>OU612095.1:63644498-64244498 GCA_914767995.1 Thecocarcelia acutangulata | reverse complement strand
ATTGCTTGCTGGGAAATTGCATACAGGAGGAATAAGAAGGCCCAAACTCTTCAACAAGAAGTTGTACATATGGCTACAAATATATTAAAAAAATTGCTACTAGCGGCCGCTGGTGTATCGTGAGTAATTCAGTCCCACGAATTGGTCCATTATCATTATTTAGCCATTATTTTATGGTTCCTTATTATCAATTTCACTATGATGTTTCATTTTCACAAAATTTAGTATTAAAGGATACTCGAATCATTATACCTTCATATTTACGAAGTGAAGCTCTCGATTTCATTCACTCAGGGTATCAGGGAATCACTAAATGTCGTAGGTTAGCCTAAACCTCTGCTTGGTGGTTGGGCCTTAGCTTCCAGTTAGAAGAATTAGTGAAAAACTATCGGAACTGTATCGAAGAACGTTATAACAGCAAAGAAACTTTCAAGAACGAGGATCCACCAACTCGACCAATGGATCCGTTATAGTAACGGATTATTATTAATTACTTTATTTCAAATTTTTTTTCCACTAACGTCAATGACTGAAGAGGCCATCATTAGAGAAAGTAAAAGAATTTTTTCACGTTTTGGTATTTGTTCCATATACCGGACTGATAACGACCCACAATTTTAATCAAAATTTAGCAAGTTTGGTAGCGAGTACCATTTTAAACAGGTGACAATTAGCCCATATTATAGCCAATCAAACGGTGCTACAGAAGCGGCGGTGAAAATTCCTAAATGTTGATAAAAAAATGTAGTAATATTCATGAGGGTCTACTCAACTATCATTCAAAACCTTTGGCAAACTGTTTTTCGCTCGCGGAGATCATGATGGGTCGTAATGTTAAATCTTTTGTGCCGTTATTGCCAAGTTTACTAGAACCACAAAATAAAAAAAGGTATTGGAAAAAGAGCTTAAGCTACTAGAAAATCAAGTAAACAATTATAATAACGGGCATACAACCGGAATTGAAAAAAAGGATATGCAGTATGGATAGTCGATTTAAAAAAGTAGGGTACTGATCAGAGAAAGTTAGACGAGCCGCGATCACATCTGATTATAGATAGAGAATCGTTTAGATGGAACTGATGACATCTGATTTCAGTGTCAACAAATGCTCCTGAAAATTTTTATGAATTTGAGTAATTTTGTGTAATCGAAAATGATTCGGAAAACGATCTGAATTGCAATGAAACTGATTCACCTAATACTTCAGAGGAATTACCTTCTGATGATACTTCAGAAGTTGGTCCCTCAGCAAGAGGAGGTAGACAAAGTACTAAACCGACTTGGCATTATATAGTTTATTAAATAAATACTTCTTTAAAGGAAAACTTAAAATTGCTTTTATCATATGAATAACAAGACTTATCACTATACAGACAGAAAATGCCTGAATTTAAAACTAATTTGGAAAAAAATCTGTTAACAAACCTTAAGGGGGAAAAAATTAAAACATTGTAAAACTAAATTAATTTAAAACGAAACTTAAAATAAGAACGAAAAAAAGATATCCTGTTAAGAAAATTATTGTATTTTTGAAAATATACGAGTAAGTATCTGAAATTTGTTCAAAATGTATTTGAACCTGAATAAGAAGTTGAATTTAAATAAGCTAAAATTTTTGGATTTAATAATATTTAAGAGAATTTGAAAAAGGGGATGTAGTCTAAGTTATGTACCTAAGCGCTGTATATTATATAATACGAAATGCAACAACCTTGAAGACAGAACAACGTCTTACATGGCAATGTCATTTTGTCCTGTATTCAGTTAATCTTGGATTGGGCTTAACAAAAACAAGCAGGTTTTTCATTGAAAAAAGGATCTTGATCTTCCAGGTCAACACAACAAAGTGCATATCTTTGATGAAAAATGCTAAAAGAAATTTTTGTTTCCTGTGTTAAATAATTTTTTGGTCCACAATTAGAAAAATTCGATATACTGTCGTAAGGTTTCAATTCCTTGATTTTGATCTCATTGTTGATCAGGAGATCATATTTTCTACTTAGAAGGCCCGCCTAGGCTGAATTAAGCGTAGCTAACAAAAATTTTGTAAGTTGAATTGTTCTTTTTATTCATTTATTTATTAAACTATACAGTTTCAAAGTAAATTTACAAAGTACAGGATGCACAGCCTGGGCGGAGACCACATGCCTAAGATGGTATTAACAGTACGTTTGTAGCGTCGCTGTGACTAACTTTAACGTCCTATGCCTTTATATAGGAAGTTGCAGCGTGGATAACACTGAAATACCTTTAAAAAACTGTAAACCAATACAGTTAGTTGCGGCAAATCGTTAACCAGTGCGAGTGAGACGGAAACCCTCGAAGACCGATCAATAAAAGCAACAAGCCTGATCGCACTTAAGATTATTTTTAGAGCGAAATTTTTTTCATGAAAGGAACTCGTTCTGTAAAGCAACGGAATTTTTTAAAGCTAAAAACTCTAAAATGGCCTTACTGAAATACACTTTTATTTTAATGAAGTTATGTTGCTGCCGTGTTAAAAATAGTACAGCAGTCGACTACACGATTGCAGTTGCCGTTTGTAGTATTTGTTATTATGAAGATAAGCAGTTGTGACGTCCACAGTGGTCTTTTGGTTTAATACTTAACTTCAAGCTAAGGATAACTTCCGAGATTGAAAAATGCAACACTACTCGTTGTCGAATGTCTAGTTAACGTTCGCTTTGGTTCTATGTCGAAATTTTGAAACAGGCTATATGTCTTCTGAGACTATGTCAGAATATAATACTGCTGTATTGTATGCAAATACCGACATGGTGATATTTTAAAATTAAATCATATATTTGCACTTAAAAAAACGGCTTGTTGATATGATAATAAGATACGTGAAACACATCTGTAACTTTCCTTAACTTTTACTTGTGGTGGCTATGACTATTTTTATTTTAGAATTGGTCGTTTTCTCCCATTTTTCACAAGTTTACTTGCATTTTTACAAACAGATAGCTGCGGCATTGTTACCATATAGATGTGTTTTTCCATTTCCCTTCGATCCTGCTTCCGTTGTATAAACTGTGAGCTAAATATTTGCAAATAGAGAAAATAGACAACTAGAATATTCAAAAAATATACTTAACTATATTTTTAATATAAGATTTAATAGCGTTTAAGGCACGTTTATAGGGTAATATTAGATATTTAGATTTTGTGGGACGACATTATCTCCGTACTTTAAAAAAAGTAAACAAAAATATGTTGTAAGTATTAATCATGTTTACATTTGTAAGATAAGTAAAATCAACGTATTATTAATGATGGTTACATTTCTACAACATTTACAAAAACAATATGCAATATTCTTGAACTGCAATTGTTTGGGTTTGTAAATGTTGCACCAGCTTCAATAAATACTCAAAATGCTGTCAATGCAAATTTTAAAAAATACAACTCTGATGTGATGAATTTGTAAGTATTTTCCAGGTAAAGAGTTTCTTTTCAAACAACCGCCGTTGCAATTTTTTTTAATTATAACAGATAGCTCGGAACTACTATTTCTAATTTCTTCCTGTTCATTTCACTTGCTTTCTTTTCTGCTTTAATTGCAGAGCAATTATAACTTTCATTTTAAAATTCGACATTTATTCCTATTTTTCACAAGATAACTTACATTTTTACAAACAGATAGCTGCGGCGTTGCTACCATATAGATGCGTTACAACCATTTCCCTACGACCCTTCGTCGGTTATATAAACCGTGAGTTTAGTATTTGTAAATAGTTATTTTTTTTATATTGGACCAGTACTCAGGGGATGACCCCTACATATGCAGTGCATTGTACCAGAACTAGGAAAATAGGTTGTGAGGAGGGGGAAAGCGGGAGTAGTGTTTGTGAACATTTGACTTGAATTTTCCAACGTTATAACAGACAGGAAACACTTCTGCAGGCAACTTGTTCCACAGACGAAGCGTGCGGCTGAAAAACGAATTCTCTCTGTAATGCGTAGTACGATTCCCCGAGCAATCGACTGCAAATGGATGAGCTCTGGACGATGAGCGCGTGCTACGTAAAAATGTGCGAGTTTCGGGAACAAGATCCCTAATCTCGTCAGAGCAAAATCCATTGTAGTAACGATAGAAAAGAGTAACGCACCCCACACTGCGATGCTCCAGTGAAATAGAGCTGGATACCCTACTGTCACTGATGAGCTTCTTCGCCCTCTCCTGCACACGGTCGAGTAACCCCCAAATAGACTTTGAGGCACCGGCCCAAACATGTGAGCTGTATTCCATTTTGTTCGGATGTAGGTGGTATAAATAGTAAGGAGGTTGGATGGAGTGAAGTACATCTTAAACCGTTTTAAAAAACCGAGGCACTTGAATCCTTCTTTAGAGACATGAAAAATGTGATCAGTCCAGCGAACATCGCACTGTATCCTCATTCCAAGAACATCAAGAGCATCCGATTCCTCAATATTTATACCATCCATGAGTACAGATGAAGCAGCATTTGCAGTCGTTTGTTTGTGCGTTACTAAGCAACATTGGGTCTTACGAGCGTTAAAGGTGACCCTGTTTTTACGATCCCATTCAGAGATTAATAGAAGATCACTATTCAGTGATCTTATTCCCAGATAGCTTTGACGTTTAAATAAGATAATAGACAGCTAGAAAACACAAAAAATCTCCATTCCTATATTATATAAATTTTAATAGCGCTAAAAGATAAGTAAGAACAAATGTTTAAAGCAGTAACAATTTTTGTTTCCTACAATTGTAGGAATTAAGATTATTGTTGTATTCGGGTTCATACTATATTTACTAAAGATGATATAAGCAAACGGTAAAAATGTTTTGTATGGATTTCCACTGGAAGTTTTTAAACTTTTAAAGAACAAACAAACCTTCTGTATACGACCTTAGTGCATTAATAACAGTAATGTTATTATAGCTGTCTTTTAGCGCAAATGTATTGTTTATTTATTAGATTAATTTGCCACTAAAATGTTTTAACAAATCAACGCTTAAAACAACAACAATAATGCTGCATCGTAGTAGAAACATTTAAGGCACAGAACAGGTTGTGTGAGTGTTTGTCAATTATGCTGCATGTGTGTGGGCAAAAAACGCATACTGCAACAAAAATTGTTGTGTCACACAATCGCACATATGTTCTGTACAAGCATATGTATGTAGGTAGTTCTGTTCGAATTACAGGAAAAACCACATTGTGAATGCGCGTACGAACATTCCATAATAACCAGGGTGAGGAAAACTTAATTTTAGACTTGCTTGCTTCTGGCGAAACGAAAAAGAGGGCCATAGTGCTCTTGGACTTCGTCAAACAACGGAGCTATCATAAGCAGTGAGCCCATTTAAACACTTTCGGTGCTAGATTTAGCACTTCTTTTGTTGATTTAGCAACAAAATTTTTGGTTTAGCATTTAGCACTTTCTCAATTTTCATTTTGTTTAAAGATTGAAAGTGTTTCTTGTTCTTCCCTATCGTAATCGCAAATTACGATATGGGAAGAACAAGAAGGAAGGCCTAAATCCCGATTATCGAAATATAATTCTGATTTTAACTGTGGGTTGTGCAACCAGTTTCACGTTTTACGATTTTGTCACAAGTTCCCTCAGATGAATTATAAATGGAGAGAGGAAAGTGTGCAATTGCTTGCCAAAAATCCACGATGTGAGGTGTAAACCTGCAACCAAAAGCGTGACCAAGAACATAAACCAAAAAAGAGGCAAACGGCTAAGAAATCTGAAAAGAAACCTAACCAGAGCCCAACAGTATCAGCGCAACCAGACGCCATCCTAATAATAGATGCCATTAAATCCTTGGCTAAAGTGTTATGCACCTACCAAACTATTTAAAATTTTGGCTTACGTCAAGGGCGGCGTTATGTCCAAAGTCATTGGACATTATTTATTATAATCTTAGTGTTTACCTTTGCATTTTAAGCATCATTTGAAATGTCATTCAAAAGTCAATGCAATTTGAGTTCGTTTTTTTAACGTTAAAATATTTTATCAACTTTGAAATACTTGTGCTACAAGTAAAGAATATTGTAGCTTTAATTCGATAATATTTTTGAAGTTTAAAAACTACTTTTTTGTATTACTTGTTTGCTTGCTTTTCAACAGTATAGCAACTTAGTTGCTGTGAAATCCATAAACCCCGTTTATTTGTAAGCCCAAATAAAATTACACTGTGGAACAAATTCAAGTTAGCAAAAGTTGGGTTCATTCTGAGAGTGAGGGGTGCTAAACTATTCCTAACTAACATTTCAAAATTAGTTTTTTTTCACATTTTTATAATTTCTGGTTTCTTCGAAACCGGCACTGAACAAAATTGGTACATTTTTCAAATTTCAAATTCACTTAATTTCCATAATATTACATTTTCGTATAATTAATTTACAATAAAGAGTTCAAGATAATTATATTTTTCTTCTTAGTTATTAGGTTATTTGTTTCAATATTAATAAATACATATTCAATATTTACAAAATTTTTATTTATTTGGAGGTAAACATTTTCAAAAACCTATTTGAACGTTTTAGTTTTTTAATAACAAGGCAGACAAAATTGTCAGACTTAATGGCAATTTTAGCCAAAACTCAGAAGATAACTACTACACCACGTAAGATGAGCTAGCTCATTGATATGTTCAGGCTCTGAGTTCTGGCATCTTATACTAAAATTGTCATTAAGTCTGACAATTTTGTTTGTAACTAATAACTGTAAGTTCTGAAAATCCAAGAGCCATTCATCAACGCAAATTGCACCTCATTAGGTGTAAAATATGGTTTGGGCTCACATCTGAAAATATCATTGAGCCTGGGTTCTTCGAGAATTAAGATGGAAGTGCTGTAACCGTAAATGGGGAGTGATATCGGTTTATGATAGAAAATTTGTAACGCTCTGCTCTTGGAAACAGATTTGGTATGTGGTTTCAGCACGACGGAGCCACTGCCCACACTACCTGCGAAAAAATGGCACTTTTAAGTAAAATTTTTTGAGAGCGAATAATTTCCAGAAATTCTAAATTATTATTGAAATTAACGGCTATCACCCAGATTAGACGGCACCCCACTTTTTTTTGTGGTTATTTGAAGGAGCGAGTGTATGTGAACAAGCCAGGACAATCCTTGAACTCAAGACAGAAGTTCGAACGCTTCAGCCAAATATCTTGAAAGATTTTATGGAAAATCCTCTTAAACGAGCTTATCAGTGCGAAGCTGAAGACGGTGGTTATTTAGGAGCCATTATTTTTCACACGTAGTGTAAAAAAAAATTTCAATTTGCATATTATATAATCTGAGAAAATAATTAATAAACGAAAAAGTTATTAAACTTTTAAACCCCATGGTAACTGGCCCACCCTGTAGTTATATTTTCGTGTGTTCCTTTTTTAGTCCTTTTCAGCGTCAGAAAAAAAAATTAATAAAAATTACACTTAGAAACAAATGGCACCAAAATTAATATGATACCTCAAACTTGTACATCATATATTCCCGTTCGTAAACAAAAACTAACGCAACGTACAAAGAATTTGCAAGCAGAAGAAAATACTCGTAGTGTGCACGAGTAAATTCCGTAAAGATCAAAAGTCGAACTACCTTTTGAAATCAGTACCCTGATATTTAACAATAGAAAATACAATATCATTAATAATACTGTTATAATAAACACAAGACTTTGTACCTCAATTCCGCTCAATAAACTAAACTAAATTATTTATGTATTTATGTTGTTTGTTGTTATTATTGTTTGCAAAAGTAGCATCATTAAGTGAAAACCGCCTATTCGGTGCAAATATTTACAACAAAAGCACAAAACAGAGCCACAACAGTCAGCAAAAATAAAAACAAAAACAAAAAAAAAATAGAAAAAGAAGAATTGAGTGTTTTTCATTTAGAGCAAAATACGAGCAAAATTAAATTATCAACCACATCACTTCATCATTTTGTCTGTCCATTGAACAAAATGCATTTGTAGTCGATACTTTTAGTAATTGTTGCACTTAATAGGCTTCTGTGAACTTATTTCAGAAAACAATATTATTTTTTATTTAATTTTGCCTTTGAAACAAGTTTTTTGCATTCTTAGTCTCTTTGTAAACTAATTGTAGATAAAACGCAAAACTAATTTGATGAAATATTGTTTATTATATATAATTAAATTAAAAAATATACAACAAAAATATGTAAAAAAAAATAATATTGTATTAAAGAGTTCTCTTTATCCATAGAATAGCAAGTTCTAGTGGAACCAAATGAATTGAAACCCTGAAACAATGTAGAATAGTTATGTAATATGCAAAGCGATTAATCTCGTTCTATTGACTTTCAAAGGATTTTACTATCAGGATGAAAAACTCCCTCGCAAAAACCGTGTAAAATATAGAATAAAACAGGATCGAACTTTACAGCATATCTATTTATGAATGAGTGTACATGCATGCAAAGAAAAGGCAGTTTGATATATGGTTGCGACCACGTTAATATATATTCTATAACATTGTGTATTACTGTTAAACACAGCATAGTTAGTCGGTTTAATTATAGTTTGTTCCTATATAAATATGTTACTGTTTACATTTCTGTAATTCGAGTAGTGTTTTGTCTTTCGTTCCGTACACACGTGTTTTTCATTGTCGTCCGTGTTTTCTATACCTACACATATGTTTATTATTAAGTCATAAGCGAAATTTTACCGTAATATGTAGAGTTTTGCATCATGTGTGCACGTGTTTTTTTATTATATTATTTTTTTACTGTCATTTGTTTTTTCTCTATTTGTTATTATTAAATTCTGTTTTATGTTCCTCCTATGTATTTTATTATCCTACGGTGTTGAATTAATTTTTGTTGGTCTGAGCAGTGTCGAAGGTATGTACACTGGGCACTGATCAGTTTTAACTAATTTAATTTCAACATTTTAAATGCTGTTATAATGTTTGTTTTGGTCGTTCCGTATGTTAAGTTAACAAACATTACTCCCCTTTCCTCCTTCTCATACTCTATTTTTCTAGTTCCAGTACAATGCACTGCATATATAGGGGCTATACCCTGAGTACTGGTCCAAGAAAAAAAAATTCTATTGTTACTATTTATAAATTTCAAGATATGGTTGCATACAATAATAGCAATTGTGAAATTTTTTTTTTAATTGCAAAGCCTTTTATCACATCCAATGTAAAAATGTTTGTGTTTATAATATGTATGATATGCTAATTCATATTCAACAAAAGAGTTTAGAAAATAAATTTGCTCTTGTTGTCATTAATAATATTTTCTTCCATTCGCTGACACATAATTTTTTGATATAAAAATATGTTTTGTGTACTTTTAGTTTGAAAAATATATATATTTGTTCAGTTTCATATAAAAAGGAGAAAAAAGAACACGAAATTGGCGAAAAATACATTTGAGCATTCGCGAAAACATAAAGGTAAGTCTGTAATATTAAGATATCAACATATGCACCAATATGACTACGTGCAACCACATTAATATGGTTAAATATTACTTTTAAAATTGCAATCGCAGATGAAATTCTTAATAGCTATTTTTGTTTTATTGCAGCTGATGGATAACTCAACATCAAAGAGGAGATGCAACGTGATTATTTTTTGAAATTTATATTAAACATAGTATTAAAATATATTATAAGCTGTATTTGTCTTGTAAATAATTAGCATATGTATGTATTTGTGCTAGTTGTAACAAATATATGGTTCCATTACAATAAAGCTATTTGTGATATTAGTATGGTCATTTCATGATAGTACCATGGTTACATATGAGAAAAGTATGAGTGGTTAGTATAAAAATATGGTTGAGTATGACAATTATTTGATAACTTTCATCGATACTGTGGTTACTTATTATTATAATAATGTTAAACCAAAATATAGTATGGTTACTTATAATATTTCTTTTACAATACTATTGTGTGTCCTGTCCATGGTGTTTTAAATGTAACAATGTAGTATTATCAAGTACAACCATACACTCCAGCAATAGTATGTTGCCCTTAGAATATTCTAAAACCTATATGGTGCTACGGAATTCAATTATGGGGCACCGCCTCAGCGTCAAATATTGAAAAAATTCAAAGGCGACAAAACCAAATTCTTCGAACGATTACTGCTGCTCCATGGTATGTAAAAAATTCACGAATTCATAACGATCTGAGTGTTCCGCTGGTAAAAGAGGAATTTTCTAAGTACACGACAAGGTATGGCAGTAAACTGGAACTTCATCCAAACCCTCTTGCGCGCAATATACTTAATTTTGGCGGCCACACTCGGCTTAAAAGAAGGGATACCGCTGCCACCATCAGATTGCTCAATAGACGATTTTACCGAATAATAAAACTTTTTGTCCAGCATTGGCCGGACTTAAGAAAAATCACATTTTTTAATTTTAAATTTAGTATTAAGATTTGAATACTTATTGTTAGTTCATTTTGAAGATTCAATAAATAAAAAATGCTTAAAATTTTTTTTTGTTTTACATCCAATGGCACTGATACGATTAGTTTGGAAAATTTTATTTTAAACTTTTTTCAGCATTTGATGCCGAGCTACTGCCCCATACTGTAGAATTTCTTATAACAGTGCTGCCAGAAGAAATATTGATGAAATATTCAATATCCCGATAATCTTTCCCCTACCTTATTTCTTATTTTCCTCAACGACCTTCTACGAGGGCGGTTCGGAAACTTTTTAGCTTAGCACAAAAAGCGCGCTATAAACAGAAAAAGTGTCAAGTGTTTTGGAAACTTCCATCTCTGCTATGAACACATGTTAAATTTGTATTCGATCATATAGAAACAGGTGTTCACAAAAGACGCATCCACGATTTTTTTTTTTTTTTTTGCAATGGAAGAACTAGAAACGCTGGTTTCATTAAATATTTACATAAAAAAGGTTTATCGGGACAAGAAATTCATAATGATATGGTGAATGTGTTAGGTGAAAGTGCTCCTTCATATGCAACAGTAAAAAATTGGGTTGCTGAATTAAAACGTGGTCGTACAAGCATTGAGGATGAACCACGTAGTGGACGTCTAAACACGGCAACAACAACAGAAATTGTAGCAAAAGTGCATGACATGGTATTAAATGATCGACGAATAAAAGTGCGTGAAATAGCTAATATCATGGGCATCTCAAATGATCGAGTCCATTTAATTTTGCATGAAGAACTACAGATGAAAAAACTTTATGCAAGATGGGTGCCGCATTTGTTAACAGTCGACCAAAAACGCATAAGAATGGACATTTCTCAAACTTGTTTGGTTTGTTTTAAGCGAAATAAAATGGATTTTAAGCGTCGTTTCATAACTGTTGATGAGACATGGATCCACCACTATACTCCAGAGACAAAAGAATAATCCAAACAATTAACAGAAGTTAGAGGAAGTGCCCCAAAGAAGGCAAAAGCAATTCAACCGGCTGGTAAGGATGTGGCAAAGGTATTTTATTGATTAACTATCTGCAAAAATGTAAAACAATAAATTCAGAGTACTATTGCAACCTTTTGGATCAATTAAATGTACGAGAAGAACGTCCTGGCTTACAACACAAAAAAATAATTTTTCAACAAGACAACGCACCAGCGCACAAGAGTGTTTTAACAATGGCTAAAATCAACGAATTAAAGTACGAGTTACTTGACCACTACCTTATTCTCCTGATTTAACTCCTAGTGACTATTACCTGTTCCCAAATCTAAAAAAATTTCTTGCTAACAAGCGTTTTACCTCAAATGAAGATGGAATTACAGTTGTTAACCACTATTTTGAAGACCTTGAGGAAAACCATTTTAATCAAGGGATAGAAGTGCTAGAAAAGCGTGGGAATAAGTACATTGAAGTTTCAGGAGATTATATTGAAAAATAAAAATATTTTGGAAAAACTATCTATTCTCTTTCATTGGTAGGCTGAAAAGTTCCAAAACCGCCCTCGCATATCAAACTTCGAACCCTATCCACTCTTTTGCAGATGACAGCAGTCCTATCGAAATCGTTGCCAAAGCAGAAAATATGAATGAATCACTGATAAGTGACCTTCTATTAATCTCCGAATGGGGTCGCAAAAACAGGGCCGCCTTCAAGGCTCGTAAGACCCAGTGCTGTTTATTAACACACAAACAAACTACAGCAAATGCTGCTTCATCTGTACACATGGTATAAGTATTGATGAATCGGTTGCCCTTGATGTTCTTGGAATAAAAGTACAGTGTGATGTTCGCTGGAATGATCACATTTTCCATGTCTCTAAAGAAGCATTCAAGTGCCTCGGTTTTTTGAAGCGGTGTAAGATATACTTTACTCCATCCGACCTCCTTACTATTTATACCACCTACATCCGACCGAAAATGGAATACAACTCCCATGTTTAGGCCGGTGCCTCAAAGTCTATTTTGGGGTTACTCGACCGTGTGCAGGAGAGGGCGAAGAAGTTTATCGGTGACAGTAGGGTATCCAACTCTATTGACTCACTGGTGCATCGACGCAGTGTGGGGTGCGTTACTCTGTTCTACGGATACTACAATGGATTTTACTTTGACGAGATTAGGGGTCTTGTTCCCGAAACTCGCACATTTTTGCGTAGCACGCGTTCATCATCCAGAGCTCATCCATTTGTGATCGAATGTCCGGGGAATTGTACTACGCATTACAGAGAGAATTCGTTATTCAGCCGTACGCTTCGCCTGTGAAACAAGTTGCCTGCAGACGTGTTTCCTGTCTGTTATAGCGTTGGAAAGTTCAAATTAAATGTTCACAAACACTACTCTCTCTTTCCCCTCTTCACAGCCTATTTTCCTAGTTCTGGTACAATGCAATGCATATGTAGGGGTCATCCCCTGAGTACCGGTCCAAGATAAAAAAAAATATTCCCATAATTTTGAAAACATCGTTTTGAAATATCATGAAAAAAATCAGACTTATAAAACTACCAAATTTTTAATATATTTTAAATGTTTATTTAAAAATATGTATAACATATATTTAATGCATGCTTATGGTCTCAAATTTGTGCGTTCGCAAAAAAATAAGTAAATAAATTTATTAAAGAATTTAATTTTTAGGGATAAATATCTGAATTGAGCAATTCCAATAAATTTTATTTAATTACAATATCAAAGGAGTTTTGTGGATTTAAATTTAATTGGTGTTTATAATAGAGAAGTGTTTCATTTTTTAAAGAATTTCGTATTTTTGTTTTATTTTAACTAACTTGGCTCTGAATATTAAGTCCACGATGCAGAAGAATACGTTCTGGAATAATTTTGAATATATTGGAGACGCTCCCATTTCAATTCTTAATATTTTTTTTTTCTGTTTGCAACTGCATAAATTTGTTTATTGTTTGCAGAAATTACTTCCAAATCTAAAAAGAAAAAATTAACTCTAGATCTTGGTTTTCATATATTTTTTTAAAATTAACAATGTTTCTGAAACTATGGTTTTTACAAATTAAAACAAAACTTAAATTCAGTGGTATCCCAAATTTATTTTCAGCTGTACTTAGTGTAAGCTCGAATTCAATTCTAGTTTTATAATTTTTCTTTAAACATAAGTTCTCAATATACATTTTGCGCAGTTTGCTGATAACAACAACATAAATCTCAACTACAAAATGAGCAAAAGAGTATAAAATATTTGGTACTGTTGTTGTTGATCATATTCCGTTGGAACAAAATGCATTTTGGTTTAAAATATAATTCAATGTAATTAATTAGTCCCAAATTCTTTTGAACAACAAAAACCCAGCGGCGAACATTGCCTACCACATTACTTGTCTTCAATGATGTGTGCAACACTTTGTAATCAATAATTGCTAATTTACGAAGTGTGTGACAGTAGTACTCATAGTGCAATTAAGCAGGTGGCATCACTAGTACAGGTGATAATATTTTGTTTCATAAACTCGTGGGTGTCAAAAGTTGTTTAAAGTGAAAAAATAAATAAAATTTTAAGCAGTTTGCAAAAGTGAAAAAGTAATACAATAAAAAACTTTTCGAAAATATTTTAATTGCTTAGAATGCATTGCAAAACAATTTGAGAAACAATTATATTCACCGCCATCATGAACAATTTTTCCCCTAAAATTTTTTCCCATTTACCAAAAGTGCGAACATGAATAATTTTTCCCATAAAATGTGTTCCCATTTTCTGACATGCACAAAAAAATGTTCCCATTCAGAATTTCGTCTTATCGCGAATGGAATTCTGAAAGACATTTTTCCCACTTTTTGTGTCAATTTGTTCATTTTATTTTCTTTGGAGAACTAGAAAAAAATGTACGCAGTTTTTACATTTTAATGGATATATAAATTAACTAAAAACTATTTTTAGGTCTAAGGCAATAAATAATGTGGAAAGTGACATGCTTCTCAATAGGATGCAAATTAACCTGTTTATTATTATATGTGGTTTTGTGAAGGTTTCTTAAGATGTGGTGGCCGAATTTTGGAATTCGCTTACAGAAGAACTAAATAGTGCTGGCCCTCCTATTAAAAAAGTTCGTAAATGGAAAAAGGTATGTATTCATGTTTTAAATATTTTACATTTAAACATGCATAGATATACTACATGCATATATAACTTGCAATAGATGTGGATAGACCAAAAGCGGTATGTGCGACGTGTGCCAACGGGAAACGGGAGATGGACCAAACTGGACAAATAACTTGTCAGTTAGTGAGCAGTGTATTTATGAATTGGTAAGAATGAATGCGAATAAAATGAAACAACATCTTTACATACTCTTGATAAAGAAATAAGCTCTGAAGCGCCCATCTGCTCACAACTGTTAACACCATCGCCATTAGCCACTATAATAAGAGAAGAGTCCAGTAATAAAAATGCTTCTTTCATTAAATGAAGAGGATTTGAGCCACAGGAAAAATTAACAACTGCCGAACTTATTGAGAAAGAGTTGAATACCAAGGAAAAGTAATGCTCTCCACAATCGTTCAAATGTTCGAGTCACTTAAGAACCACAACAAAGAAATGGAAGCTATGATGGAAAGGGTATATCGCTCCTTAGAAAAGAGCAGCGATTTAAAATCGAGAAATATAAAAGAGTTGGAGCATCACAACTCAGTTATTGAAAAATTTCGCAAAAACGAAATTGCAGATAAAACACAAATTTGTATATATTAATTACAAAACTTAAATTTAATTACTTTTTTATCACGTAACCACAGATTTTCAATAATTTTTACTTTGCATTTATATTTTCTTCTCCCCTATTGTACACTCACTCCATACTGGTAGCAAAACAAACGTTGCCATGATATTCATGATAGCAAATTTCTTTCTAGGGAAATGAACATTTTTTGGGAATAAAAATTTCACATTTTATTCACGATAGGAGTGATTAATTTTCTTTGTTCAATTTCTTGATATCAACTTTTCTTTCATCATTTTCTTCTGTCTTGTAAATACGTTTTTGACGTCTTCCGGGATTTTTACACAAACAAAATGTTATGTATGTTGTACAACAACTCTAATGCTGCCACCTAATAATTGCACCATAGTAGTACCTATATGGAGTTTGCAAAAATGTATTACGTTCATCTTTTTCATCACATTTATATACGAGTATATCGTATGTATTTCATTTTTTAGTTGTAAATCTAACGTTCGCCGTCTTAGTCAGACTACACTGCAAAAATTTTAATTAACAAAATCAGCGCTAAGCGTAAGAATGCCTAGATAAAGAAAATGTTGGAGTAAAAACAAAAAAAAATTACCCGAAATTTTCATTTTCTGTATTTTAGTAACCTCCCTTAATTACCAGAACTGCTTTCGAGCAAAAAAAATTTGTTTAAATTCGCTTACGCGACATTTTCATTACAAAGTCGGTTTAGGCTCTATTTCGGTTATATATGGACCGAAATCGGGGAAAACTTTTTTTCAAATAATTGTGTCAAGAATGAAGCAATTTTCTTTTTTCATACAAAATTAAAAAAAAGCTTTTTTCAGAATTTTTGGTATATCTCAGATATACTTCAACCGATTTTACTGAACTTCAATAGAAAACCCATGGATCGATAGAGTAATAGAATGGTGAAAGAAAAAAGTCTCCAAGTCTAATAATAGTTTTATCAGAAACGGTATTTCAACGACCGACAGACGGACATCGCTTAATGAACTTTTCTATTAATACTGATTTAGAATATATACATCAATCACATATATATATTCTATATATATACGGAATCACAAACCTTCGAGTATATACACCCTTACAATTATTGTGAAGGCTATAAAAAGTACAGAGAAAACCTCATATATAACTACACAGAGGGAAAAATCCGGTCGAAAAACACGTTTGTTCTCACTTTGACAACGGAAGTTGTCAACATTTTAAGAACAACTCGTTCACAAGTTGTCAACAAATGTTCTTGGCTTAACCCCGCTTCGTTCTCATTTTTGTAACAAAGCGTTCTCGTTTGACAACGGTTCGTTCTTACTTTGACAACGGTTCGTTCTTACTTTGACAACGAAGCGTTCTTATTTTGACAACGTTCTGTTCTCATTTTGAGAACGTTCTGTTCTTGTTTTGACAACGTCCCGTTATCGTTGTGACAACGCTTCGTTCTCAATTTGATAACGAACCGTTCTTGTTTTGAGAACGCTCCGTTCTCATTTTGACAACGATTCGTTCTTACCCATTGCGGATACGTATATAAATAAAAAACAGATATATAATATATACTTTCATTAATATTTATATGTTTTATTTAATAAATTCAAAAGCTATAGATACTTAAATCTAAAATATGACTTAGCATTATTTGTTGCATACAAATGGAAAGGAAAACTTAAAAAATCAATGATTGGTTTTAAATCAATGCTTTTATTTGAAGAGCCAACTTCATACGATTGAAAATGAGAGTCAAAGCCCTTTATGTTAATTGAGTAACATAAAACATAAATTAAATGATTCTGAATCAGAAAACTTTTGATCTTAAATAATTCAATAGAGTTCATGCTCGTAGCCAAATAATAGTTTTGTTTGTAACGATTTCCCTTAAAAGTAATTTCATCGCAAATTTCGCAACTTTCAAAATTAATAGCATTTAATGTAATAATATTGTGAAAGTATTCCTCTTTAGTTAAATCAAGAATTCTGGATGAATTAAAATTAAAAATGGGTTCCAAAAAATTTTCATGTTTTAATAAGAAGTATGAAAATTTCATTCCAAACATTAACGATAAAGAGTAGGAAGGATTTACTCTTGATGTGATACTATTAAAGTACATTTTAGCTTCCTTATGTTTGGCTTCAAATCTCATACTCCAAAGATATCTAAGGGGACCGCATCTTCTAATTGCAGTAGGATAGTGAACCAAAAAGTGGTGTTTGGGTTTTAAAGATCCATATATGTTTGTGTAAAGTAAATGATGTTTTTTAATTAGCTCTGTTAATCCCACAATATCCTCATTTTCAAAACTGCATTTTAATATTAAATCTATCATTTCCAACAAAGCTGTAAAAACTTTCCAATGTTTGTTATGGAATGGAATCAAATTCCCTATCATTAAAGGTAAAAAGTGTATAAAACAAATGATTTCACTTGCAGTCATTTTTAAACTGAATGCTTTTAACCTGACAATGGTCAAAGGAGTAGAACTATTCGCTATCTCAATTTCTCCGTAAGTAAATAATGATTTTCTGCTGTTAATGTCACTTAAAGAGACAACTTTATAATTTATTAAACCAAGAAGTACATTACACACGTCATATACGCAAACGCCCTCATATACGTCATGCATAACATCGAAGCAAAAATTGTCTGTTACGTGAAAATTTGAAATGCTTTCAAAAACGCATATATTTTTTATTCCTGTTTCTTGAAAATGATCTTCTAGTATATCTTGTTAGTAGTTTAATTTGTTTCTTACAAAATCTGAATATTCAGATATATCGGACTGCATCTGTGTCTTTGTTCTTTTGCAAGCTCGACAATACCTTTTAGAATTGAAAGACTGAACGAAGCCTAATAATAAACTAAACCTAAAATGAAATGTACTTTACGTATTTCATTCCCAGTTACTATTTCTACCCCCTTCTCCATTTTTTTCAATTCATCTACTAAATGAAAGAGTGTTGTTTCATTTCCATTTATTTTTAATTCAGTAGACGATATGAATGCAGCTGGGAAAATATATTCTAATTTTGACAAAAGATATTGTGGCATTGATGGGAAATTTAAGTAACATCCACATATCGAATACGTATGACTACCTAGTCGATTGTTTGTCTGAAAATCATCAAAGTAGAGGACATAAGGAAAAAACTTTAATTGCTGCATTTTATTTTTGAAAAGTTGTCCGCTTACAAAATTATTTAAAATGGTTCCATCCAAAAATTTGCTTGTATTTTTCAAAGTGTCATCTAAAAGATTTGGAATTGTAAAAATTTTCTGAACCATAAATTGCAAAGGCATAACATAAATGTTTGCGGATATTGGTCCCAAAGTAGGATTACCATTGACAACTATTTCAGATATTTCATTACGAATTAAAAAAATTTTTGGATCTTTGTATAAATTTAGTTCTTTTAAAACTTTAAACAGCCTATATTCTGTTTTGATTTCTTCAAATGGATTTTGACAAAAATTTAATAAGCATTTTAAATCTTCTTGCACTTGGTTTATATCTAATGTACCTTCTATTGCAGTTGATATAGATGATAGTAAAGATGAAACCATACTTTGAAGACCAACAGCTTGATTTCTAGCCATGTTATTTTGCTGATATAAGCTTAGAAACAACTTTAAGGCCTCTCTTTTTAAATAATCTACAGTGTGTACAATATTTTCCATTTTTTGTAGGGAACTACTACAAATACCAAGTTCATTTTGAATCACGTAATGTACTTCATGTGTTTTTTTAGATAAACCTTCTAAGGTATTATTTTTATTAATTACATGTAGCTTTTCTAAATGCTGCCGAAATGTACTGAATGTTGCGAATGTTTGATTACAATTATTTTGAAAACACTGAATCTTTAACAATTTCGTTGACATAACATGGTCGATTTCAAAATGGGATATTAGGTTATTAGAGGTTTCAAACTGCTTTTGGCATCGGAAGCATAAATACAACGTTTTGGGTAACTCTCATTGATTATTATTCAAAAAATGTATAAGAGACGTAATGTTTGCCGACTTAAAATCGAACTTAGTGGTAATATCATAAAAAACTTCTGAATAAATAGCCACGGCTGTTCACAAGCTTCCTGATATTTTAAAGAAAGTGTATGAAAAATTTTGAAGCAAGTGTCTAGATACTCAATAAATGAATTTAGCTTAAGCAAATTATTATTAAAATATACATAAAAACCTTTAATCTCTACATCGGGTAATCCTTCCCCGATTATGAATGGCTGAATGGTTAATCTTGCTGAATAATATTTGCATATGACTGCACTGATTTGCCTCTCGTAATCATTAATACTCGTCAAACGCAAAACTAGACTTTCTTGTGAGTCAACTATTGTCACTCTTTTATTACGCTTTCCTATTTGATTTTTAAACCTTGCTGGTCACGGCAACACCGCGTTTAGAAGAATTGTGTATATAAAATCTTGTGAATCTGTGATACGAATCAAAAAAGAGAGAAAAATGTGTATGAAAGTATATACATTGTATAATAGTACATAAGCCATAACTGGTTTACTACTTACTTACCTATAGTAGTAGACGAAGTGATTTTGGACAACAATTGTTTACAAAAGTCATTGTGTAAATTATTGTCGTAAAATTTACGAATTGTTGTCTTGAACTTGTCCCATTTGGAAAGCAGCAAATGTCCTTTGTTTGGGTTTATGATGTCGAAATCAATATTTATCTGAAATAAGTGAAAAATTAAACACAACTCACATTTAAATATAACTCAGTAAATTTTTACCAATTCAGGTGCTCGGCAATCGGATAATTTCGTCCAAGCTTGAAGAAACTCGAGACTTCTTAAGTTCTTTATATCCTTTTGGCGTATAAGATAAGTCTTCTTCCATTTTTCACATACTTCTTTCCAATCTGAGCTATCCCTGCTTAGGGATGTTTTTAATGCAGTGGCAATTGCCTCATCAAACTCCACAGGTTCACTGTCAGATACATGGCTTGTTGCGGGACTGAAGCTTTCAATGGAAGCCGTAAGTTTCCTTTTTTTAAATATTTATTTTTATATTTAGAATACAGCTTTCCACTAGCATTATTTTTAGCTTTTCTGGGAATGTAGTAGTAATCCTAATATAATAAATGTGTCAAAATATTTCTGTAATAGTTTCTTATTTTAAATGTATAAAAAAATAAGTTTTAATTACACACCTTCATATTGTTTTCGCACGGAAATACTGAACAAATTTCATCCGTCAAACGTATAAAATCGTGCGTACGCAGAACCGTGTTATTCTTGATAACGTCCTCTATGATAATGTTAATAATCTCATCCCTTTGCTCACACTCTAATTTTTTATTTTCATTTGCATATTTTAGAATGGCAATTCCTTTTGTTGACTGGCTTATCAAACACATTAAATCCTGTAAAAAATATTATATGTTAGTTGTACTTCACTCAAATTTTTAAACCTATGTATATTACCGTATTTTGTACTTTTCCAATAATTGAGCAACTTGGAGGCATTGTGGTGCTGTTATCGTTTTTGTTGAGCCATAGCTCTACTTTGGATGGTACTGAAATGGTTTCGTCATCGATTCCCAACTACATATGTATATAAAAAAATTTTAATTACCAAATTTAAGTAACAACCAAAAGATTTATAACCTCCGCTTTTTTCCTGTCAAACAACTTTTCCCTGAATTCAATGCGAAGGCCTAAGGGCGGTACTGCTTCTTTTAGGTCTTCCTTCTTGATATACTGCAAACTTCTAAAGGTGATATGTGCAGCTTGAACAAAAGGAATAAAATTTAGATACGTGCTTACATACATTTGTATTTATATTTAAAGATTTTTTGGTTAATAGCTTACCTTTTAATAAATCATGAATGCATTCCATGTCTATTGATTTCAAAAAATTTTCGAGTTTCTCATCATCACAAGGTCCGGAGTTGTATTTACTTTCGTGTTAATATTAGAGTTTTCAAATATAAAACTCTCGTCTACATTTATATAAAACAAATTAGTTTCATCATTAAAAATATTCTTTTCACTTTGTTCTTTTTCCATTTTTTAATTTGTATAATAGATCGCACTTATAAAACACTGAAAACACAATGAGAAAAATGAGTGTATCCGTCAACGTATGCACTTTAATTAAAACGTTTTCCTGCAAATTTCTTAAAGCTAATTGACTTAATGGACGCTGAAGAATTCTGCGTGATTTGCAAAAATCGAAGTGTGGATTCCGGAGTTTGTAATATGCGGGGCTTATGAATGCACATTCGCTGGTAACAATTTTGTAGCCATATACACAAATAGCTCCACAAAAGCTTGTGAGTGTTTGCAGGCAAATTTAACTTCATTTTCTGTACTAACCCGTCGTACCACACTATTTTAAAGCTTTTCAAATGTGGGCTTTAGGGTAGTCATTCTTTGGACTTCAAGCAGATTTCTTAGTTCAGTTATGCTACCACTCCTTTCTAATTCTTCTTTTTTATGAGAGAAGGTGTTAGGTGTTTGAAGGGGACAAGTACAGAAATAATAGTAGGTGGGTGATCTGAAGGCAAATCTAATAAAAGTTTCATCCATTTAAAATAGATAGTTTTAATAACTTTGAAATTTATAATATAAAAAATCTTCTACCGGCATCACGGCTATGAAGTAGAGTACTTTCTAGAAATTACACTTAGACACATTTTTAAATAGTATCAAAAGACACGACTTTACGTAGCGAATAACCACAAACCTCAAAATATGTGTTCAGCGGTATAGTTGACAGCTGCTAAAAGTGCAGATCTGAGTGAACTAAAAAACTGAAATATTGGTTTTCTGTTTTTACATATTTTTACTTTGTTTTTAAGTCTACTGATAACTACCCAGCAAAAACTTCTATTGCAAAGTAATATGTTAAAATGTTTATAAACATACTCTTCACTACTTCTACTTTGGTATTTTAAGTCATTATTTTAACATGGCGATGTCATTGGAGGCAAGAAAGTGCCATTCTCGCTTATGAATAACTATTTCAAAATTGCGTTACAAACAAGTAAGAGTGTAGTATATTCGGCTAGGCCGAATCTAAAATACCCTTCGCGATAGTCACGTATATGTATAGTATATACTACAAATTTGAACTAAATATGCTCGGATATATATGAACTGATATCGGGGAAGAAATATTTTTGCCCTGTAATCGCCATTCCAAAAACGAAAGCTTTATAATTGGGAGCAACCACAGTATTAATGAAAGTTACCTTACCAACCCATGCCAGCGAACTATATTACTCTCACTAAACAACCATATAATCGTGTAATTAAAAAAGAGGCCGTTTCTGGCTAAACAATACCAACAATAGTCAGTACCCATAATTGCAAATGACTTGGGTCACAACAGGTTTTAGTGTCTATTACCTGAAATAAAAATAATTTATTAAGCAATTCATCAATAATTGCATATTTATAATGCATATGTATACCCATGGTTGGATGTAACAATTTATGGTTATTCACAACAATATTATATTTGGCCATTGAAGCTATTATGGTTGGGACAATAGTATGGTTTGGTACAATAACAATATGGTTGGTTGGCATTATGGTTAACTTCGTCATAGTATTGTCGATTGCTATAACTTAATATTTTTCCGCACCTTTTGATTTTTGCACAATTTTATTTTTCAGCCTTTTTTCATTGTTATGTATGTAGATCAACAAACTTTTTTTAAATTAAGATCCATAACACATCTTTCTTTCATAGAATAAAATAAAACTAAAAGAAACTTATATGTCAACAACTAAAGTAAAAAATCGTTCATACTGAGAATAGTAAGTTGATTCTGTAAACTAATATTTTTTACATGTAAATAACCGTATCATAGATATCATAAAACCAAATACTTCAGTATTGAATGTGATAGAAGCTATTGTGGTTTAAAAATATTAAATGAAATACTAACATTGCCTGCAACCATATTCAGAAATTAGAAGATGACAATAATAGACCTGCAAAAATGCACACGAAAACATATTTATAGGAAAAAAACTATAATTAAATCTATGATCAGCTGCTTTTAATAATAATACACAATGTTTTGGCATATATAATAGAGTTGCTTAAGCCATATTTCATAAAGTTGAAGTTCCCTGCAAGCACTCATAAGCTTCCATAAAGTTACTGATGTGCCAGAAAGTTTGTTGTCAGAGAAGGCAATTTTATAATCCCATCTCAGCCAATCGATGCCGAAGTTCCCCAAAGTAACATACCGGGACCTACTTTATACATAATTTACGCTTCGCACTTCAACTTTTGGAAATGACACAGCATTCTGCAGCGTTCATGAAAACTATCAAATAGCTTTACGAAATTTGCAGGAATATATTTGAATATTAGAGAAATGATTAACTTTGGAAAATCGAAGTCAATGAACAAAACTGTATTCATGTCACATTCACACTGTGTAAACAAACATGTTCCAAAGCACTAACTGATTTTACAACTATTCCGCAGCACAATGAAGGCAAGTGCCTGGGTATTCATGTCGACCGCATTGATGCGATAGTCACTCAGGTGAAATTAAAAGCAGCGCAGCTAAATTGGCTTATGGGCAGAAATTCTGCATTGCAGTTGGATTGCAACTTCGGACAAAATTTTACTGAGAGTTTTCTGCAGCACGATTCACCCATTGCAAAAAAAAAATTTCGGAAAATCAGAGCTGCCATATTTAAACAAAATCTATTAGTTTTACAAGGTTGTAGTACTGCTTGATATTATTTTGGTTTATTTTTCTGGCGTATTTTACATATTCTCAATTATTAGTAAATATTGTGTGATAATAATGGAAAAAGAAAACTGCGCTTGCTTATGGCCATTGAAATACATAAAGCATTATTATTAGCCAAGTACATATATACATATATAAAAACATTAAAAAAGAGTTGCTGTGAAAAGTCTTCTAAAACAAAGAAAAGCAATGGGTTATTTTTACACATTATATCGTACATACACTCTCTTCCTGGCTTTTTCAAATCTTCAATAAGTTTTTGGGCAATCAATTCATTTATTTCCATATTAAAGCTATTACTTATTTTTTAATAACTAAATATTAAAACTATGTACATATATCAAATGGCAGCCACAATTGAAATTGCATCAGAATAAAATTACTATGTGAGTTTTTTATTCGATGGGGCAACTCAATACAATTTTGTATGAAACAAGTAAGAGTGTAGTATATTCGGCTGGGCCGAATCTAAAATACCCTTCACGATAGTCACGAATATGTATAGTATATTAAAAATGTGACCTAAATATGCTCGGTTATATATGAACCGATATAGGAATTTTCTATTTTCTGTATTTTAGTAACCTTCTTTTATAACGAGAATTGCTTTTCAGCAAAAAAAAAAAAAATTTTTTTAATGGAAAAATCGGTTTAGGCTATATCTCGGCTATATATGGACCGATATCGAAAATTTTAATTTTCCATATTTATATAACCTTATATCATTACCAGAACTGCTTTTGAGCACAACAAATTGTTTAAGTTCGCTTACGCGATATTTTCATGAAAAACCCGATTTAGGCTATATCTCGGGTATATATGGACCGATATCAGAAATTTTAATTTTCTCTATTTTCGTAACCTTCTTTCATAACAAGAACTGCTTTTCAGCAAAAAAAAAAAAATGTTATTGGAAAAATCGGTTCAGGCTATATCTCGAGTATATATGGACCGATATCGGATATTTTCTTTTTCCATATTTATATGACCCTATTTCATTACCAGAACTGTTTTTAAGCAAAAAAAGATGTCTAAGTTCACTTACGCGACACTTTCATTAAAACCGCAGTTTAGGCTATATCTCGGGTATATATGGACCGATATCGGAAATTTTCATTTTCCATACCTATATAACCTTATTTTGCTATTAGAACTGCTTTTAAGCAAAAAAAGTTGTTTTAGTTCGCTTACGCCGCGTATTCATGAAAAACCCGGTTTAGGCTATATCTCGGGTATATATGGACCGATATCGAAAACTTTCATTTTTCATATTTATGTAACCTAATTTCATTACCAGAACTGCTTTTGAGCACAAAAAAGTTGTTTAAGTTCGCTTACGCGGCATTTTCATGAAAACCCCGGTCTAGGCTATATCTCGGGTATATATGGACCGATATCGAAAATTTTCATTTTTCATATTTATATGACCCTATTCCATTACCAGAACTGCTTTTGAGCACAAAAAAGTTGTTTAAGTTCGCTTACGCGACATTTTCATGAAAAACCCGATTTGGGCTATATCTCGGGTATATATGGACCGACATCGAAAACTTTCATTTTTCATATTTATGTAACCTAATTTCATTACCAGAACTGCTTTTGAGCACAAAAAAGTTGTTTAAGTTCGCTTAGGCGGCATTTTCATGAAAACCCCGGTCTAGGCTATATCTCTGGTATATATAGACCGATATCGACAATTTTCATTTTCCATACTTATATAACTTTATTTCATTACTAGAACTGCTTTTGAGCAAAAAAAAGTTGTTTAAGATCGCTTATGCGACATTTTCATGAAAAACCCGATTTGGGCTATATCTCGGGTACATATGGACCGATATCGGAAATTTTCATTTTCCATATTTATGTAACCTAATTTTATTACCAGAAGCGCTTTTGAGCACAAAAAAGTTGTTTAAGTTCGCTTACGCCGCGTATTCATGAAAAACTCGGTTTAGGCTATATCTCGGGTATATATGGACCGATATCGAAAACTTTCATTTTTCATATTTATGTAACCTTATATCATTACCAGAACTGCTTTTGAGCACAACAAATTGTTTAAGTTCGCTTACGCGATATTTTCATGAAAAACCCGATTTAGGCTATATCTCGGGTATATATGGACCGATATCAGAAATTTTAATTTTCTCTATTTTCGTAACCTTCTTTCATAACAAGAACTGCTTTTCAGCAAAAAAAAAAAATGTTATTGGAAAAATCGGTTCAGGCTATATCTCGAGTATATATGGACCGATATCGGATATTTTCTTTTTCCATATTTATATGACCCTATTTCATTACCAGAACTGTTTTTAAGCAAAAAAAGATGTCTAAGTTCACTTACGCGACATTTTCATTAAAACCGCAGTTTAGGCTATATCTCGGGTATATATGGACCGATATTGGAAATTTTCATTTTCCATACCTATATAACCTTATTTTGCTATTAGAACTGCTTTTAAGCAAAAAAAGTTGTTTTAGTTCGCTTACGCCGCTTATTCATGAAAAACCCGGTTTAGGCTATATCTCGGGTATATATGGACCGATATCGAAAACTTTCATTTTTCATATTTATGTAACCTAATTTCATTACCAGAACTGCTTTTGAGCACAAAAAAGTTGTTTAAGTTCGCTTACGCGGCATTTTCATGAAAACCCCGGTCTAGGCTATATCTCGGGTATATATGGACCGATATCGAAAATTTTCATTTTTCATATTTATATGACCCTATTCCATTACCAGAACTGCTTTTGAGCACAAAAAAGTTGTTTAAGTTCGCTTACGCGACATTTTCATGAAAAACCCGATTTGGGCTATATCTCGGGTATATATGGACCGACATCGAAAACTTTCATTTTTCATATTTATGTAACCTAATTTCATTACCAGAACTGCTTTTGAGCACAAAAAAGTTGTTTAAGTTCGCTTACGCGGCATTTTCATGAAAACCCCGGTCTAGGCTATATCTCTGGTATATATAGACCGATATCGACAATTTTCATTTTCCATACTTATATAACTTTATTTCATTACTAGAACTGCTTTTCAGCAAAAAAAAGTTGTTTAAGATCGCTTATGCGACATTTTCATGAAAAACCCGATTTGGGCTATATCTCGGGTACATATGGACCGATATCGGAAATTTTCATTTTCCATATTTATGTAACCTAATTTTATTACCAGAAGCGCTTTTGAGCACAAAAAAGTTGTTTAAGTTCGCTTACGCGGCATTTTCATGAAAACCCCAGTCTAGGCTATATCTCGGGTATATATGGACCGATATCGAAAATTTTCATTTTTCATATTTATATAACCCTATTTCATTACCAGAACTGCTTTTGAGCACAAAAAAGTTGTTTAAGTTCGCTTACGCGACATTTTCATGAAAAACCCGATTTGGGCTATATCTCGGGTATATATGGACCGACATCGAAAATTTTCATTTTTCATATTTATGTAACCTAATTTGATTACCAGAACTGTTTTTGAGCACAAAAAAGTTGTTTAAGTTCGCTTACGCGGCATTTTCATGAAAACCCCGGTCTAGGCTATATCTCTGGTATATATAGACCGATATCGACAATTTTCATTTTCCATACTTATATAACTTTATTTCATTACTAGAACTGCTTTTGAGCAAAAAAAAAAAAGTTGTTTAAGATCGCTTACGCGACATTTTCATGAAAAACCCGATTTGGGCTATATCTCGGGTACGTATGGACCGATATCGGAAATTTTCATTTTTCATATTTATGTAACCTAATTTCATTACCAGAACTGTTTTTGAGCACAAAAAAGTTGTTTAAGTTCGCTTACGCGGCATTTTCATGAAAACCCCGGTCTAGGCTATATCTCGGGTATATATGGACCGATATCGAAAATTTTCATTTTTCATATTTATATAACCCTATTTGATTACCAGAACTGCTTTTGAGCACAAAAAAGTTGTTTAAGTTCGCTTACGCGACATTTTCATGGAAACCCCGGTTTGAGCTATATCTCGGGTATATATGGACCGATATCGGAAATTTTCATTTTCCATATTTATGTAACTTAATTCTATTACCAGAACTGCTTTTTAGCAAAAAAAAAGTTATTTAGCTTCGCCTGTGCGACATTTTCATTAAAATCCGATTTGGGCTATATCTCGGGTATATATGGACCGATATCTGAAAAAAAATTTTTTTGTATTTTAGTCACCATGCTTAATAAGTGTGTGAAGTTTGAAGCAAAACGAACAACTTTTGTTTTCAAAAATTTTCATACAAAAATGCAAAAAAAAATGGCTCTTTTCGGAATTTTGAATATATCTCAGCTATACGTGGACCGATATTACTGAATTTCAATAGCAAACCCATGAATCGATGGGGTAAAAGAATGGTGAAAGAAAAAAGTTTCTAAGTCTTATGGTTTTCTCAGAAACGGTATTTCAACAGCGGACAGACGGACAGACGGACATCGCTTAATCGACTTTTCCATTAATTCTGATTCAGAATATATATACTTTATAGGGTCGCAAAAAAAAAACTGTAGAAATTACAAACGGAATCACAAACTTATATATACCCTTTACATTTTTGTGAAGGGTATAAAAATGTATCCTATTGGCATCTCATTTCAATTTTGTCCGGGCAAAATATAAAATTAAACCAATTCAAGTTGCGAGTTGTTCGTAAAAAATATTTTCTCTCTCTCAAGAAGAGAGACGTCAAACTACATATAAAAAAAATTTTGTCCGGACAAAAATTTTGTTCGGAAACAATGGGTGAATCCAGCTTAAGATAATATCTGAGAAAACGTCGGCAGAATGAGAGATATGTCCATCTTCATATTTAACAAGAAGTATACGTATTGTTGTTAATCTTATAGGAATTCATAAATCAATGAAAGCCAAAAAGAAAACACATCTTTGCGATGAATAAAATCTTATATGAATTTATATTTTACATATATTTAATTCATAAAAACAAATTATTTTCCATTTAAAATGGTTTTTAAAAGATATTTTGCAAAATTAATATTTGGTAAAATTGCAATGTCGTCTTTTTGTAAACAAACACACACATACAATCGCTTTTTTGCCAGCTCTTATTATAAGATCGTTGTCATAAGATTTCTCATAAGAACGCTCTCATAAAAATTATTATAAGACTGCGATAACACTGATTTTAAGTCTACACGTAACAGAATTCTCTCTGCGATTGAATTGGACGTTCTCTTCTCAGATATTATAGCAGGTGTGGACGCTAAGTTATGATGCTATGAAATTCAATTACGGGGCACTACCTCAATATCAAACATTGAAAAAAATCAAAGCGATAAAACAAAACTCTTCGAACGATTACTGCAGCTCTATGGGACGTAAAATATTCACAAATATACGGTATACCAGTAAGCTGGAACTTCATCCAAATGCACTTGCACACAACATAAATTTTAGCGGTCACATTCGGGGGAGAAGAGCATCATCAGAGCGTTAAATAGATGATTTTACCGATATACTCGTAGTTCACGCAAAATAAAAACTTTTTGTCTAGCATTGGCTGGACTTAGTTATTTTTTTTTGTGTGTAGTGTTTCGTGTTTAGGATTTGAATACTTATTGTTGTTAGTTCATGTTGTGAAGATTCAAGAAATAAATAAAAGATAATCACATGTGGGTTCTTCCATAGGGCTCCAAAGCAACTTTTGGCTATTAACAAAGCAATCAAAGTGGAAATGTGTTTCATATCTTAAGATAATTTTTTTCGAATAACCAACATTCATTTGCTGACGTTCCAGTTTTATCAACCCTTAACTGTCAGCTTTTGAATTGTTTTTTTTTTAGAGTCGGTACCAGTTTATAGCACAAATGGCGACAAGTTGAAATCTTAGTACAGTAAATCTTAAAACAATTGAGTTTTGATTCGCTATTTTAGCTTCTAACATTGATGTCAATAAAAAATTATAAATAGCTTGTTTTCTGTGTTTCCCAGCTATCTATATGTCGATATTTCATAGGAGCTAACCTAATCATCAGTAGACTTTGGAAATTTTTGAAAGATATTCTCAAACATTCAACTTTTCATTCCAACAATCTAAATAAATTGCTGAGAATTTAAAAACAAAAATGCTCTAATAATACCTTTTCTTTTTAAACTCTCAGCAATTTATTTAGATTGTTGGGATATAAAGTTGAATGTTTGAGAATATCTTTCAAAAATTTCCAAAGTCTACTGATGATTAGGGTAGCTCCTATGAAATAGCTGGGAAACAAAGAAAACAAGCTATTTATATTTTTTTTTTTTGTAAATTTAACAGTAAATTTTCTTGCAACTTCTGTTCTAATAAAATACATTACACTAATTTTTAAAATATCTAAATGGGAAGTGAAGTAGTAATGATGTAAGCAATTATACCAACAGATATTTTTCCCAATATTTTGCCATTACTTTGTGCTCTTTTAAATACAAAAAATAAATTTTTTGCTAGTATAATTAAAATGGTTTAATAACCGATTAATATGTATAATAAAAATTGATACAAAATTAAATATTTTTCCGTCCGCTCTTTTTTATATTAACCATTAAAGCTTTAGTTTTCTCCTAACCAAAAAAAAAAAAAAAAAAAGAGTATAGAAAAAACAAAGTATTAAACAATAATCATGGTTCCTTAAACACAAAACAAATCATCACGAGTGTCACATGTCTATCAGTATTCATCTTACTGTTATTTTTGTTTCGTTTTCCCAACTGCACAATAATATAATAAAGAAACACATATGTACGAGTATGAATACGTTTCACCATCACTCAGTTAGCCACATCACAACATCACGTCGTATATCAACACGACAACTGTGAAGTCTTCACTCTTTGTTAACTGTCACTTAACAAAATGTCATTTAAATATCACAAAACTAAATGCGTTATCAACAACAAAATTTTCTACAAACTTGGAACATCCAACCGTTACAAATAAAATAACTTTCAGCAATTTAAAATGTGTGCGTTTTGGTAACGAGGGATGGTTTAACTGCCCATTGTATTAAAATTTATTAAGTTATTGAATGTAACGTGAAACCAGTCTTTTATAGGTCTTCAATACCCACATACGAGTATGCTATATATATGGTATATATTCATGTAAATTTGTATTTGCGAACACCCAGCTTCGAAAGTTTCGATTACACAAGCGATGATGCTTGTAAAGTAGTAATACACACCATCTCATATACGAACCTAGAATACATTTTCAAACACATTGCCGCATTTGTAAAGTGAACTGCTCACCCAACAAAATCTCATTACTTCGGCGGTAGGCAGCTCGAATACAATATCACTTACTTTGTAAGTACGTCGAAGATGTCCTTCGCACCTCAAACACAGTTCTTTGGGAATAATTAATTGCTGCTGTGTCGTCCGCGTAACCTACCAGAAAGCTATCCTGCGGCGTTTCAAGCTAAAAAATGTTATCGCAGCTAAGGTTCTATAGATCCGATCCATGTACAGCGCCTAATGTTATCTTCATCCTCTTCCAAACTTCTGCAGTACACTAGTTTCCTGTCCAAAAGATAGTTTCTTATGATCCTTAGCACATAAGGGCCTTAAGCTTTGTTTTCTCGCAGGAGCTCTCCTCTAGCAACCAAAGGTTCAACCTCTCTAGCAGTTTTCCTAATATGTCTAATTTAAGCAGCGGTCTATATGTCGATGAACAGTTCATATCACTTTTAAGCTGGTTGATGAGATGCTGCCTTTTCCATATCCTTGAGGAAACTCCTTCAGGGGTAATTGAACGGTTATTACTCGACCGCTTTTTGTTGGATTTACTAAAAGCGGGCTTTTTAAAATGTCTGTATTTCGAATATCGAATAAACCGGTTTTATTTAGGCTATATCACGGGTATATATGGACCGATATCAGAAATTTTCATTTTACATATAACCTCATCTTATTACGAGAACTGCTTTTATGCAAAAAAAAGTTGTTTAAGTTCGCTTACGCGACATTTTCATGAAAAACCCGGTTTGGGCTATACCTCGAGTATATATGGACCGATATCAGAAATTTTCTTTTTCCATATTTATATAACCTTCTTTTATTACCAGAACTGCTTTTAAGCAAATACGAGTATAAAATATTTTTTATAAATTGGACATCAAATATTTTAGTGGCCTTTATTTCGGTTAATTATAAATTTATACATAATAGTAAAATCAAATGAAGAGAAAATGCCATTTTTTGTTAATATATTAGCAAATTACGAGGTTTTAATTATAGGAAATAAACTGTAAGGCAATAATCCGCATGATATTAAAAATAACGTCGGAAGAATTACTTATTGAATTAACAAATGAAAAATAACGTGTCTTCACAAAAGAGTCATAGTGTTTAAGTCATTGGAAACCTAATTTATTTAAATTTTGGCAAAAACTGTAACAAAAAATATTATTATAAAATTTTTAAAAAGCCTTATAAATTTTATAACCAATTATATAGAAAATATATTAAACTTACTTTCAGTTAAATTCTCCAAGCCCTTCATTGTTTGACGTAAAATTTTGCTGGAATTATGTTTGATACGATCTTCAAACACCGAAATAATTTTGGAGCAGAAAGTTTCAAAGTTGGCATGTAAACACTCTGCTTTCGGATACAGTTGTTTAAAATCTATATCTACCTGCAAATAGTGGAAAACATATAAAATATTCAATAAGTCAAAGTATAATGTCATAACGAAAACTTTATTCGAAGTTTTCGTACAATTAGAGTTGGGAATGTCTTATTGTTTTTTTTTTTTATTAAATAACGTACCACTTTGAAACGAAATGGCCTTTTGTACTGTAACCATTTGTTTAGTACATCAGTGGCTGTGTTCTGTAACTCTCGCCACGAGAAACTTTTCGACTGAAACGTGTGAAATGAAACAAAGTTGAAACAACAGCTGTTATAACTTTTTTTGGTGAGCAATAGCTGTCACGTAAGAAATTACGCGCCATTTTACAGAAAAACTGTGTCTGTAAAACTTTTGGGAAAAAATTTCCCGCATTCAACTGTCATTATTTCTCGCAAATAAAAAGGCTGTGAGATAGTATTTCAAATAACAATAATCATCATTAAATGAATAATAATGCTGAAAAAATAAGTATTTTGTTGTTATATTAAGTTTGATATATATAGTTATACAGTTTAGAATGATTGTTTTTATTTTAACTTTTTAATTAATTTTTATCCCCTTCACACAACAAATGTTAAGGGAATACTTATATAAGTTTGAAATTTCTACAATTTTAACTTCCGACCCAACAAAGTATATTGTAACACTTTTATAATGTTTTTTTCAGAAATCACAAATTGCAATTGTTTTTTAATTTTACAAAATTTTGTGCAAAAGTATGTATGTATATATTTGTAAATAAAATTTAAACATTAGAGCCATACCATACATTTTCTAGAATAGCCGGCGGTTATAATATGACGCCGTCAAACAAAACTTGTTAGCTTTAGTAATTTTTGGTCGGCGGCGGTACTAATTGTGGCTGGCGCTTTCATTTTTTAAATTGCATGTCGGCTTCGTTTTATATTTTCAGACATTTCTAACGTAACGACGTAATCACTTTGGATAGTTTTCGACATGAGTTACAGACGCAGTTTTTTCACACTTTTCGAGAAACAATGGAATAATTTGTTTCACAAGTTTTCGATGCGAGAACTTCTCGCCAAAGTTACAGAACACAGCCACAGGTACATTTTGCTTGTGACATTTCGTGCAGCCTGTAATTTCTTTGAGGAATATTATTTAATTTTACTAAAAAGAATTATCCGAATTTAAGAAAATTTCTTCAATTCAATATCACTACATACTTACCTTTAGTTGCCACCAAGATTGAAGTCGTTTGATTTCGTTAAAAAAATTTTTTTTAAAACTGTTTTCCAAAATTTCACAATCGTTATCAACAAAAGCTTTTGAATAATAATATTCTAAAAACTTACGACAGAAAATTTTTTTTCAAATCTACAACGTTTTATTACATGGCTATTCAGTTTAAACTTTTATTTCTTTACAGTAAAATAAATTGTGTTCTTACTTACCATTTACGAAATTTCTTCAACTCTACATCCTTATTAGTTAAGTTTAAAAACACATTTTCACGAAAAGTCTTCATATATACTAAAATGGTTATTCAGTTTTAATAAAAAAAAAAATTATTCTTAATTTACTGGCATTTTAACGAATTTGTATTCAATACAACACTTTTTACTACTTTAATTATATTGTTCTTCATTTGGGTGATTTTTATTGACAAAATTTAGTCAAATAAAAGAATGTTTTATTCAAACTAACATTGTTAATAGACATACCAGTAAAAAATTATACATAGCTTGTTTTCTATGTTTCCCAGCTATCTACATTTCGACATTTCATAGGAATTACCCTAATCATCAGTAGATTTTGGAAATTTTTGAAAGATATTCTCAAACATTCAAATTTATATCCCAACAATCCAAATAAATTGCTGGGAATTTAAAGAGAAAAATGCTCTAATAATATCCGTCAAAACACAAAAAACAAACTTTTCTTGTTTTTTGAATTGTTTGTTTGAATTGTTTATAGATGTTAATTTAAATATTTGTTTGTGTTGTTTGCATTACGATGCGTTACTACTGTTTTAAGTGAAATTTTCCTGATTCAACTGAATTTTACCTACGTTTTTAATAAATATTTTTTCAAATATACAGATTATAATAGTTTAGTTTTTAACAAAATATTGTTTATTTGATTAAATTTCGTTCAGATTTGAAAAATAATCTTTTGATTTGAATATTTTTTTTCGTGAAGGGTTTACTAAATTTTTTAGTTAATATTACCGACGAAATTTGGTTCAGTGAACACATGATACGATTTTAAGTGTTCTATAAGTGCTACTACGGCTAAATGAGCCTTTAGCCTTTTTAGTTATATGTTGAAAAGTGTTTATTTTTAAAGTTCACGTGAGCGCTTTAATTTACGACTATGTGTTCAACCGTCGTATTAAAAACAAAATTCCGCGAAACGAACGAATTTTAATATACATACATAGATATGTACGTTTATCACTATCGGCTTACAGCTGCATAATAGTTGTAATTAAAATTATATCAACTCATTACACTGATTCCAACACAAATGCATCAGCCTCTTCTACAAACACATTATTCCAGTTCAGTGTTTGATGGAAATTAAAATACCGAAGAAATTTATCACATAAGGCCTGCCAAAGTGTTTTAGAGTGTTTGCATTTGAAATTTGCAAGCAAATATTAATATAATGACCTGGTGTAATGCTGAGCATATCTAATAGTTTCTATTTGTGTGCATATGTGCTGAATGTTTTGAAAATTTAATTCAGCAGATCTCTTAAATATCTTAAAGAAGCCAAATGTATTATGGAGGCATTTTCAATCTGATTAACTTCTAATTAGTTAAATTTTCTCAAAATTCACAGCAAATTTGAAGTCAAAAATTTAATTTTAAGAGACTCTAATTTCAAGATGCATTCACTTGTATATTAAACTAAAACTAGTCAGCATGTGTATTCATGTGTATATTGGTGCATGCACAATCATGCACTAATATAACGGTGTACACACGCTCAGATCGAAATAGTTTTACAAAATATTTATTATTAAGCTGTTATCACGGGAATAAAGTAGTACTGTAGAACTAACATTGGAAATAGAAGAAAACTTCTTAAGAAAAATAAAAACAAACGATTTTTTAAGCATCTAATTTATTTATTAAATCTTCAAAATATGACCTAACAGTTAGTACACAAATCTTAAAACTAAGAAAAAAGTTAGCTAAAATGTATAGCTTTTTACTTTAGTTCAGACAGTGCTACACAGAAAGCTAACGATAACTTGGTAAGGTGTTGTACTTAAACAAAAACATAATAGTAGCATAGTCTTAACCACCTGCATTACTTATAATTAACTAACTAATAACCTGTCTAATATCTGATGCATATGTACGTATGTAAGCTCTCGTCCTTGGCAAATATACATGCCCAATATTTTCAATAGAAATTGAATAAAAGAATTAAAGTAATACTTTTTTTTATTATTTTTTATTTTAATCATTTTTATTAAAATAAAAAAAACTAAAAATAAAAGTATTACTCAAATTCTTTTATTGAATTTTTATTGAAAATATTGTACATGTATGTTTGCCAAGAACGACTGCTTACATACTTAGATTTGCTAAAGCTTAAAATAAGATGATAAAAGGGGGTAAGGTGATAGAAACGGGCTTAAAAAATTAAAAAAGCAGTAAATTAATATTTGCTTTTAAAAATTTTGCTGTTCTGGCAAATTTACAATTCGTATCGTTTGTTTTGCTATCATTCCAGGTTACAGGTTAAGACTTTTGAGGACAAGAAAGACAGCTCTATTCATTGACGTTTCCCTAGCTTTTGATAAAGTGTGGCATGCCGGTTTAATGCACAAGATAAAGTTGAAATTGCCTGCAAATACTCACAAGCTTCGTGAAAGCAACTTATCTGTCTGAAAAATTGTTAGCAGAGAAGGCGATTTTATAAGCCCAACTCAGCTAATCGAGGCAGGAGTTCCGCAAGGACCTACTTTATATTTGATTTATGCCTCAGACATGCCAACGAGATCCGGAATCCACGCTTCAACTTTTGCAGATGACAACAGCATTCTGTAGCGTCCATGAAAGCCAGCAATTAGTTTCGCGAAATTTGCAGAAATATATTTCAGTATTAGAGAAATGGTTAAAACTTTGGAAAATCAAAGTTATTGAACAAAAATGTACTCATGTCATATTCACATTGTGTAAACAAACGTGTGTACCTAGCCAAATTAACAACTCACCTATTCCGCAACGCAGTGAAGTCAAGTGGCTTGGTATACACCTCGACCGTAGGCTAACGTGAAAGTCTCCTGTTAGAGATCATTGATGAACAATATAAAAAGAATTGGTCCTAGATGGCTTCCCTGCGGTATTCCAGAGCTTACAGGTATAGATTTAGATATATAATTATTGAAACCTACACGTTGTTGACGACCAACTAGATATGATTTGAACCAATTTACAGCCATCAAGTTTTTTAAGTAAAAGAACGTGGTCAACACTGTCAAAGGCTTTACTGAAATCTGTATAAATAACATCAGTACCCTGACCTTTATAAAAACAGTCATTTATCTTTGAAGTAAGGTGTAATAGATTTGTAGTAGTTGAACGCTCTTTACAAAATCCATGCTGATATGGTGTCAAAAGCGATTGTGTTGGATGAAAAATAGACTAGGTCAAGCATTATTCGAAAAGTTTAGGAATAGCACTAAGCTTTGCAATTCCTCTGTAATTGTTAACATCAGATTTGACTCCTTCCAAACTTTTGGAAAATATCCCATCTTTATTGAAGTGTTAAACAATATAGTTAACGGGTACGCCAAATTCTGCGAACAGTGTATTAAAATACAATCGGAACGCCATCAGGCCCACTAGTTACAGAAGGTTTGAGTTTATTAATGTAATATGTAACCTTAGAAGTAGTAATATAGTCAAATGATGTAGACTGTAGATGATGCGAAGAAAAATCAGGGTGTTGTGATACATTATGTTGTACGTCTGAATAAATTGATGCAAAAAAATCTGCAAATATGTTGCTAATTACGGTTCCATCAGAAGATGTTTTAGAGGCATTTTTCATTATGGAGGGATATGAACAGCTTTTTCTCTTCGAGTTAACGAACTTAAAAACAGATTTGGGATTATGTTTGAGATCTTGTTTTATTTTGTTCAGGTAGTTTTTGTAAAGCCTTCGATTCATTAGGTTGTATTTCGCTCGAAATAAACAATAATTTATATAATCGTTCGATGAGGATTATTTTGTATAATTTTTGTAGTGTCTCTTTTTAAGATTTTTAAGTCTTGATAAACTACGAGTATTCCAAGGAGGTCTAGTAGTTTCAGTTATATATAGTTATAGTTTTGGTACGCATTGCTCCATATGTTCAAAAAGAATCTCCAACGCATCAGAGGCATCAAAAACTTACATATGTCCCTAACAAGTATACTTTCATCCTCTTTTACTTTTAATTTTACATACTTACTTTTTTATATTAACTAGGTTTTGTAAATTTGTTCCCTTATATTATATATTTATATTTTATAAATAATATATTAAGACAACTTTTATTATACATTATATTTAAGTTAAAAATCCATAACTCTTTATATACATATTAAAACTATTGTAATAAGAATCCATTATATTTTTACAATAAATAAATCTAAGAAAAAGTATATAAGGTGTCAAATTGATAAACGTCACAAAGTGTCATTTCTTTTGCTGCTTGATCACTCCAAGGCACTTGATACGGTGCATCACGGTATTTTATGTCATAAATTGAAATATATGTTCAATTTTTCCTCAACTGCAATAAAGCTTTTAGCAGCGTACCTAAGCGGTAGAAGTGAACGTGTTTATGTGAAACCAAATACATCCACTAGCTGTTTGGTATCGCGAGGTGTTCCGCAGGGCTCAATTCTTGGGCCACTTTTGTATTCTATGTACGCCAACAATCTTCCACGTCAAGGTAAGCATTGCAAAGTACAAATGTATGCTGATGATGTCCAGTTATATACTAGTTGCAGTGTAGATGAAGCTGATAATTGTGTAGGACTGATAAATCAGGATTTGCAACAGATTTATTCATGGGCATCTGCAAATGGATTAAGCCTTAACCCGAAAAAATCTACTGCCTTAATTGTTGGTCTACCGAAAAATTTTGAAAAATGTCTTCCGCCAATACATATTAACAACCTGAACATAAGTTTCATCGATTCGGCTATGAACCTTGGTGTAATTTTTAATAAAAACCTAAACTGGTCAGACCATGTTAAGAATAGCTGCGGTAAAACGTTTTCTATGCTTCGCAACCTTTGGCCATCGCAATATTTTACGCCCATACATATTAGTATGTTGTTAGCTAAAAGTTATATACTTCCAACTGTATTGTATGGTTGTGAGCTTTTTGCCAGTTGTGATGCTGTAAGTAAAAGAAGACTAAATGTTGCTTACAACAATATTGCTAGGTATGTCTTTGCCATTAAAAGAAATCACAGTATTTCACATTTTTCAAAGCAGATATATAATGTCACTTTTGATAATTTGCTCAAGTGCCGAACGCTTATAGTTTTGCATAAAATTATATTCACTCGGCAACCTCCCTGTCTATATCGTAAGTTTAAGTTTTCTCGGTCGAATAGAGGAAAGAAAATAAATAACTTTATATATTCGATTCATTTTTTATAAATTCGATCCGTCTCTGGAGCCAACTACCTCCTCATATACAAACAATAGACAATGCAAGCCATTTTAAAATTGTCATATTTAAGCACTTTGCGTAGGGATTTCCACAATAAATAAATTTTTGTGGTAAATACAACCTTTGGTTTCTTTTATATAATCTCTTTTTTTCTATTCTTTTACTATAATAGTGTTCCATTGTTGGAGGCCATACTCCAACTTTTCGAGTGGAAGCTTATCAATACACTATTGTGACTAATTAATTTATAATTCTAATCTCTGGCACACTCAAAAGTTGTAACATGGCTGTATTTTAGTTTATGTATATCTTTGTTTTTAGGAATTGTTAAAAATTAAAGTAATTTTGTTCTAATAATGTCAAATTATATATATTCAAATACTAAACAATACTTTTATATAAGACTAATGCCGTTTTCTTTTCTGAAAAAGTTTTGCCTTTATGCTACACGTTTTTTCTTAAAATTCAAGTTTTAAAATTTTAGTTTTATTGAGATGAAAATAAGATGTCGCAATAACTAAAAATATCTGAACAAAGTTGAAAATACTAAACAATATTGAAAATGTTACACTTTTTCTAGAAAAGAAAACGCCATAAGTCTTGTTGTATTGGATTGACAAAATAAAATAAATAAATAAAATAAATATTTTTAAATAAATAAAATAAATATTTTTTTTAATAAATAAATAAAATAAATACTTAATTATCTACTAATATTGATACCAATCAAAAAATGCAAACAGCTTGTTTTTTAGATATCCTATATTTCTATATGTCGACATTTCATAGGAGCTATCCCTCTCATAAGTGCACTTAGAAATCTTTGAAAAATATATCGAGCCATTTTACTACATAACCTAATATTTGGAATAAAACATTGAGAACTATTATATAATAATAATTTTAAGTACAATGAATATATACATTTATATGTATTTATATTAGTAAAACTTTACATGCAATCTGATTTTTGTCTCCAAAGTAAATAACCCACAAGTAAAACTCAGAAATTATAATTCACTTTTTTATTTACAACAGTTATATTCAGAAATGTTTATTTCTGAACCAAATATTGCTAATAATTCGTATTTGATAAAAAATAATTTTCTGCTTTAAAACATGTCTGGCTTATAGCTTTATAAGCTAAGCTAAGTCTAATAATATAATGCATTATGTTCTAAATACATTATCGTTAAAGATAAGTAACACTTCTTTAAAAGGTCTGTCAGTAAAATTATGTTTAAGCAATTGCAAAATAAAGTCGCTGTTGCCGTACTAAAGAGCTTTTAATCTTGGCTACACATGTTACGAGTATTTTAGAAAGTTGCTGTCACGAGCCACTGTTTTAGAAAACTGAAGGTGACATTTGCAATATTCACAAGATAAAAATGCACTTAAAGAATTAGGAAATTTGTACAAAGAATTAATATTTTTCTAAACTCCTTCACAATGATCTTGAAAAAAGAAGAAGAAACTGAATTTATGTTGGTAAAGCTTTCGAATACGTAAAACAAATATTTCCAAGTATACATTAACTTCCCAGCGAACATTTCTATTGCAAATTAATGTCTTAAAATGTTTACAAACATTTTCTTCACTACTTCTACTTTGACATTCTAAGTCTTTATTTTAACATGGCGATGTGATTGGAGACAAATACTTACATTTTTACTAACATTACAGTACATTCTCGCTTACGAATAATTATTTCAAAATGTCATTACAAAAAATGTCATTTGTCCAAACAAAATTTCATTAAATATGAAGTCCTACATTTCCTACGTTTAATTAAAGAAATATATGTAAAAAAACCCCCATAATGGCAAGATTGGATGGACCATATATTTGTTATTTTAAAAGTATCCTTACTATTTCATTATTATTATTTGTGTATGTCGAGCAAATTTTGGGTTGTAAATTTGTGCCAAAATGGGTTTCTTTCAATAAAAAGGCGGTATAGCTATTTTTATTTATTTATTTACTTATTATATCCCTACATAACAAGATTTAGTCTTATAATTACAATGCAGGGTTGTATAGTGTACAATAAAATCGCCAAAATAACTTATCATTAATTACAATTAACATTAAAAACAAACATATAATTTAACTTATTTCTATTAATAGAGTAAAACATGCACATTTAGATATTTTTTTTTTTAACTTGGACCAGTACTCAGGGGTGACCCCTACAAATGCAGTGCATTGTACTAGGAAAATAGGTTGTAAGACATTTAAGACTTCTAGTAAAAATAATCGAATAGGAAGTTTTTAAAATGTGTTGCGTTGCTATTAGTTTGTTGATGCTGGGGATGAGCATTCCAAAGACGAATAGCATGCAGAAAGAATTGCCATTCAGAAACAAGGCACTGAAACTTGGGAATTATTATTCTTTTACCCGTTAAAGATCGAGCAAATCTTATTTTTTTAAATAAATATTTTGGTTTTTGGGTGTATGTTATTTTGTGGAGAAAGATTAATGTTCTTATCTTTAAGAGACTCTCAAATTTTACACCATATACTGTTTTGGCATATAACGCAACACGGTCGGGGCTCTTGAGATTATAAACGCATCCTACTATGTTATTAAATAATACTTCAAATTTCCTCTTACTAGCACTATCACAACTAGAATACAATTCACAGGTATAAATGATACATGGTGTCATGTAAGTTTTAGCCAGTAACATTCTTACTTTCACAGGTGTAAAATATTGAACTGTCCTTAGCGTCCTCAATTTTACATACGATTTAGCCACCGGGACATTAACATGATCGGTCCATGTTAAATTACTATTAAAAATAACTCCTAAGTTTTTTGCAGAGTTTACTGTTTCAATTTTATGTCCATTGACTGCAATATCAACTTCTTTCTATACGAGGACGTATAGTTTTCTTTATGAATCACCAGACATTTAGATTTCCTAAGATTCATCTGCAATCGATTTGCAGATGCCCACATATAAATATTATTTATATCATAATTGATTTTGTTTATGCTTTCGCTGATACATTCATTAAGCTACTGAGCCATAACTGCACATCATCTGCATACATGTGGACATTGAAATGTCTCAAAGTATTAGGCAAGTCATCGGCGTAATTTGAAAACAGATTTATTTAAATCAACATGAGCTGTTGGATTCTATAGACCAAGTAAAGTTATAATAACATAAAAGTTGAGGTTAAACATATAATTTTGTATTTGTTAACTTCATCAGCGACAAAAGGTTTCAAAAGACCCGTAATAGGTAAGCCACCTTTGCGAAATTCAACTGGCGACTGGGCAAGAAGCGATTCTGAAAAGGGAATGTTGTATGTCGATCATTTGCGAAACGTTTTTATCACAAATGATTCAGAGAATAATACAGCGGAATTACCACCATATGTTGTTAGACCTCCTGTGTCTTTGAGATTTAATTTTCAAGATGTCGAAAACGTTATCGGTAATACAAACCCCAGGAAAGCTCCAGGCATTGATCAAATTACTGGTAAAATGCTTGAACAGTTACCTCGTGTAGCTAGAAGGGTTCTACTTTTTATTTTTAACGCCATTTTACGCCTTGAGTATTACCCTGCAGAGTGGAAGGTCTCAATGATTACTATGATACCCAAGCCAGGGAAGGATCTAACTAAGGTAGAATCATATAGACCAATAAGTCTTTTACCAACAATTTCAAAACTATTCGAAAAATTGTTAATGGCGAAGTTGAGTCCAATATTGAACAATGTGGGATGCATCCCTGATCATCAATTTGGCTTTCGGGCTAAACATAGCACCATAGAACAAACGCACAGACTAGTCAATGTCATAAGACAAACCTTTGAGGCGAAGAAGTACTGCTCAGCTCTTTTCATTGATATTTCTCAAGCTTTTGATAAAGTGTGGCACGACGGCTTGATGCACAAAATAAAGCTAAATTTGCCTGCAAATACACACAAGCTTCTAGAAAGCTACTTATTCGGGCGGAAGTTTGTTATCAGAGAAGGCGACTTTATTAGCCCAACTCAGCCAATCAAGGCAGGAGTTCCCCAAGGCAGCGTACTGGGGCCTACTTTATATTTGATTTACGCCTCTGACATGCCAACGACATCTGGAATCCACACTTCTACCTTTGCAGATGACACAGCGTTTTTGAGTGTTCATGAAAACCACCATTTAGCATCACGAAATTTACAGGAATATACTTCAATATTAGAGAAATGGCTAAAACTTTGGAAAATCAAAGTTAATGAACAGAAATGTACTCATGTTACATTCACACTGTGTAGGCAAACATGTCCGCCTATCCAAATTAACAACTCACCTATTCCGCAGCACAACGAAGTCAAGTACCTTGGTATTCACCTGGACCGTAGGCTAACATGGAAGTCTCACATTGAAGCAAAGGTCACTCAGTTAAAACTAAAAGCAGCGCAGCTAAATTGGCTTATGGGCAGAAATTCGACACTGAAATTAGATTGCAAACTTTTGTTATACAACTCAATACTAAAGCCTATATGGTGCTACGGAATTCAGTTATGGGGCACCGCCTCAGCGTCAAACATTGAAAAAATCCAAAGGCGACAAAACAAAATTCTTCGAATGATTACTGCAGCTCCATGGTACGTCAAAAATTCACGAATTCATAACGATCTGAGTGTTCCGCTGGTAAAAGAGGAATTTTCTAAGTACGCGACAAGGTATATCAGTAAACTGGAACTTCATTCAAACCCTCTTGCTCGCAATATACTTAATTTTGGCGGCCACACTCGGCTTAAAAGAAGGGATACCGCTGCCACCATCAGATTGCTCAATAGGTGATTTTACCGAAATAGCTCCCGCATAATAAAACTTTTTGTCTAGCATTGGCCGGACTTTAGAATCACATTTTTTTAATTTTAAATTTAGTATTAAGATTTGAATACTTATTGTTAGTTCATTTTGAAGATTCAATAAATAAAAAAATGCTCAAAAAAAAAAATAATCAACATTACAAGAGAACAAAGTAGGGAAAAAGATAAATGTAAATATTGTACTAAAATTAAAACGGTTTGCACATTAGTTCATTTCACTGATTTTTTTAAGTAACTCGTAGTGTAAGTAATTCATTAACGCTTATAAAAACAGAAAAAGATAAAAATAAAAATAATAAAAGCAAAAAAAAATAAATATAAAGTTGTTCAAATTGGTTTGGACATGTCGCCGCGGCGGAAAAAAAGTCGACTCTAACGATTAAATTATCCCGCAAACAAATGCCTACTACGATGACCTCGACATATCATACTTTTGGAAGGGATAAAAATTCGAGAAACGTTGGACTAAGTGTGTAGAACTAAAAGTAGACTACGTTGCAAAAAATTTTCCCTTTCATATAAAATCCGTGTGTTTCATTCAAAAAGTCGCGTACTTTGTGACCCGCCCTCCTGATAATAAAATCACATTTTAAGATGGTCTCAACTTTTAATTATATAAACAAAATGATACCAGTAATCAAAACAATATATTATTATTTTCTTTAATCACTTGTTTTATACTTAACCAGAAATAATAAAAATTATTTTATAGAAATATTTTTACAATAAAGTTTCATATCGATATCAGGTACGAAGGTGTTTTCTTTTCAACACCTATAAAACAATGAAATGTTTTTGTGAAAATGTAAAACAAAAAGTTGTTGTTTGCACAATCAACCGTGTGCAGATCTGGCACGCTGCGTGTATGTGTTTGACTGACGACATGTCAGTTACTGAATTTATTTTTTAACAAAAATACAAAAGTAATTCACAAAAATCGCAGGAGAATGGGAAAAATTACAGTGGCGTTGATGATGAATACAAGATTTCAACAATTTTTACTTATTATTTTCAAATATTTGGTAAACAATTTACTATTACGAACGGAGCGTTAACTTTATGACAGCGTATTACTACTGGATTTTTACAGTTTTTTTTTACATTCCATAACGCAATTCACTGAATCGGTTAATAAAATGTTTGACTACGGACCTGTAAAGAAATTCGTGGATTCAAATTTAAAAACAGTAAAGCAGTGGTGCCCACAACTTCTATATGGAAGAGTAGACACCAATATTAAGGAAACATTGGTGTTTACTCTTTAATTTTAATTTAAGGAAAATTTATTTTTTTTAAGGAAAACTTAGGAATTTAAGGAAAAACTATTTTTATTTAATATTTTTTGTTGTAAAAAAGCAAAACATTTACAAAAACAAAGTTCACACTGATAATCGCTGTCGTCAATGTTTACCAACAAAGCATGCAAGTGTTGTTGCTTTGCTTTTGTGTGTGTGCGGTGAAGAACGAAAAAAAAAATAATAAAAGACGAAGTTGTTTGTGTATTTTTCATTGCTAATACTGAGCGCAGTATTCGTGTATTAAGCCCTGTAGCTAAGGGCATTTACAAAAACAATTGATTATCAAGCGCATAGGGCCGGGCACACTTGTTTTAAAATGATGTAAAGTAAGTGTTTATGGGGGAGAGTTATGAAAATCATTTTAAATAATTAAAATCATTTTAAACAAGATATCACTTATAAGCAATTAAAATTTTATCACCATTTTTAGGCAGTTTAGAATTTTTTTCAGCAGTTTCAGCATTATTTTAAATCCAATTTAGCTGTCAAATATTTTTTGATGTGTTCACACTGCAGGCAAGGTAACCTAAGCGATAATATTAAAAGGATAAAAAGAGATAAATGATTTTTTTAATGACAACAATTAAAACAACAACATAACTTAAAAATCATCGTAAAAATGTAACAGGATTTTGCTAGGAGCTTTAAGAGAGTATTATAAAAAAGACATGGCTTTAAAGAAGCGTATAAATCAGTCCTTAGGTGGTTTTGAGAGATATTATCACATATTTAACTATATATACATATCTCACACATTTTAAATAAATTGCTGAGAACTTAAAAGAAAAATGTTATAATAATAAACTTAAGAAAAAAAACTTGTTATTTGAGCACAATACATATTTTCATTAGCTTTGATAGTAAACGAACGTGTTTGTTTTTGATCGGAGTGTTATAAAACAAAACCGGAATAAGTGGAAAAAGTGATTTTATGCAAAGAAAAACTCTGTGACATTTATTTGTATATACTTACCAAAGTAAATAAACAAAAAAATTGCATGAGTGTACCTAGGAGATGCAATTCTGAAAAAGAGCTTAGCTCCACTAGAAAAACCCTCTGGATATCTGAGGAAAAGTTTTTGAAAAACTCCTTGGATAATCTCCTGTCTCTAAGAGATAGGAAACGTCCACGTTCATGTTCGCCAAATATTATCGTTACAACAGAATACAAACCATCTTCCAGTTTAGTTATTGCTGATAAGCCGAAAATGCAAGTCGGTTTAACCGTGGTTAAACGTTAGTGAAGCCCTAAATCCGCGCAAATATAATTGCAATCAAAAATATCTAAAGACGATAATATCACTGCGACAATGGATAGTAATAGGTTTTCTATCCTTCAGACAGATGAGCCAACAACATCTAAAAAAACATATAAGCAATCACCAATGTAATTGAGAGAGCCGACTTCTAGTGAGCTGGTAAGAAAACTTATTACGGCAATCGGTAAAGATACTTTCAACGTGTCATCAGTTAAGCACGGCAGCATCGGTGAAACCAAAATCCAGGTAAACTATGGAAATTATCACAGAAAATTGTCTGATGTTTTAGAAAAAGAAAAAAAGAAAATAAAATTGGTGTAAAAATATAAATATTTTTACACCTATCAGCTTAAAAGTCTTCAGGTCGTTATTAAAGGTATTGACCCTTGCGTAGATACTAAATGTGAGCGCAAGATGTGAAAAAGTGTACAATATTTCATATTTTTGAAGCGTAAATATTGATTGTATTTGTATGGGAATATTACTAAACAGTAAATATAGAGAACAAGAGAGCAAACAACGCAAAAATCATTGCACCTCATTTGAGTGGACAGTTTTATCAAGTGTGCAATAAATATGTTGTGCACTTCATATTGTTCAATAGTTCATTTTACTTACACTTTTTTGGAGAGTAAAAATTTTTTTTTTAGAGAAAAATTTAAATTAGATTCTTTTTATTCATCAATAAACGTAAAATATTCAAGCTACCACAGTTTCTAGAATGAGAACAAATGAAATAAAAATTTAAGGATAATAAAAAATGTAATATAAATATTTTAACATATTTTGTATGATAGCACACTAGAAATATTGTTTGCGTGAGCGTCTTGTATTTTGTAAAATATTTCCCAAATCTTTTTCCCGTAAACTTAACTACGGTAAACTCTCCAGTATTAATTTTGTCTTTGCTGATCTACGGGTTGCAACTCCATACCAACAAGTGTTGGTTCCTATTAGAGTTAAAAATTAATTTTAGCTCTAATAGGAACCAACAACTGCTAATATGGAGTTGCAACCTGTAGATCAGCAAAGGCAGAATTAATACATGCATAATACATTAATTACATACATACCTCTATATCAATAATGAAATTAAAATATACATGTACTTTCTAGACATTAAAAGTATTTCTATTTCAGCCACTCCAACGATGGAATTAATATAAAACAATGCAAATACAAAGTACAAACCGTTGCTTTTATTAACATCATACATTTACATACATGTTGCCTCCTACGACAGTATTTCTTATCATGAGACACTATTGAAACATAAAATTCAGTACTGAAATTTTATTTAAAACAACAATAAATATTGCATTGGTTAGAAGATGAATAAATGCTATTGTATATTTTTTATTTCAGAGAACAGTAATATTTGTATACTCATGAAATCAAGTGCGAAAAAAAAGAGAACAATTCACCATTGAATATTATGAAGTTAGTCCACCAAGACGTTTTATGCTGACGTTTAGTAGATACTGATGCTATCAAAACTGGGTTGGAAGATAAAGGTTTTAAAATAAAACAAGTAAGAGTGTGGTAAATTCGGCTGGGCCGAATCTAAAATACCCTTCACAATAAACAAGTATAAAAACGCGGTTTAGGCTATATCTCCGGTATATAATTATATACCGATATCGGAAATTTCCATTTTCCATATTTATAAAGGGTGTTTTTTTAAGCCCGATAGAACTTGAAATTGTAAAAAATAACACAAAAAATTAAATTGTAATCAAAATTTTTTTTATTCGAAAGATCAATACGTGACATTAACATTTGAAAATGATTTCGGGCATATGGGCACCGCGGCTGTTCTTGACGAAGCGCATTCTGGACGTCCAATTTTAGGCCACTTTTTCGAGCACTGCTGGCCGTATGTCGCGAACAACACGAACAATGCTGGCCTCCAAGGCGTCAATTGTTGCTGGTTTATCAGCATAAACCAGTGACTTCACGTAGCCCCACAGGAAATAATCGAGAGGTGTCAAATCGCACGACCTTGGAGGCCAATTGACAGGTCCATTTCTCGAAATCAACTTATCGCCAAATTTTGATTTCAGTAAGTCGATGGTTGCGTTCGCCGTATGGCACGTAGCGCCATCCTGTTGAAACCACATCTCCTCCGGATCAATGTCATCCATATTTTCAAACAAAAAATCATTGATCATGGTGCGGTAACGATCTCCATTGACCGTAACGCGAGCTCCGGCCTCATTTTTGAAGAAATAAGGTCCGATGATGCCACCAGCATGAAAACCGCACCAAACAATGCATTTTTCTGGATGTAATGGAGTCTGTAGGGTCTCTTGTGGATTGGTCTCACTCCATATGCGGCAATTTTGCTTATTAACAAACCCGTTAAGCCAAAAATGCGCCTCATCGCTGAACACAATTTTGCGATAAAACAACGGGTCAGTTGCCAACTGCTCTAGAGCCCAATCGGCGAAAGAACGACGCATACAATGGTCCCGTGGCTTCAATTCCTGCACCAGCTGGATCTTATACGGGTGTAGGCCGAGATCTTTGCGCAAAATTTTCCACGTAGTGGACGGACAGAGCCCCAATTCATGCGACCGACGACGAATCGATAAATTTGGATCTTCTTCCACACTTTCGTTTACAGCGGCGATATTCTCTTCAGTACGCACATTCCTTCGACGTGCTGGTGTTATTGCATCCTCTAGAGAGTATGTGGTACGAAATCTATCCACAGTTCGACGAATGGCTTGTTCAGATGGACGATTATGTACGCCATACAAATGACGAAGTCGTCTATAAGTTGCGCGAATCGACGACTGATTTTCAAAGTAAATTTGGATAATTTCGTAGCGTTGTTCAAGCGTGAGTCTATTCATGATGATTTGTCAGAGTATACTGAAACAAATAAAAAAAATGTTTCATCAAAATTTAATTTTTTGTGTTACTTTTTACAATTTAAAGTTCTATCTAGCTTAAAAAAACACCCTTTATAACCTTATTTCGTTACCAGAACTGTTTTTATGCAAACAAAAGTTTTTTAAGTTCATTTACGCGACATTTTCATGAAAACCGCGGTTTAGGCTATATCTCGGGTATATATGGACCGATATCGGAAATTTTCATTTTCCATATTTATATAACCTTACTTGATTACCGGAACTGCTTTTGAGGGGAAAAAAATTTTTTAAGTTTTCATAAAAAACCCGTTGTTGGCTATATCTCGGGTATATATGGACCGCAATCGGAAATTTTCATTTTCGATATTTATATAACATTACTTTATTACCGGAACTGCCTTTGAGCAAAAAAGTTGTTTAAGTTTACTTACGGGACATTTTCATGAAAAACCCGGTTTAGGCTATATCTCGGGTATATATAGACCGATATCGGAAATTTTCATTTTCCATACTTATATAAACTTATTTTATTAACAGAACTGCTTTTAAGCAAAAAAAGTTGTTTAAGTTTGCTTACGCGACATTTTCATGAAAAACCCGTTTTAGGCTATATCTCCGGTATATATGGACCGATATCAAAAAAAAAAATTTTTTTGTCTTTAAGTCACCATGCTTAATAAGTGTGTGAAGTTTGAAGCAAAGCTAACAACTTTTGTTTTCAAAAATTTTCATACAAAACTGCAAAAAAAATGGCTTTTTTCTCAGCTATACGTGGACCGATATTACTGAATTTCAATAGAAAACCCATGAATCGATGGGGTAAAAGAATGGTGAAAGAAAAAAGTTTCTAAATCTAATGGTTTTCTTAGAAACGGTATTTCAACAGCGGACAGACGGACATCGCTTAATCGACTTTTCCACTAATTCTGATTCAGAATATATATACTTTATAGGATCGCAAAAAAAACTGTAGAAATTACAAACGGAATCACAAACTTATATATACCCTTTACATTTTTGTGAAGGGTATAAAAACGTAGTAAACATCAGAAACAGTGAAAAGAAACCTCAACCCACGTTTAGGGTTGAACTAGAACCAGGGGATGTTGTGTTAAAAAAGAATGAAATGCATCCAATATATAGCCTCAAATTTCTTTTGCATCGTAAGGTTACCGTTGAGGAGCCAATTAAGCGTTCAGGACTCGTTCAGTGCCTAAACTGCCAAGAATTTGGCCACACTAAGGCTTACTGTAAGTTGCCCGCTGTTTGTGTTGTATGTGGCGAACTTCACGGCACAACCCAGTGCAATAAGCCAAAGGCCGACGCAGGTGTTAAAAAATGCAGTAACTATGGATGTAACCATACTGCGAATTACAGAGGTTGCCCTGTCTCATTTTAGGCAGTCAATGACAAATAAGTCATCAATTTCTCCAGCAAGACAGCAGTCAAATGCGATTAATAAAAACAATTTTCCCCAGGTAGGCCATTCAACTAACCACACAAACACGCAGAACTCCAAACAATGTTCATATGCTAATGTAGTTAAATCCCACCAAAGCCCAATCCTCAAAAGTGCAATCCAAATTTTAGTAATCAAGAGGCAACTCTGGAGACTCTTGTTCAATACATAAAAACTTTTGCGGTTTCATGATGCAGGAGATTCCTAAAATGCAATCCACTAACAAACGGCATCCGCCAACACAAAAATGAACTTGAGCACTTCCTTATGGAAAAGCAAATCGATATAATTTTGATTGCTGAATCCCATTTGACAATCAACAGTTATTTCAAAATTAATGGCTACACACTATATGACACAAAAGATCCCCGTGGAAGATCTTGCGGAGGATCGGCAATTCCAATAAAATCCAGAAATAAGCACTATTTAATGAACGAGACATGTGAGGAATGCCTCCAAGCTACAAACATATGTATTGAATATTTTCATGAAAAATTGTTATATCCTCGATTTACTCACCACCACGATTTTCAGTAACAGAAAATCAGTATTCTCATTTTTTCTAATCACTTGGGCTTCGATTTTTAGCGGCTGGCGACTATAACGCTAAACACACTTTTTGGGGATCACGTTTAATTACCTCAAAAGGACGTGTGTTTTTGACACAGTTTCTGAAATGGGTTTAGATGTGATTTCAAGCGGACACCCCACTTATTGGCTGACAGACCGACGAAAGATCCCAGATGTTATAGATTTTGGAGTTGCGAAAAAATTTCCTTTAGAGTGGCTGCAAGTGGAGCCTTCATTAGATCTGTCATCAGACCACTCACCCACTATAATCTCAGTTTCGTTTCCCCAAGAGATTGGCTCCCCGTTGACCGTCAATAGAGTGAATTGGCTAAAATACAAAAATTTTTGAGTACACATTGTACTGAAAATATCGCCTTGAGAACGCCTGAGGATATTGGTGTGTCAATTAACGATTTCTCTGAAAACCTTAAATTGGCCGTACAGCATGCTACCACCAGTCATTTAAGATCTAGAAATAAGAACAATAGAACTTATTCGTCTGAAATTGAGCAACTTCTGTCAGAAAAAAGAAGAGTCAGAAGAGAGTGGCAATTTCGCAGGTCGCCCCAGCTTAAAACTAGGCTACGGGAATGCATAACTCAGCTAAGAAATCTGCTTGAAGTCCATAGAATTGCTTCCCTTAAAACATATTTGAAAAACCTTTATAGTACCCCTCAATCTGATTATTCCTTTTGGAAAGCGACAAAAGGTTTAAATAGACCCGTAATAGGTAAGCCACCTATGCGAACTTCAACTGGCGACTGGGCAAGAAGCGATTCTGAAAAGGGAATGTTGTATGTCGATCATTTGAGAAACGTTTTTATTACAAATGATTCAGAGAATAATACAGCGGAATTACCACCATATGTTTTTAGACCTCCTGTGTCTTTGAGATTTAATTTTCAAGATGTCGAAAACGTCATAAATAAAATAAACCCCAGGAAACCTCCAGGCATTGATCAAATTACTGGTAAAATGCTTGAACAGTTACCTCGTGCAGCTAGAAGGCTTCTACTTTTTATTTTAAACGCTATTTTACGCCTTGAGTAATCTCAATGATTACTATGATACCCAAGCCAGGGAAGGATCTGACTAAGGTAGAATCATATAGACCAATAAGTCTTTTAGCAACAATTTCAAAACTATTCAAAAAATTGTGAATGGCAAAGTTGAGTCCAATATTGAACAACGTGGGATCATCAATTTAGTTTTCGGGCTAAACATAGCACCATAGAACAAACACACAGACTAGTCAATGCCATAAGACAGACTTTTGAGGAGGAGAAGTATTGCTCAGCCCTATTCATTAATATTTCTCAAGCTTTTGATAAAGTGTGGCACGACGGCGTGATGCACGAATTAAAGCTAAACTTGCTTGCAAATACACACAAGCTTCTGTAAAGCTACTTATATGGGCGGAAGTTTATTATCAGAGAAGGTGACTTTATAAGCCCAACTCAGCCAATCCAGGCAGGAGTTCACCAAGACAGCATACTGGGGCCTACTTTATATTTGATATACGCCTCTGACATGCCAACGACATTCGGAGTCCACACACACTTGCAGATGACACAGCGTTTTTGAGAGTGCATGAAAACCACCAATTAGCATCACAAAACTTACAGGAATATACTTCAATATTAGATAAATGGCTAAAACTTTGGAAAAGCAAAGTTAATGAACAGAAATGTACTCATGTCCCATTCACACTGTGTAAGCAAACATGTCCGCCTATCCAAATTAACAACTCACCTATTCCGCAGCACAACGAAGTCAAGTACCTTGGTATTCACCTGGACCGTAGGCTAACGTGTAAGTCTCACATTGAAGCAAAGTTCACTCAGTTAAAACTAAAAGCAGCGCAGCTAAATTGGCTTATGGGCAGAAATTCTACATTGAAATTAGATTGCAAACTTTTGTTATACAACGCAATACTAAAGCCTATATGGTGCTACGGAATTCAGTTATGGGGCACCGTCTCAGCGTCAAACATTGAAAAAGTCCAAAGGCGACAAAACAAAATTCTTCCAATGCTAGACAAAAAGTTTTTATTATGCGGGAGCTATTTCGATAAAATCGCCTATTGAGCAATCTGATGGTGGAAACGGTATCCCTTCTTCTTAGACGAGTGTGGCCGCCAAAATTAAGTATATTGCGCACAAGAGGGTTTGGATGAAGTTCCAGTTCACTGACATACCTTGTCGCGTACTTAGAAAATTCCTGTTTTACCAGCGGGACACTCAGATCTTTCTGAGTTCGTGAATTTTTTACATTTCATGGAGCTGCAGTAATCGTTCGAAGAATTTGGTTTTGTCGCCTTTGAATTTTTTCAATATTTGAAAGCGACAAACCCAAATTCTTCTGGTTATAAAATAAATGTTATTTACTCAATTACTTGTACAACTATTGCAATTAAATAGATAATTTTTATTTGAATCTAATTACTCATATATTTCAATTCATATTTTAGTAACGAAATGCCCACTGTGGCCAAATGGACCACTTGTTGAATATAAAAATTAACTTGTAAAAGAGAATATGCGGGAAAAACCTGTCCTCAGTATTTTGATAAAATTTGGTCAGCACAAATGTATTAATGGATGTATATGTGTGTGTGTGTGTGTGTGTGCAAGTGTATGTGTGCACATAGTCAATCATACGAAAAACCTCAAACTCTGCAATTAAATAACTGGCAAAATTGACTCTACGACAGAACTGCTTACTGCTGAGTTTTACAGGGTTTTCCCATTTTTTCTGCTGCTGGTTCTTTTATTTTATTGCATTTTATAAACACTTTGTTCAATGTTTTTATTATTGCTGCTTTATTGATATTGTATTTGTACTTGTTTTTGTTGTATTGTTAACGATTTTTCAATTTAAGTAAACAAAACATTTAATTTCAGAGATTTAATTAACAATATCGTCATGTTTTTAAAACCTCTCATATAAAGAAACAAAACAAAAAAAAAAAAAAACAATAACAATAAATACAACGAACACAGATAGATTAAAATGAGACTCTTGTGAATGAGTTTGTGTGTGTGTGTGTGTGTGTGTTTGTGCAGGCATGTGCATATTAATGCACAGAAAGGTATCGCACCAAGTGACAAAAGGTTCTAGAAAGTCAATTAAGGCTACAAAATAAATCCAATGACCAGAAGCAACTGCTAAATGTTTGCTTTTAATTGAAATTTAAATAGTTTCTATTGTTTTGATGCTAGTGTTGGCAGTTTTACTATTCATGATGTTGATTTCTTATTTTTAACAACATCATCCTGTCCAAGGACTTAATAGATTTTTTTTTCGCAAGTTTTGTTTTTCAAAAGCCAAGAGTTTTGTAAAAATGAAAGACTAAGAACTTTACATGTAAAACTGAATGTAAAAAAAGTTGCATTCTGTAAATTTTTGCTTCAAAAATTTTCGTTCACCGTTTTTTTTTTTTTTTTTTTTGCATAGTATGAAGACACGAAACGGACATTATTGATATAAATTTTGTTGCTTCAAAAATTAAAGGGACGTTGTTACAGCCAGCGTTGCCATTGTTGGTATTTTCCGACCAAATTTGGTCGCACATCATTCGTTTGCTCGGCTGATCGGCTAAATCTTATCTTGGTCTTTTTGAAAAAATTCAGCTCTGCATTTTAGGAAAATCCGAACATTGGTCACCTCAAAAATTTCAAGATATTAGCAACCCTATTTACTTCTAAGTATGAAAAGCTTCAAATGCAAAAATGTATAAGAACAAAAGAAATCTGTGTTCTTTTATATATGTGCCAATTCCTTTTGTTACGTGTTTTGTTCCATTTCTGGTTTGGCTTGTAAGGCCTAATATCTTTTATTATTAATGCCACGTTTTAATAATTGTTGCACCTGACGTTTCATTTTGTCGAATTTTACAACGTCTTCATAGGTATTTTAATATTATTTAAAACTCTAAAATATTGCAAATACAATAAACATTTGACGCTAAACTTGTACAGCTCTAACCTAGTATCACAATCCAATTACTCGTATTTTACTAATCTTGAGTAAATCTATTAAAATATATTTTAGAGCACCATGTCATGCTAAAATCGATTTCAAAGAGTAACATATTGATGTTACCAATATTTTTATTGGAACAACAGCTGAAATTTACATTGGAAAAAATATGATCTCGAACGAAATTTCAGAAGTTAAGCAGCAAACAACCGAATTCAATATGTCAATTATAAAATACATACACTTAAAGCTCTAAAAGACGACAGCAGACTTCACAACTTCACGACTACAAATGAAGTTAGCTTCAAATGCTGCCGTCTCATCAAGAACATAATTATTTTAAAGACAGCAGTAGCACTATGTGTATTTAAACAATGCAAATTTCAGATGTGCCACATATGTATTTTACAAGTATAAAATTAAAATTACTGACTGAAAACGTAATAATATCACGTAAAACTGTAAAATCTAATCAATTTATATGTTTATTTTATTTATGTGATGTTTATTTCTATTAAATATTTCAAACAAATTATAGTTTTTATTGCTGCCAATTTATATTTATAGTGGCAGCACTGCATTTACTTTTTGCTGATTACGAAAATAGAAATTAATCTAAGTTGGCAGCTGCATCAAATGCTGTTGTGAAGTCGTGCTGCTGTGATGTTGTTAAAATAATAGTGCCGCTGGCTGTCTGCTGTCGTCTATGTGTTTAAAGCTTAAATGCGAACATTTATTTTGACAACAGCAAGACGACAAGCCTGCAGGTTGTTGTCCATACTGATTTTTTGCCGTAGTCGAATTAAACTAATTCTATTTTTCTTGACTACAAAATAAAAACAGTGTGACCAATGTGTATAAAAACAATTTAGCTCTCGGAAATATTTTATTTTCTAATATAACCTAAATTATCAATAAAATTTAAATAGTGTTTTAAATAAACTAATAAATATTTGTACTATTGTTTTATTTGATAAATTTTCTATAGAAATCTGTAAAAAAAAGACATATTTTTTTATGAATAAGGTTATTAGACTCAAAACAAAAAATGGTAATTTTATTAAATAAGTAGGATGTGATTAGATACATGTGTATGTATATACCAGTTGATTTTACATCAAGTACAAGTAGTTTTAATTCCCTATTTTTTTTTATAAAAATTTTAAGAAAGTTTTGGTCTTCGTTTTAAAAAAATTCGATAAATTGTCGTAAAGTATCATTTTTTTAACACTGTTCTCATTATAGATCAGAAGTTATATCCAATTATATTTTAAACCTTGAAGGCTCATATAATCTGAATTACTCATAGTAAACAAAAACTTTTTTAATTGAAGTTAACCTTTTTATCTTTTTAAGACTTTATTTGTTAGACATAAGGACTTAGTCATGAACGTTTGATATAAACAGATCTTGTTCTGTAAATCAACAAATTTTGTGAAGCTAAAAACTCTTAGGTGGCCACACTGAAATAAAACTTTTTGAATATGAATTTATGTTGCTGCCTTATTCAAAATTGTTAGATTTACGGTTTTTACTTTTATTTAAAATGCACGCTTGTTGATGGTTGTAACGAAACTGACTTTTTATTTAGTTTTTAATCCTTATTCTATTTACGTAGTTGTAGTTTTTTAGTAGTAAAATATAGTGTTTTAATTAAAAGTTATAGTAATACTAATTGCTAATATAATAGATGTGTGATATGTGTCTACATATACTACAAAAATAATTCAGTAGTGTCCTACACGTCTGCAATTGCCGGTTGCAGCTTTTGCTGTTGTGAAGTCGTGTAGTCTGCTGTGGTCTAAGTTTTTAATGCTTTAAACAACAAATATGGAAATTTTATATTGAGCTCCTAAATCAAATGAAATCCAGATATGACTTTAATCGTGAAGACATTAATATGTTGCAAATAATTGATCCTTCTAAATTGTTGTCCAAAGAAGACTTGCCGATATTGGGTATTGATATGCCAATTAAAAATTTTCCTGGCAACCTTAAACTGGCCGTAAAACATGCTACCACTAGCCATATAAGATCCAGAAATGTGAGCAATAGAATATATTCGTCTGAAATTGAACAACTTCTGTCAGAAAAAAGAAGAGTTAGAACAGAATGGCAATGTCGCACGTCTCTCCAGCTTAAAGCTAGGCTACGGAAATGTGTAAGTAATCTGCTTTAAATAAAGAGAATGGCTTCCCTTAAAATATATCTGGAAGGTCTTGGTGGTACTCCTCAATCTGACTATTCTCTGCGGAAACCGACAAAAGGTCTGAAAAGACCCGTAACAGGTAAGCCACCATTGTGTACTTCAACTGGAGACTGGGCAAGAACCCATTATGAATAGGGTGTAGGATGGTGTATGTTAATCATTTGAAAAATGTGTTTATTACAAATGGTACAGCGGATGATGCAGCTGAATTTCGCCACATGCTCTTATGCCGCCTGTGCCTTTAAATCTTAGTTTTGAAGATGTCGAAAACGTCATAAATAAAATAAACTCCAGGAAACCTCCAGGAATTGATCAAATTACTGGCAAAAGGCTTGTACAGTTACCTCGTGTGGCTAGAAGAATTCTTCTTTATATTTTTAGCGCTATTTTACGCCTAAAGTATTATCCTGCAGAGTGGAAAATGTTAATGATTACAATGATACCCAAGCCTGGGAAGATGCCACTAAAGTGGAGTCATATAGACCAATAAGTCTACTGCCAACAATTTCAAAACTGTTCGAAAAATTGTTAATGGCGAAGTTGACTGCAATATTGAATGATGTAGAATGTATCCCTAATCATCAATTTAATTCTCGTTTTAAACACAGGACCATAGACCAAACACAGACTAGTAAATATCATAAGAAAAAATTTTGAGGACAAGAAGTATTGCTCAGCTCTATTCATTGACGTTTCCCAAGCTTTTGATAAAGTGTGGCACGCCGGTTTAATGCACAAGATAAAGTTGAACTTGCCTGCAAATGGCCGAAAGTTTGTTATCAGAGAAGGCGATTTTATAAGCCCAACTCAGCCAATCGAGGCAGGACATCCGCAAGGTAGCATACTGGCACCTACTTTATATTTGATTTATGCCTCAGACATGCCAATGAGATCCGGAATCCACACTTCAACTTTTGCAGATGACATAGCATTCTGCAGCGTACGTGAAAACCATCAAGTAGCTTCGCGAAATGTGCTGGAGTATATATCAATATTAGAGAAATGGTTAAAACTTTGGAAAATAAAAGTCAATGAACAAAAGTGTACTCATTTTACATTCACACCGCGTAAACAAACGTGTTCCCCTATCCAAATTAAAAACTCACCTATGCCGCAGCATAACAAATTCAAGTACATTGGTATACACTTGGACCGTAGGCTAACGTGAAATTCTCACATTGAAGCAAAAGTCACTCAGTTGAAATTGAAGGCAGTGCAACTAAATTGGCTTATGGGCAGAAACTCGACATTGAAGTTGGATTGCAAACTTTTGTTATACAATGCAACTCTGAAGCCTATATGGCGCTATGGAATTCAAATTTGGGGCACTGCGTCAGCATCAAAGATTGAAAAAATTCAGAGGCGACAAAACAAAATTCTTCGAACGATTACTGCAGCTCCACGGCACGAATTCACAAGGATCTGTGTTCTTCACTGGTAAAAGATGAATTTTCAAATTATGGTATATCAGCAAATTGGAACTTCGCCCAAACCCTCTTAAACTAAACATACTTAATTTTAGCGGTTACACTCGGTTGAGAAGAAGGAATACTGTTGCCACCATCACGGCGTTAAATAGTTGATTTACCGATATAATTGACACAAAATAAGACTTTCTGTCTTGTATTGGCTGGATTTAATTTTTTGTATTTAGTATTAAGATTTGAACACAATCAGAAAAGTATTTCCCTACATATTTCCTTATCCAATTTCTGTTTTAAATATTGGAGAAGAAAATATAATTAAAGAATGTCATATAGTTAAAAATTTCATATTGTATATACATACATATGTACTATTACCACATGTTCGGTAACATAATTAAAAAGTGAAGAGGTTTACAAGTGCATGCTAATGCAAACTGTTCTATAACTCCCGCTACGAGAAACTTTTCGATTAAAACGTGCAAACAAACAAAAATATTATAAATTGAAATAAACAGCTGTTTTTCTCACTAAACTATGCATATCTTTAACTACAGTTGTCACGTAAGAAAATTACTCACAAATTTGCAGAAAAATAGATATAAAAATAGCAAAGCGGCAAACTTGCACAACGAATATGAAAAACCGGTTAGAGAAGTGGTTCCAGTTTTTTGGAAACTCGCACAATCGGCTTCGGAAATCGTCCAAGTCTTCTTCATTTCCCCGGAGGCATTATAGCAACTTCAATTTTCACACTAAACCGAATGGCCGTTAATAATTCAGATACGCGTTTCACGGCAAAATGCGCATCGAATATGAGAAACCGGTTTGCGAAGCTGTGCCGTATTTCTTGTGAGCTCCCAAAATAGTATTCAGGAATTGCTAAAATGCCCCACTTCCCCGGAAGTAACACGGCAACTTCATTTTTCGCAATAAGACGGCAACACTGTATACACAATTATAACAGCATTGTCAAGTCGATGCTTATCGCACCATTTATGATGCCTTTTAAATTTATTGCGCAAAAAATTCTCTAGTCGGTGTGCAGAACGCTTTTTAAACTTCAGTGGCTCCAAATCAAATTCAGCACAATTTTTTGTTGTAATGTAAGAAAAAAATTGATTCCAGTGTACAAAATGTCTACTCGTACATTTCATTTTACCGAACACAATCAGAACACGGAGTAATAATGTGAAAACGTATCCCAGCATATGCATGAGCTGTTTTGAGAGAGTGCTCTTTTTAGTTCAGCTCTTTTTACTGAAATATGTCTTTCTTTTAGTTTAATAGTTCAGTGCTCCGTAAATAGTATTTTCAATGAACGGCTTTGTTCAGGTTTCAAATGAAAAGTACAATTATTATAAGGATTAATAAAAGGTGAGATTAGAAATTTTCAGGTGTGATGAAAAATAATTTTATTAAAAAGAAAAAAAAACGATATATTTGTGATGATGTCTCGATGTTTTCATATTCAAGTGTGGTCGCATATCATATCATTTATTTTTATAATACAAAAAACCAAAGTAAAATTGTGTTGTCTAATATTCTGAATAGTTGTATATAACATAGATATGTACTTTTTACGTCAAATTCTGGCAGCACTGTTTGACTACTTCCGTATACATATCTACCAGAAAGAAAGAAACATAAACGAAAAAGAAAACTTGAAGACAAAAGAAAGAAACATGAACTACGGAACTAAAAGAGCTCGCAGAAATGATCGGCTCACTTAGCTCCCTGAAGTGAATAGTTTAGTGACACTAGTTCGTTCCCGAACTACCCAACTCTAGTTGTACTGGATGTGAAAAGAAAAAGAAACATAAATAAACGATCAAATTATAAACTGATTTATTTTATGAATTTATTTAGATTCTTTTCATTTCCCATGCAACAAGAATGCATCTTATATTTAAATTACAGGAACGTATAGAGTATAAATACATACAATGACATTAATGTCAATGAATAAATTAAAATCAATCGGGGTTGTCATGGAATCCAATTGGAATTGGATTTAAAACCGACCAAAAAATCGCGATGGTGTGATTAAATCCAAGTTGTCGAAAGATAAATTGAAGAATTGGTACCCTGTATTGCGTTTTCGTATTTACCTTTCGCACATTTTATTTTATCATTGTTCGCTTTTGTTTATTTTGTGGTACCAGTCTTGCTTCATTTTCAAAGTATTTCGCGAAAAAGTTTGCGCAAATGGCACAGAGGACCAAATTATACTCTTATCGCATTTACCTTTCGCATCGAACTTACTTTCGTATCGCGGACTTAACAATCTTGACATGGGTACCATCGATGCAGCCAATTGTTGACGGAATCTTGTATTTGCTATAAAAATAGTTTCTTGCCCTGCATTTCTCATCTGAGTCCATTTCAATTTTTACCCCCTGAGGGCAAACGTAATGCTCGATAGCCACAAGCACATCGTGCAACACTATTGATACAGTGCTTCTGCCAAAACTTATATTGGAGTCCTTGCCAACAGACCTCTGATAAGAGCTAAAAAGCGTAACGTTGCAAGTGCCCTTCTATAGTATTAAGTACTTTTCGAAATTCCTCTATGTTTAAACGATAAGAGACTAAGAACATTTTTATATATGTATATGTATAAACATATTAAGATCTAGTAACAATCAAAATATACTTACGCTGTCTCCGGCACTTCAAATGGGTTGTTGCAGTCCCCCAAAATTGTTCTTTCCACCTTTTCAGAGTGTCCTTCTTCCAATGACAAAAATGCTGCAACGCTGGATGCCATTTTATTTATTTATGAAATGTAGTCACTTTTTTTATACCCTTCACAAAAATGTTGAGGGTATATATCAGTTTGTGATTCCGTTTGTAATTTCTACAGTTTTTTTGCGACCCTATAAAGTATATATATTCTCAGAATATATATACTTTATAGGGTCGCAAAACAAAAAAACTGTAGAAATTACAAACGGAATCACAAACTTATATATACACTTAACATTTTTGTGAAGGGTATAAAAATAAAATTTGTTAGAAAAAAAAATTTGCTTTTTCAGAATTATGGAATGAGTTCTCCTGAATTGTGATGTCGGCTACAAGGGTTGTTACTACAAATATATGAACTAACTGAAGCAGTTTGGTTTGCAAATATTTCTATATTTAACATTTATTTCTGCTATGCTGTGTGAATGCTGTTCAATCAAAGCACCCCTCGCATGTGTTCATATTGCTGTAAGTACCGATGTATTATAAATGTTTTGAAAATTAAGAAAATAATTTAGCTTTAGCAAAAATATTGCACAATAAATACGCATTAGAAAAGCATGAAAACTCCAAGAGAAAGTTAAGAAGCGCGATTGTGAGTTTTGCGATGAAGTCTTCTATGAAAAAGGCAGTCTTAAATTTCACGTTCGAATACATTTGGGACAAATGATATCTTGTACTTTATGCTCAAAAGAAATTTTATCTCAAATCGATTTTGATACACACATGAATTCTCACTCAGCAGCTGTAATAAACGCTGAAAAAAGGAAGTGGAAAGAGTTATTTAACATCCTTTTCACATTTCTAAATTCAAATTCATTTTTAAGATCAATAATCACATAATTCTACATTACTCTAAAGATGTTTCTGGTTTGGACACTTTCTTTTGTTAATTAACCATTTTTTTATCTTACCTAAAATTTAGTTAAATTTAATAGTATTTAATAATTAATTACTATTTCGCAACAGCTTAAAACTTGCCCACAGTTTTATCGAATTGCGAATAATTGTTGCTTTCTTTTGAAATCATTTCTTATAATAGATTTCATGTTGTGTGCAGTTTATTTGTTTTCTTCTTCCACCAAACGCTCTGCTTTTGCGGTTTTTTATTTTAATAAATGATAAATATTTAAATCTAATGTAATTAAAAACTATATATAACTTTACCTCATTTCTGCACTTTTCAGATCCACTTCAGTATATTGTTTTCTATTTTATACAATTCCGAGCTGTTTTTATTTGGGAAATATTTTGGCAGCTACTTGTCACAAAATTTAATTATACAAATACATTTTCTCCCATATTTCCAATAATTTACATCAAAAAGCTCACTTGACAGTTAGTTTTCACAACAAAGAGAAACACTTATGTGTGAGAAATAATTTCTTGTTTCAATTTTCATCGATTTCCTTTCCCTTCTATGTGAAAAATTTCTCGCTGCGAGAAGTACAGAAACGAGGTCCTGCTATTCCGATATTCGAACGAAACAAAACAGCTGACTGTCAAAAAGTAAAGAATTAAAATGACCAAACGAAAGTAATTTTTTCTTTAAAAAAAAGCGGTGCCTTCAATAATTTTTAAATTTGTTTTGTATTATTGCATAAATATGAAAAAAACATTATATAAAGCAATCAATCTTTTTTTTTTATTAGATTCATAGAATATATAATTACATACCATGAGCAAGAGATTTAAAAACTGCAGCCGCTTCGCTGACAGATTTTAAAACAATAGATTACTAATATTTTTGTGCGCAGAACATAATACTAGTGATTTCAAGTCACGTTCGTGAAAGCTAATTTGCAGAACATGCCTAATAAACTGTGACCAATTTGACCTACTGTTGCACTTAAAATATCATTGGGGTTTCTTTTTTGCCGAGTTTAACAGCCACGACTTGTCGATAAAAAGCACTTACTTTGTAAGTTTTTTCTGGTTTTGGCTTACAAACCGCGACTATTGACGATTAGTATTGAAAAACGTAACATCTGTCAATTTATTTTGGTTTATAAGACGCGAGTCGTCTCACCATAAATGTCAAAATCGGCGAATGAAGAAACATCGTCAATAGGAAATGTGTAGAAAGTGTTATAAATAATAAGAAATAATAATAAAAATAGTTTATAAGTGGTAATAAATAATAAGAAAACTAGGAATGGCAATTGCAACAGAACGTTCTAAGAATCTCTCAAATTTCTGGAGACATGAACTGAAATCGTTTTTCCGTTGCATACAAATTATTTGTATACATATATACATACATAATAAAACATACACATATACAACATAAAACTTGCAGTTAATATATAAAATTCTTGTTTGTTTATTCGTTTTTTTTTTTTAATTGGACCGTTATAAAAAAAACCTTTCCACAAAATATTTTGTTTTATTTATTTACTTATACATAGATGCATATGTACATATGTATGTCAGCTGTACCTAGAATAGGATTGCCGTTTTTTAGGTTGAAAATATATTTTTTGGTATGAAAAATGTAAACAGATACAGTCAAATCCCGATAATTCGTACCCCTATAAATCGTAATTCCCGATAATTCGTAATAAACTGTCGGTCCCTTGAAAAAATCTCGATAATTCGTAAGATTTCCATTCATTTTTGTTCACTCGATAATTCGTAGTTTTTATAAATCTTATAAATCGTAATTGTTTGCTAACTACCAGTTATAATTCGTAATAAAACATCAGAAACATGGAAATAATGATTTTTGTTTGCCGCTATTGTTTTCGTGGGTTTTTGCTTGGGTGTGTATTTGTTTTCTTAAGATCAGTTTGTTACATGAACAATAAAGAAAAATGTCAAAGCGCACGCATAAAACTCTGTCGGTATTACAAAAACAAAACAAAAATTTGCAGCCATTGACAATGGAGAGAACAAAATACGAGTAGATGTTGCTAAGATTTGAAATTGCTCCTTCAACTCTTACTTCAATCAGTAAGCTAAAGCGTTTACTCAGTCCCGGCAGTCTAACATTCAGATTAGTGGCCCACTATTATTTTTTGTTTGATATTAAAATTACACGTATTTTACGCTAATCAAATGAATTTGATATTTTGTTTTAATTATTTTGTATTTTATTTAATAGTTACATATAATATTTTATGTTTTTTTATAGTTTTAGTAAATAAATTTAAAAACCCCGTTAATTCATATTTATTTTATATTAGCCCCGTTAAATCGAAACCTCGCTAAATCGAAAACCCCTATAATTCGTAAGAAATGATCGGTCCCTTGTGATTAAGAATTATCGGGATTTGACTGTACTATTTTTTTGTATGCTGGCAACAAAAAAATATCATAAATGTTTGACATATACGCGAATTTAAGTAAGTTGCACGACACAATCAAGTCGCGTTTTATAAACCCAATTTCTTACGTACTCGTCTATGAATTGGCTCGTCGCGAGTGAGCTAACTCGTGTAATATAAACAGGCTGTAAGAAGCTGTTATGATACGTTGCTGTTCACATCGCTGTCAAAAGGTGCTCTCATGTTTGCTCACAAGCTCAGTCTCGGAACATATGCTTTAACAATGTTTGCCTTCGTTCCTTTTATAACTAGAGGAAGCGTTTAATGAGAATCGCTGGCAACCAGAGATTTTACCCCAACGATAATTTTCCTAGAGTTTCCCATGTCTTCAAACATTCAGTCTACACCTTCAACTTGAGACTTGTTACATACTAAAATCATATTGTAAAAACTTTACCAAAGGAAAAAAATGTTATAGTTTCACACATTTTAAATTCTTGATCCTATTTGCTTTGACCTTTATTAATTCAAAATTTGCAATAAGTTCCTTCAGCTCAAGGTCCATGAACAACTAGTTATTTTTTATTATTTATCAACGTACGTATGTATGTATGTTGACAGTCTCTGTGCTGTGAGATATATATGTATGTAGTTATTACTGTTAAATAGTCGAACTTTATTTTAATACTTCTAATATTACATAATGATGGGTTGGTATCCTTCGTCTAGCTCAAGTTCAATCCTGGCTAAAGCCAGCTTTAGTGTATTCAATTATTTTTCCCTGCCTTCTTTGATCAAGAGTTATTGATTGCGGCAGTTATTGTTATAATTAAAAATATTTCTTGGCTCTAGCCAGGATTTAACTTGAGCTAGACGAATGATAACAATCCATCATATAATATTAGTAATATTAAAAATAAGTTCGACTATTTAACATTAATACATACAAATATTAAAAATATATTAGCATTCATTTATTATTTGGCGAAAATAGCAACATCATTAACGTAGACATTTAAAAACAAAAAGGTTTGTATAAGAATATATATGTATTTGTCTTAATATATGTAGGGTAGTAGACTTGATCAGCAGACAGATTTACATACTAAATATTACAACACGGACGAATAGGAAAACACGGAAAAGAAGATGAGTGAAGAATTTGACAGTCGTGTTGTTGAAGTTGAAAATTCGGACGGACAATTTACAGAGCTTGAATCTGTTAATTAAATATAATTATTTAATTAGTAAATCTTTCTTTCTTTTTTTCATTTAAAAAATTATTAAACTTTTAAATACATAGTAGTGTGTTAATTTTGAAATAAAACTTGAAATAGCATAATTATTTAAAAATAAAGCAAACTTCAAAGTGTATTATTAAGACATTTCTACATATTTATGATTTAATTGCTTATGTTGACCATATCAAAGGTGCATCAGTTTCGAGATTTTATAAAACTTTTCTAATAGTTGTGATCCATTTTTTGTTAAAATATTGGTTAAAAAATATATTTATATAATAAATCAAAAACATGTGGTTTTAATTAGAAAAGTTATTTATATACATATGTATGTACGTAAGTATATGTATTTTGTAATCATAATGTGACGTTAAACACTATTACGATTGATTGTGGCAATAGAATTTAAAAATTTTCAATATATTACATGGGTTGGTAAAATTTAAACTTTTGCAATAACAGTGTTACTCGTGATACAATTGTTATAAATTGGATCCAATATGTGATTATAGAGTATAGTTTTGGTTCTAGGCTGTACTTAGTTTTGCAAATAAATTTAAGATTGAAACCATATTATATGTTTGTGTTCAACCATATAATTCAATAATAGTATTTTGCCCATATTTTTTCTTCTGTTTGTACACATCTATCTGGTAGTCTGAAAGATATTTTAGTGTTAAGATCTTCTATGTAATAGCTTCCCCCAACTTTTTCTCCCCTTCTGGATCCATCCAGGTAAAAATTCAGATTTTAAGGGAGATTCCTCGTTTTGGTAGCTAAAGCTTATTGAGAAGAATGCTTTTGGGATGTGGTAATTAATTAGATGTAGGATTAGGTCCTTTTCAAACTCAAGTATATTGGTGGGTCCATGCTCCTATCACGTTCCACCTCATCGCGGCTTTTAGAGCTATCTGCCTGGCTTCCACGTCATATGGCATCTACCTCATAAGTACAAGTTGTCCTCATGGCCCTTGGATTAGTATTGCCATGATTCGACTGATTTTCTTAATTGGCAGTCTGTTGGTTGCAGAGTCCACTGATTTCCACCATACTGATACTTCATAAAAAATTATCGTTTTTATAACCATTTTATTGAGCCACACAACTCCTTTTGGTTGTATGTCCCATGTTGATGCCTATTGCTTTTTGACATTGATAGATGTCTCTTGTAGCCTTGATTACTCTAGTCTTAGCAAACATACCAGAGATCTGCAAACGCTGCCTTTTTTAATGATCTAACTATACTCATTTTAATTCGAATTGCTGTGTGATTGACCACCTTATGTTGTTTGATCAAGTAGGTGGTTTACACCTTAGAGCAAGCAATTTCTTGGAATATTCAAAACCGTTTGTCTCGTTCCAATGTTTCCCCACGATGGTCTACGCACATTTCTTCATCGCCCCATTAAGGAGACGCATGTTGAAGCCAAATGATGGAGTAGGGCTAATAAAAGTCTGCTTCTTTTTTGGCGTAGATATGTGCCATCTCATTGACATACTGCCACTCATGTCGTGGCAACCAGATCAGAGTAACCTGTTTCTGAATTACCAGTTCATTTAGCCTGTTGTTTCATTCCAGTACTAACCTGGATGTAAAGACATAACTATTCAGAGCTTTTAGTACTGATTTAACCTACACTATCGGAACGTACATCCACCGCTTCCCTTATTGCGTATATTTTCACTTGGAAAATTATGGTATCATTACTGAGTGTTATATTCCTGCATGCTTTAGTCCCCACTATTCCCGCTCCAACTTCTTGCAGCGTTGTGGATCCATCCGAGCCTTTTGGTTTGCAAGATGACAAATAAGGTTACATATCTTTAGTTTTTCCTTTTTGCAAATGGAGATCGCTTGAATGGCTGCCTCCTTTTGAACAGCCACGCAAGCGGTGCTAGGTTCAAAAAAGCTTTCTGTTCCCATCGCTCCTGTGAAACATAGGCGTGCAAGTCTCTCTACCTTACGAAGTCTTGAAATGAGAGTTACCTCTTGGGGGTTTCTCCACCTTACTAGAACTCCATGTAACATAGTGAGTCTTAGCATTTTAATTTATAGCCAGTATGTCATCGTAGGGCTTAGGCTTCTGGACTATGCAGTAGTTGTTGGGCAGTCTAGAGGCTTTTTGTGCCATTTCTTCAATCCCGGGTTTTTTACCTTATAGTTAAACTATTTTACAATTTAAAAATACAAACTTAAATTCCGATATATGAATGATGAAACCAGTTAAACAAGAATTATTTAAATATGTCTTTATTGCTGACAAAAAACAAATCAAGTTTTTCCATTTTACTTGCAACAACAACTGCTCATGATTTTTTTTTTCTAGAAAACCATTTTAACTCAATTGTTGTAAAATCATATGTTTTAAACAAAATATTAGAAAGCTTATACTTATGTATGTGCATAAATATGTTTGTACGAGTACATACAGACATATCACAAGCAACAATGCAAATTTGTTAAGTGCAAAATTTTAACAAGGAAGACAGGGAAATTAAATTACTGCATTTTGCTTTTGTGAATCAAACAACAACTTATTGCTTTTGTACAAACATTTAATTTATGCATTAGACTCTTATTACTCCGACCAACTATTTTAACAGAATTGTTTTTCTTTTAGTGGAAAATGCTTTTAAATTTCAATGACACTTCCGCTTACATTTTTGTTTAGCGTAAAACTCATTTTTCACTTGACAATATCATGACGGAAATTCTTTTGCTGGCAATACTCAGACAAACAGGCAAAAAAAAAAAACTACAACCCAAATTGAATTATTGCTTGTAAATCAATTATATGTTGTTACTTTGTTTATGTGGAAACTAATTGATAACAAAAGAAGGAGCGTAATACGAGTATTTCATGAGCCAACAAATCAAATATGATAAGAGCAGAAGCGTATTGCAAAGTTCGAGTCAACATTCTGGAATCACTGCTTAGTTGGCACAAAATATCATCAGCCATTCTGGGTCCAGTTTAAATAAAAACATGTCCATGTTATTATTTGTCAGGTTCGATGTCGTTTTTTGCTTTCGTAAATTAAGAAGAACTTTTATCACAGCAATAGTTGAACGAAAGAAATAGTTATGGGCTTTACCGATGGAGAACAAAGACTGCCCTTGCCTGTGAACTGGATATCATGACACGTGATAACCTGCTGCTTATATGATTCAGCCACAGAGCTGCACAATTACACTTTGACTATATTTATCTCCCCCCGGGGAACAGGTTTTGCCTTGGCGTACACCTAACTTAGGCGCTCTGTTTTTCGAGGAAAAGAGGGGAAGGGGTCCCTCGTTTGGTGCGGCAAACAAAACTCTAGGAAGCCACATGACTTATGTTGTGTTGGCTTCCGAAACTCTTACCAAGGGTATAAATTGGCAGAACGGAGATCAGCATGGCCCCCGGGTAGTTCTGCTTGCGGTTCGACCCGGGCTGATCATGGTTGAGGTGCCTACCTTGACTGAAACGTTCTGGCTGTGGTTGAACCTAAAACGCAGGAAGGGTGTGTTAGTATCCATGATAATTGTTTGGTGTGTGGCTTTTTTCGGGGACTAACCATCTCGCGAGGATCTGTTGCCTATACAACAGATACCTGTACTATAAGGAACCAGTGATGAAGGTTGAGTTGGTTTAAGGCCTGATGCTCTTAGTGGGCTTCGGCCTACCAACTCATTAAGCCTTGTCTTCCATTGATTGCTGAAAAATTGCATACAGGAGGGATTAGAAAGCCCGAACGCCTCAACAAGAAGTTGTTCATATGACCGCAATCATATGACAAGAGTTGCTACCTGTGTGAGCCTAGTCAGCCACACGGTTTTCACAGTTGACTATATTTATCTTATATTGGCCACGTCTACGTTTTGTTATTCCGTTTATTATTTTTCTGGCTGCACAGTACTTACTGTTTCTAGTGTTTAACTTTTTCAAAATTAAAGCAGGATTTATCTGTTGAATGTAGGAGGGCTGATTGATATTGAAGCTACATAAGTAGAAAAAATTTTTTTTTTTTAAACCATTTATTTTACAACATGCTCTCCTTTTAACTCAATACACATAGTAAGAAGATATTCAAACTTTCTTATACCATCTGAATAATACGTTTTGCGGAACCCCTCAAAATATGCGTTCGTCTCGGTAATCACATCTTCGTATGAGAGGAATCTTCTCCTGAGAGCCATTTTCTCAAGCTTGGAAACAGGAAAAAGTCACTAGGAGCTACATCTGAACTATAAGGTGAATGACCAAGCAATTCGAAGTGTATTCCACGTAATTTTAGCTTAAAGAACTTTTTTCTTCTTAAAATGTGGTCGTTTTTTCTAGATTGCATCAATTGCATCAATTGATCCAATAATGCACGATAATACTCTCCTGTGATTGTGTATACTTTTCCAAGATAATCGATGAGCAATATTTCGTGTGAATCCCTAAATGGTCATAACCTTGACATACGATTCCACTGTCTTCACCTTCTTCGGAGCACTTCCACCAACTTCCACCCGTTGTTTCGATTGATGTTGATGAAACGTGGGTGCACCACCCACAGTTATTAATCGACGCCAAACATCAACAGGATTACGCTTCATCATGTCCGAACATGGCAATTTTTTTTTTTTTTTTTGGTTTCCAACTGAGCAAACGCGGCACCCATCTTGCCGATATATTTTTCATATAAAAATGTTTGTGCAAAATGTTGAAAACACGTTCATATGATACGAGTATGTTTACCATTTCAACAATCTCACGTAACTTGACTCGGTAATCATTCAAAACAATGTCGAGGTTTTTCTTTATATTTCCTTCAGCAACCGCTCTTTTAGTAAAATTTTGTGTATCGAAAATGATATAAAACAATTTAATTTAATTTCACACTAATTATATTCAATATTTTCACATTTTTGAATATAAAATATATATACAATTAAGTTTTTTATTCGCTATTTTTAGCTTCTGCCATTTATACCAATAAAAATTATAAATAGCTTGCTTTCTATGTTTCCCAGCTATCTATATGTCGACATTTCATAGGAACTACCCTAATCATCAGTAGACTTTGGAAATTTTTGAATTTTGAATAAATTGTTGAGAATTTAAAAGAAAAATGCTCTAATAATACCTGTCAAGACACAAAAAACAAGCTTTTTCATTTATACACGTCTCTAACATTTCTTTACACCTTTCAAACAAATGAACAACCGTTGGTTGCTACGATTTGCTTTTTGAAAGTATCAAAAAGCAGAGAACAAAAATTCAAACAATTAAGTTTTTTATTCGCTATTTTAAGCTTCTACCATTTGTAATTTTTATTGGTATAAGTGGTAGAAGCTAAAAATAGCGAATAAAAAACTTAATTGTTTGAATTTTTGTTCTCTGCTTTTTGATACTTTCAAAAAGCAAATCGTAGCAACCAACGGTTGTTCATTTGTTAAGCATGGTGACTTAAAGGCAAAAAAAAAAAATAAATATTTTTCAGATATCGGTCCACATATATACCTGAGATATAGCCCAAATCGGGGTTTTCATAAAAATGTCGCGTAAGCGAACTTAAACAAAATGAAAATTTCCGGTATCGGTTCATACACACCCGAGATATAGCCCAGACCAGGTTTTTCAGGAAAATGCTTAAACAACTTTTTTGTGGTCAAAAGCAGTTTTGGTAATGAAATAATTTTATATAATTATGTAAAATTAATATTTCCGATATCGGTCCATATATACTCGAGATATAGCTTGAACCGATTTTTTTGATTTTCGTTATAAATCAGGTTATATAAATACAGAAAATAGAAAATTCCGATATCGGTTCTTATATACCCGAGATATAGCCTAGACCGGGTTTTTCATTAAAATGTCGCGTAAGCGAACGTAAACAACTTTTTTTGCTCAAAAGTTTTTTGGTATTGATATAAGGTTATATAAATATGGAAAATGAAAGTTTCCGATATCGGTCCATATATACACGAGATATAGCCTGAAACGATTTTTCCATTAATATTTTTTTTTTGCTGAAAAGCAATTCTCGTTATAAAAGAAGGTTACTAAAATACAGAAAATAGAAAATTCCGATATCGGTTCATATATAACCGAGCATATTTAGGTCACATTTTTAAATATACTATACATATACGTGACTATCATGAAGGGTATTTTAGATTCGGCCCAGCCGAATATACTACACTCTTACTTGTTTTGATAATGATTTGGCAATGATTTGCTAAAGAAACTTATTAAAAAGGAGAAAAGAATAGCAACTTTTAATAAGGACAATAAAAATTCGGAGAATCAAAAATAAAAATTTTTGCATAAAAATGATGCGCATTTCTGACAGCTGATACTCATTAAAATGAGTTGCCAAAGGATTAGGAACTTTGGACGTTGAAAGAAAGTTTGTGTATGCATTTACAAAGTGTATGCATTGTAAATATCGCTCCTTTATTGCAACATAGCCATATCTCAAAAAAGCTCGTTTCGAGAAAAACGCATTTAAAATTTTTAGTTTCCATACAAGTCTTGGCAAATTTTTTGAGGAAATATCTCCTAAAGGCAACAGTTTAAAAGCAATTTGAATAAATTTTTGGCACAATATAAATGGTAGTACTGTTAACAATTCTGCATTGTTAACTCGAAAATCTCATTTTTTGAGATATGACTATGTTGCAATAAAGTAGCTATATGCATTGCAACTTGCATTTAGGAAGTCGACCTATATGTACATGGTTTGCGTTTACTTTTTCGTTCTGCTCTGTTGCGGACTAATCTGTTGAAAATAGAATTCAACGTTAAGTGACAGCCAGATATGTGTATGTGTTACTTCTTTCTTTTATGGAAAAATTATCTGTTTTATTCATATGAATAAAACTTTTTTTTTTGTCAAAAGCTTAAATAATTTGTTTTAACTAAATATTTTTAAAATTTTATATATATTACGCTGTATTTACACACGCAAGTAGTGGCATGCAAATTTTGTATACGTATTATCAATGAAAAACAATTCGAAATACTCGAATCTCTTGCCACTCGCTCAAAGCGAATTGAATTCGCCTTGCACTCGCTTTTCTGTTTACACATGCCATTGCAATTTCATTTTTAAAATGTCGTCGAAGCGTGTACTTCAAACATTTTGTTTACATTTCGAATTTTGCCTCAATTTTGAATTTATCTTTACTCTATCAAAATAGAGTTACAGAGTTCATCCCAAGAACATATGTTTTGGGAAAAATTAAAATTTATTTTTATAAATATTATTTTAATAATCTAATGCTTTATAATTAACGAAACTGTTCTTTTATGCGTATTTCAAGAAATAAGTCTTAATAAAACATATGATAAGCTAAAATTTAATCTAGCTAATTTGAATTAAGTTCTTGGCAGGGTAACATTGTTTATCATCTTGACATTCAATGGCATGCAAATGCCAAATTTTCACTCGCATGCAAAATTTGCTGCCACTGGAGCTGCCATTGCGAAAAATGTGGGTGTTTAGTGAAAAATCATGAATGTATTGAGTTTTTCGAACTGGCATGTGTAAACTCTAGCTTAAGTCAATTAAGCAACTATGGATGATTAAAAGAAAATAATTTTAGCGAAAAAACATTTATATTTTGTATAAGAAATGTCGTAAATTCTGCAGATCCTAAGAGAAAATTTGGCTGTTGTGTCACCATTTCTAAGTCATAAATTTTTTTTTTTTGTTTTTCAAATACTCGTAAAATAGTTTTTACGAAAATTCTTTATTATTAATTCCAGTTTTCTTTTGATTGTGCTTTACTGTAAAAATCAGCTGAACTTTTTCACAGAAAAAGTAATTGCAAGACATTTGCTACAGAAAAAAACGAAGGGCACAGAAGAGCAACTGAAAGTAAAAACTAATGAGGCCTTAAGGCTTTTAATATTTTTATGTTTTAAAGAACGGTTAAGTTAAACTAAATATTTTTTCAACGAAAATGCAAATAAAAAAAAAACTAATCAATCTATATAATTTTTATATACATTATATCATATACAACTTTATTTTTTTATAATTAAATTTTTATGTAATTACTTTAACAAGCTATATTTAAATATTCGCCAAAGCTTTTAATTTTAGCTTAAACGTTGGTCTGGGAGTTTTAATTTTAATAAATTTATCTAACAATATGAATAATATATGTAAAGACATACTAACATTGTATGCTAATTGATTAATACATGGCTGAGCCCCATTGTACCCAAGGTAAGTTTAATCAGGTAAAAAATAAAATCAGTGTTTAGAAAATATAAATAAATAAAACAAACAACCCTTTTTTAAGCAACTGGAATTAGAAGCTCATGCGAGCACTAATGAACACACATTCACAAGACCGGGCTGACACATTGTGAATAAAATAACATAAGAAGAAAACTATGTCAAAAAAATCCACAGAGAAGGAACTAATGAATTATGATTAAAAGGATTTGTTACAGTCAGATGAATTCCAAAGAGACACGTTTCATCAATATGAAAACATGTCCTCCTTTGGCCTTCTTTGTGCACGTATGAAGAGGTGGAAAAGTAATTAAAAAAATATTTCGTAAAACAGAAGTTTGAAGGAATAAATTTCATGAGTTGAAATAAAAAATTCTAATAGCGAGTTCAGACATGTAATTTTAATTGAGTCAATTTTCGATTAATTGGCAATATTGTTTTACCTCTTCATACATACAAAATTCACTTCATTCAATTAGTATTTGACAGCTGGAAAAAACATTGTTTTGGTTGTGAAAATTTGTATTTGCCAATTTATATATATGGAAAAAAAACTCGTATATTAAAAAAAGTTTATGATTATATAATAAAAACATATTAACAGGTTTGCTCTGAATACCGCGAGCTTTCAAATCAAGAACCGTTTTGAAAACACGTAGACAATTCGAAGCTGTTCTGCAAATCACAGCTGTTTGTTTACATACATTTTTGGTTTGTTGCTGAAGTCGGTAATAATGTAAAATGCAATGCTGATAAGGATCTTACAGGCACTTTTCTGCATGCTTTTAATTTAATTGGCACACCGTAACTTTTGAAATTTTCTACCCCATTCACTGAAGTGTGCATGTCACAGAAGATCGCAACTTGCTTTTCGGCAAGTGGTATGACATACCTGTTGAATAAAAGCTTTACAAATTAACAATTGTTCTTATGTTGCCTCCTGTAAAAATAAAGTTTTATATGTTTACGCTATCTACCTACATTTTTATACCCTTCACAAAAACGTAAAGGGTATATATAAGTTTGTGATTCCGTTTGTAATTTCTACAATTTTTATTTTCGACCCTATAACGTCTATATATTTTGAATCAGAATTAATGGAAAAGTCGATTAAGCGATGTCCATTCCACACACATACGTGATTTTCGTGAAGGGTATTTTAGATTCGGCCCAGCCGAATATATCACACTCTTGTTTGATTTGATATTGTAAGAAAAGCTGTTTAAGTTCGCTTACGCGACATTTTCATGAAAAACCCGGTTTAGGCTATATCTCAGGTATATGTGGACCGATATCGGAAATTTTAATTTTCATTATCATTATTTATATAACCTAATTTTATTACCAGAACTGCTTTTAAGCAAAAAAAAAAAAGTTGTTTAAGTTCGCTTACGCGATAATTTCATGAAAAACCCGGTTTAGGCAATATCTCGGGTATATATGAACCGATATCTGGTTTTTTTTTGTTTTTGGTCTTTTAGTCATCATGCTTAATAATTGTGTGAAGTTTGAAGCAAAACAAACAACTTTTTTTTCAAAAATTTTCATACAAAACTGCAAAAAAATAAATGGCTTTTTTCGGAATGTTAAATATGTCTCTGCTATATGTGAACTGATATTATTGAATTTCAATCGCATATGATGATAATTATAGAAGATGATAAATTTTTATGACACAAAATATGTGATTAAAAATAATCAGGTTGCAGTGAGATGAAAGCACAAATTTCCTTTTTAATGTTGAAGTATCTATTTATTAACAGTAGCTGCAAAAAACTAAAAATATTGACAATGCACTTCGTCTGTGATATAACCATATTAGTATGGCTTATACAGGGTGGCCCAGAAAGACCGAAGTGGTGTGAATTGCTTATAACTTTTTATTTAAGAGATATTTTTTTAATTTTTTTTTTTTAAATACATTAAATTTATGGGGAATATTTTTGGATTAGTTATTAAAAATGATATCCCGCAAGTGGTGGCCATATTCTGCTTCGCACAATTGTGCTCTTTCCAACACATTTTCCATGACCTTTCGCAAAACTTCCGGTGGTATGTTGTTAATTTCTTCTCGAATATTGGTTTTTAACTCCTCAATAGTCCTAGGCTTATTAACATAAACTTTTCCTTTTAAATAGCCCCAAAGAAAACAGTCTGGAGCGGTTAAATCCGGGGAACGCGGAGGCCAATTAAAATTGCTGTTACGAGAAATTATTCTTTCACCAAAGATGTCGCGTAAAGGAGTCATTGTGGCCCTCGCAGTGTGCGCTGTGGCTCTATCCTGTTGGAACCATATTTGCGGATGGTTTTCCACGGCTGGCCTTACAAAATTTTGCAACATGGCCCGATATCGATCACCATTGACCTTGTTCATTTTCAAAAAAAAGGGCCAATGATCCTTTCTGAAGAAACACCGCACCAAACGGTACACTTAACTGGGTGCAATTGTCGTTGATGAAGTACTCTCGGGTTTTCCGTAGCCCATATCCTACAGTTTTGCTTGTTAACGAACCCATTTAATTGAAAATGGGCTTCGTCACTCATTATTAAGTTATGAATAAAATTTGGATTCTCTTGTGCTTTTTGCTGGAAATAAATTGCATAGTCAAGTCGTTGCTGGTAATCTGTTGGTTTCAATTCTTGGACAAGTTGAATTTTGTATGGAAACAATCCTATGGTGTGCAAAATTCGCTGCAGCGACGTCCTTGAGAGGCCCAGTTGTGACGAACGTCTCCTGGTTGATGTTTCTGGATCCTCCCGAATACTCTCCTGTACCACTTGAATATTGTCAGCCGTGTGGACAGTTCGGTGTCTGCCGGGACCAGGAAGGTTCCTTACTGCTCCTTGTTCTCGAAAATTTGCAACCAGACGGTTTATTGTTGACTGAGAGGGTGCAACCCGCACATTAAATTGACGACGGTATGCACGCTGAGTCAACACAATGGACCGTTGATTTGAAAAGTAAATTTCAACAATTTGGGCACGTTGTTCAATTGTGTATTGCTCCATTATAAATTATCCAAGTCTTCTTTACAAAATACTGAAAAGAAAAGAAAAAAAAAAATTATAATAAAAAAGTTATAAGGAATTCACACCACTTCGGTCTTTCTGGGCCACCCAGTACTATAGTTGACGACAATAACAGCATAGTATATCAATAAGCATTTTCGATGGTTATGGGAATAGTATAGTTGGTTACAAACATAATATGTTTGGCCGGGAATATGACTGAAGTAGTCATAGCATTCATCGTGTGTTACTATACATGGACAAATTTTGCAACTTAATATTTTAACTAAACGTTTGATATACGCTAGAACTTAATACGAAATTTTTGTGCACATTAAGCATCAAAATATAATTTACTTTTAATTAAAAAACACACAAGACATTTTTATGCTTCGAAATAAATATAAAAACTGTATGTTTCAGAACGAAATATAGTGAATTAGAGTATCATATATATAATAAAAACAAATATTTTGATGTTCAGTGTAATAAAAGCTATTGTTATTATTAACAAATATTCTCTAATACTATTATTGTGTGCAACCATATATTACAATTGAAGATGATAACAATAGAATTACGGAAATGAAAGCAATAATATATTTTTCAAGGGAAAAACTATGATTAAATTGATAATTGGCTGTTGTTTACAATATCGGTCCATATATACCCCAGATATACCCTAGAACGGGGTTTTCATGAAAATGTCGCGTAAGCGAACTGAAACAACTTTTTTTGCTTAAAAGCAGTTCCGGTAATAAAACAAGGTTATATAAATATGGAAAAGAAAAATTTTCGATATCGGTCCATATATACCCCAAATATAGCCTAGAACGGATATTTCATGAAAATTTCGCGTAAGCGAACTCAAACAACTTTTTTTGCTTAAAAGCAATTTTGCTAATAAAATGTGGTTATATATATGGAAAATGAAAATTTCCGATATCGGTCCATATATACCAGAGATATAGCCTGAACCGATTTTTCCATTAAAATTTTTTTTTTGTTTTTTTTTTTTAAGCCTTGTTTCAAAGGCTCTATTGAAATCGATGAACATGGCTACAATTTTATTATTTTTCTTCATTTATTTCCATTTATTTATCACATAATTTAAAGCAGTCTCATATTAATGATTTTTTCGGAATCCTGATTGATAGTTTGAAAGTATTTTTTTTATCTTGGACCAGTACTAAGGGGGTGGATGAGCCCTACATATGCAGTGCATTGAATTGCAGCTAGGAAAATAGGATGGGGAGGAAAGAGGGAGTAGTGTTTGTGGCGGTTCAACTTTAACAATAACAACACGAAAAAGTAAAACCAACACTATTACTATTGGAACTAAGTTAGTTAAAACTGATCAGTGCCCAGTGTACAGTACAGTATACAGAGCAGTGATACTGCTCAGATTAGCAAAATTTAGTCCAACACCTTTCACACTACAAGGTAATGAAACGCATTGAAAAGAAATTAATAATGAACATATACAGAGTAAACACGGACAAACATGTACGCATCTTGCTATCTATTCCTATAACATATATAAGAAATACGAACAACTGTGAAAAAACGAAAAAAGAAAAGCTTGCTACCTATTCCATGGCGATTTGGTTTCATACGAACATACATATGTATATAGAAAATACGGACAGCAGTAACAAAAGATGTGTACACAGGATGAGAGACAAAACACTACTTTCATTTCATCAAGTACTGTTCTAATTGTGTTTTGAAAAAATTTTCACATGTTTTTAGGCCGTTAATAGGTCGGTATTCTTCACACTTAACCGTATTTTTTACTTTTTCTTCCAAAAGTTTGGGATAGTTCCAGTTTCTAGAGATCTCTTTACTATATAAAGTATTTTCTTGCCTAATAATTATATTAGTATATACTATAGAACATGATTTCACTCCTTTAAATACCGGGTAGTAGCAAAACTTTTTGAGCAAAGTATCTATAAGTATATTTCGCTGCTTTGTGGTATGTGCACGTCTTCAGGTGAATATCTAGAAATCCTTTTGATCTTAAAAGCATAAAACATTTTGTAATTAAACAAACGATTAAGAAACCTATACAACTTCTAAAATTTAAAACAAATTAAACCAGTTGGATAATTTCCATTTACGAATTCATGTGTGCTTTGATAAAAAAAAATGCCCATAACGGGTGTAACAACCAGTGAGCTTATTCACACTGCAGCAGGCGGCGCGCGGACAACTGATGCCACTGACAATATTGTTTGATTGGTTGGAAAATTTTGTCTGTTCAATTGGAAATTTTTAAACTTGAACATAAAATTGTGTACATTTACAAACGAACTTATTGACAAATCCGGAAGTATCAGTTTTAAATATAGAGTTCTACATACATACATACATATAATGAGGTAGCGTATGCAAATTTTGGCAATGAAGTGTGCTGGACACACTTCTATGCGTGAGTTGTTAGGTGGAAAATATATGTGTGATTTATCACACGACAACTAATGTTTTTTAATGAACTAATAGCGATATATGTACATACAAATGCACACATACGTATATAAATAGTATTGAAATGTTGACCCTTAACAGGTTAATACGCGATTGTGACTGAATAAATCGTTGAAAGAATATTTTGTTTATTTACGGGTAAAGTTTATTTCTAAATCGTTTAAGTTAAATAAACCACTTTGCTGTTAGTTTTGCAATTACGAAAACATTTCAATATCTTAATAGCATCGATTTTCTTTAATAAACTAACCACCTGCGGTTCGGTCCATGAGGGTGCATAATGTGTTAGAGAAGAAAAAAACAAATGAGCGTTTCTTGTGTTTAGTAAATGAATGTAAAAATGGATTACTTACACAGAAAAACTAATACGCTCTAAATATTATGACGGTAAATTCAACGTAAAATGAAATACAAAATAAATGAAAGAAAATTCAGGTAAAAACCGGTCAACTAATTTTTCCTTAAAATCAAAGTAAAAACCAATTTATTTTTAAGAGTTAAAAAATAACCGACTGAGCATCGTAATATTTATTGATTAAACTTTTATCTCCAATTTTAAACTAAGGAAAAAAAATTATAATATTCGTAAAAATTACGAATTTAAAATTGTGTTTCAAAATATGAACTATTAAAAAAATAAATTAAAATTTTCGTGATTTTTGCTTTTGTTTGCATTTTTTAACTATCAAGAAAACAAACAATAATTTCAATTAAAATTACGGATTTTCACATTTTTATGTACAAGTATAATACACAGTTTCTTAAAAAATTTTATGGCTCGGTGCCTGCGTGGTTAAGACAGCAGTTCATGATACGTCATGACCCGAGTTTAAATACGAATGGGTGCTGATGAGAAGTGTAGCGACTACGAAACAGCTAGTTGTCCCCCAGCTAAAGATTTGATTATTATTTTTCTTGTCTACTTTAATAAAAAATTATTGATCATGGCAAATTTCTATTGTAAAAAAGTCTTTCTTAAGAAAAAACTTAAGACAGGAAAAAGTTTGAACTATAACCCGTTGAACAAATGTACAAACCAAATATCTAATTGAAAAAAAAAATCTTTTTAAAAGCAGTTCTGGTTACATAAGGAGGTTACGAAATACAGCAAATATCGATATCGCTCGATTTATACCCGAGATATTGTCTGAACCGACTTTTCAATGAAAAAAAAATTGTTTAGCCTTAAAGCAGTTCTGTTTATAAAAGGAGGTTACTAAGATACAGAAAATGATGAGCATATTTAGTTCAAATTTGTAATATGTAATATACATATACGTGACTATCGTCAGCCAAATATACTACTGGTTTTTCATTTATATTATTCTGGCAAAGGCCCACATTGATACTAACAAAAGGATAAAAAGAGGAAAACTATATTATTTTTTAGGCATTATATATATGTCTTAGAAGCCATGGTGAAAATGTAACATGATTTTGGTAGTGTTGTGAGTTATTGAACGATATCAACAAGAAAAACAACATGCGGAAAGAATTCAACCAATTAGGTCAACAGCACAATTGGTTGATATGGCGAAATATGAAATTTAGAAGTTGCGAAACAATTATGTCGCAACAACCAACAAAGTTATAACTGCTGACAACACGGTATGCTGGCAAAAACAGGCAGCAACAACTGGAACAGCAGCAGCGGCAAATTAATTGTATAAAATAATAAATGTATATAAGCTAGAAGTTAGTGAACAAGAATAAGATGCTAATAAATAATCAATGAACAATAAACAATATGAATATAATAACGATATAACTTCTATCGTGTTTTTATTTAAATAAAAAAATAAATAACGTGTTTCCTGCGGCTCCTAAGGGACCCTCCAGGAAGTACTATAATAATAATGTATTTCCTGCGAATCCTAAGGGACCCTCCAGGAAATAACATAACAGCAGTAGCTTTAAAAGAATATTAAAAAAAAAAACAGATCTTTAAAAGTCGTCGTAAAAATTGGGTGTTGCTGACGATTTGCCATAGACATATTGACGATTTTTTCTCTCGAATTTGACAATTTTAAACTAGATTTATCTGGCATCTACGAGTATGTCTACGTGTGCCATTGTTGTGCGATATTAAACATGTTATGTCACAAAACGTTTTTAAAGAATTTTTTGCGACAAATATTTTAAATATTAGTTAAATTTAAACTATGTATGTGTATGCATATGTCACATGTGCCTTTGTGCATGTATACTTGTATACTTATGTAAATTTAGTGATATATTTTTTTTTGTATGTACTTTTTTTTTGAGTCATAAAAAAGTTTATTTAAATCCCAATATTACATTATGGAATATACTAGTTTAATTTTTTTATGATTTGCTTACGTATTAAATTCAATTTTATTATGGAATCAAATTTACTAGTAAAAGACATGTGTGTGTGTGTGTGTGTGTGTGTGGTCATCCCAATAAACATTTATATAAATCAGTGATGTATAAGAAATGCCGGTTAACCGAATTCGAGGTCAAGTGAATTTTGTAATATGTAATATATGTATATATAAAAACAATGCACAATATCCACAATTTTTAACTGGCTATACATTACATTTGTTATACGTTAAGAAATAAGATTTTGAATATTAAACTAAACTTATAAAATTGTTAACGTTTTTAATAAAGTGACTTTAAAACGAATATTCCGAGGTAGTCCAGGATATTTTATTGACGAAAGTAACCCAATTATCACTTTTCTTATAAACCTTTTATTTAAATAGTAATAATACGTCGTAATTAAAATGAAATAGTTAAAAAAAAAAACGAATAAACTGTTCGGTTTCACAGCCAGAAATCAAAGACAAGCATGCACAAGTGCTGAGTATTTTAAAAGGTGTTAGCGTATTAGTAGCTCTATTTGTCTGGATGCTATGGCTATTACAAACCAGTAGCTACCTTGTATACTAATACCACGGTGCCTGGGTCCTATGGTTATAAAAACCAGTAGAATCCCTGTGCCCCACTACTAGCGAGCCTGCAGTAGCTCTCTGCATACTACGACAGCCATTGCCAGAAATCCAAAACTTCAAAAAGTGGCACAAGAAGGTTATTTTGGAAGAATAGTTGTCACAAAAATGGTATTTTCAAAAAAAAAAAAAAAAAAAAATTCTTTAAAACTAAATGTAAAGGGTGTTTTTTTAAGCTAGATAGAACTTTAAATTGTAAAAAGTAACACAAAAAATTAAATTTTGATGAAACATTTTTTTCATTTGTTTCAGTATACTCTGACAAATCATCATCAATAGACTCACGCTTGAACTACGCTACGAAATTATCCAAATTTACTTTGAAAATCAGTCGTCGATTTCCCGTTGTTTTATCGCAAAATTGTGTTCAGCGATGAGGCGCATTTTTGGCTTAACGGGTTTGTTAATAAGCAAAATTGCCGCATATGGAGTGAGACCAATCCACAAGAGACCCTACAGACTCCATTACATCCAGAAAAATGCACTGTTTGGTGCGGTTTTCATGCTGGTGGCATCATCGGACCTTATTTCTTCAAAAATGAGGCCGGAGCTCGCGTTACGGTCAATGGAGATCGTTACCGCACCATGATCAATGATTTTTTGTTTGAAAATATGGATGACATTGATCCGGAGGAGATGTGGTTTCAACAGGATGGCGCTACGTGCCATACGGCGAACGCAACCATCGACTTACTGAAATCAAAATTTGGCGATAAGTTGATTTCGAGAAATGGACCTGTCAATTGGCCTCCAAGGTCGTGCGATTTGACACCTCCCGATTATTTCCTGTGGGGCTACGTGAAGTCACTGGTTTATGCTGATAAACCAGCAACAATTGACGCCTTGGAGGCCAGCATTGTTCGTGTTGTTCGTGACATACGGCCAGCAGTGCTCGAAAAAGTGGCCCAAAATTGGACGTCCAGAATGCGCTTCGTCAAGAACAGCTGCGGTGCCCATATGCCCGAAATCATTTTCAAATGTTAATGTCACGTATTGATCTTTCGAATAAAAAAAAATTTTGATTACAATTTAATTTTTTGTGTTATTTTTTACAATTTCAAGTTCTATCGGGCTTAAAAAAACACCCTATATTTAAATGAAAATATACTGTAATTATTACATTTAAAAATATTATTCAAATATAATTAATAACTTCAGTTGAAATGATATTAACTTTACTCAGGTCCAATTTTTGACCTCGAATTAAATACGAAATAAGCTAATTTTCATTTAAAGATAAGTTATATTTAAAGACAAGTTAAATTTTTGCACTCTTAAGTAATTCCTCATATGTGAATGCGATGAAAGTATGACGGCTTCACTTAAATTCCAAATAGTATGGAAAGTATTCCATACAGTAGCTGTTTGTTATTGAATAGAGAATAGAAAAATACTTAAAGAAACATATTAAATTAATGAACGGCTCAGAAAGACTTAATAATCATATTTTATGTGATGTTATTTTTAATTAAATACCATTTTGTGATCTTCTAGAGCAGTTCTATATGTAAACACCAATACATTTAAGGAAAACCTATTTTTATTTAGTGCCAATTGCACGATAGCGAAGCTGTTCGTTCGTTCGCACAATTACATTTAAAACAAAAACAATATTCAAAATATTGTTATTGTTTTAACGAACGAACAACAGCTTCGTTATCGTGAAATTGGCACTTAACATTTTTTGTTGTAAAAAGCAAAACATTTACAAAAACAAAGTTCACACTGATAATAGCTGTCGTCAATGTTTACCAACAAAGCATGCGAAAGTGTTGTTGCTTTGCTGAGCGCAGTATTTGTGTACTAAAGAGCACAGTCCTATAGCAAAGCGCATTTACAAAAACAATTGAGTATCAAGCGCATAGGGCTGGGCACACTTGTTCTAGAGTTAATAATAGCTCATATGTGTGTTTTGTTTGCCTTTTTTGCACTAACCCAAAAGCAAGCACGCAAAACTATATGATAAATAAATTTAAATACAACTTAAATGAAGAAGATTGGGCATTTACTCATAAGTTAGATTCAAATTTGTAGTGAAAAATTAATTTTCGTATTTAAATGGAAGTTAAAACTAAATGACATTTATATACGAACTGAAAAACTACTAAGTACAGTTGTACTTCTTCAGACTTATTAATAAAACAAATCACATTTATATTTGCAAACTTTGTATAAACTATTCGACTATTTTGTTTTCAGATACATATGTATACTTTTTACTTTTTGGAAATAAAGATTTAAATATCAAGTATATATTAATATACATATACCTTCATAATGCTCGTAAGACCCAGTGTTGCTTATTGATGCACAAACAAACGACCGCAAATGCTGCTTCATCTGTACTCATGGATGCTATAAGTATTGAAGAATCGGATGCTCTTGATGTTCTTGGAACGAAGATACAGTGTGATGTTCGCTGCACTGAACACATTTTTCATGTCTCTAAAGAAGCATTCAAGTGCATCGGGTTTTTGAAACGGTGTAAGATGGCCTTCACTCCATCCGACCTTCTTACTATTTATACCACCTACATCCGACCGAAAATGGAATACATCTCTCATGTTTGGGCTGGTGCCTCAAAGCCAGGTGCCAGAAGCTCATCGGTGACTCTATTGACTCACTGGAGCATCGACGCAGTGTGGGGTGCGTTACTCTGTTCTATCGTTACTACAATGGATTTTGCTCTGACGAGATTAGGAATCTTGTTCCCGAAACGCGCTCCTTTTTACGTAGCACGCGTTCATCGTTCACAGCTCATCCATTTGTGGTCGATTGCCCAGGAAATCGTACAACGCAAAAAAAGATCAGTTTAATATAAAACCTTACTTTAGTATGAATGAGAACTGGATATTTATGCATACACACAAGAGCTGTTCGATTATTCTCAACAAAAAGTTTAATATTTGAAACCAGGGTCAAAAAGGGTATTTTAAAAACAAGTGTCATAAAAAGTCTCATAGACTCAAAAAAATATCAAATTTAAACTTTAGTATCATAAAAGGCAACGCCGCATCAGACTACTGCATTCAGGGCTGGGCAGTGTTTGAAATACGTATTTGAAATACAAATACGTATTTAGTATCTGTATTTCAAATACAAGACCTTAAAGTATTTAGTATTTTATATTTCAAATATAGGGTGTTTTTTTAAGCCCGATAGAACTTGAAATTGTAAAAAATAACACAAAAAATTAAATTGTAATCAAAATTTTTTTTTATTCGAAAGATCAATACGTGACATTAACATTTGAAAATGATTTCGGGCATATGGGCACCGCGGCTGTTCTTGACGAAGCGCATTCTGGACGTCCAATTTTGGGCCACTTTTTCGAGCACTGCTGGCCGTATGTCACGAACAACACGAACAATGCTGGCCTCCAAGGCGTCAATTGTTGCTGGTTTATCAGCATAAACCAGTGACTTCACGTAGCCCCACAGGAAATAATCGAGAGGTGTCAAATCGCACGACCTTGGAGGCCAATTGACAGGTCCATTTCTCGAAATCAACTTATCGCAAAATTTTGATTTCAGTAAGTCGATGGTTGCGTTCGCCGTATGGCACGTAGCGCCATCCTGTTGAAACCACATCTCCTCCGGATCAATGTCATCCATATTTTCAAACAAAAAATCATTGATCATGGTGCGGTAACGATCTCCATTGACCGTAACGCGAGCTCCGGCCTCATTTTTGAAGAAATAAGGTCCGATGATGCCACCAGCATGAAAACCGCACCAAACAGTGCATTTTTCTGGATGTAATGGAGTCTGTAGGGTCTCTTGTGGATTGGTCTCACTCCATATGCGGCAATTTTGCTTATTAACAAACCCGTTAAGCCAAAAATGTGCCTCATCGCTGAACACAATTTTGCGATAAAACAACGGGTCTGATTTTCAAAGTAAATTTGGATAATTTCGTAGCGTTGTTCAAGCGTGAGTCTATTCATGATGATTTGTCAGAGTATACTGAAACAAATAAAAAAAATGTTTCATCAAAATTTAATTTTTTGTGTTACTTTTTACAATTTAAAGTTCTATCTAGCTTAAAAAAACACCCTATACATGTGGCTCAAAAATATATTTTTACAAAATACATTTACTTATCATAATAAAAACAAAATAAGTTGTTTAACACAAAAGCTAAAATTGCTAGAAACTACAACCATTACTATATCATTTGCCTGCTTCTCATAACCTATTTTCCTAGTTCCAGTACAATGCACTGCATATGTAGAGGCTATCCCCTGAGTACTGGTCCAAGATAGAAAAAAAAAACACCACAGTTCAGCTTTCAATTGTTTTGTCCAGAGCAAATACATTTTATACTAATCAGGTGATATCAATAAGAATTTCCACATATTGGCCACCAGCTTGGGAAAAATATTTTAGCTGATATGCAGGAAAATAGTTGGTACTATGGCAAGCTTTTGCCCCCCTTAATGAATGTGAGAACCAGATTAGATCGGCTGTAAATATAATAATTTGAGGCATTTCAGTTGTATTTTAACAAAATTAATGGAGAGCTTGGAAAGGAGATTTAATAAGTTTCCCATGATGAAACTTGAAACAAATAGAGCCAAATTGGAATATTTCCAACCTAGTTTCAAAATGCGCTAGCTACCAGAAAGCATCTCATTAAAAGAGAGGCGACGAATTCTAAACCTTGCAATAGAGAGCTTGAAGAAAAATAAAAAAAAGTGAAACCACACGTGGATGCAGCAGAAGAAGTAGTAGTTGCGGTAAAGATGATGAGGGTTTTATTTTTTTTTTTTTTTTTTATGCATTTATAGAATATGGCAGCAGCTAATGTTCCTCATGATTTGTAGAAATATTATTATAGAAATAATATATTATCAGCAGGTTTTATTAACTCCCCAGCAAGAGGTTGTTTGGCGGATGACTCATTAAAATATCTTGTTTTTATTAAAGGAAATACTTGTTTTACCGAGTGAATCTTTTATTTACTATCTACCAAATCCTAAATATTAGCTTTGTTTCTTTAATTGTCCAGCTTGAGAGTTTAGAATAATCATATGAATAAACATACGTATGCTATAGATCTGCGATTATACGATCCATGGAATCATACCTTACCTCAATTTGAACTCCTGATGTTCGTATTTTGGCATCGACAGCTTGGTGGGAGCTTCCAATTGTGAAAGGAGTGAAAGTACCATGTTTTTCTAACTGTTATTACGAGTTGATCTGATACACCAGCGTATGAAAGGCGCTGGTATAAGTAGTCGTCATCAGCCGTCTAATTCCATTACTAGTAGCCAGAACGAATTTCCATTCATTTAATAATAGTTTTGTATAAATGAATGTTGGCCGTAGTAAGCAATTATTTGCTAATCAATAGAAATATTGTGGGAAAATATTCCAAATTGAAGAAACTTCTTGTTTATTGAATTATTCAAATTTGATACTCGTATCTAACGCTGCGCTATCATAGACATTAAAAATTGTTTAACCCGTTTGAATCTATATCTTGGTGTACATTGTATCTCAATTTGACCAATTTGAATGTGTATTTGGCAAATTTATATAGAACACAAATTAACATTTTTAAACTGCGATATGTTATGTTCTTATTTATAAACAATTATTTGCTGCAGCATACTTGTTGGTGAAGTTCACTAGTAGACCTGAGTTCTCCTCATCGATAAACTTTTACCTCTGTTAAAGTATTTCCTGGAGGGTCCTTTGGGAATCGCAGAATTTACTATTATGTTATTATTGTAACTAAAGTGCGGTCTCCACGTGACATAAAAATACTTACTTTAATATTTAATTATTTGATCTTGTTTTGGTAAATATTTCTTATTTTTGCAGCAAAAGATCGTTTTATGTTATATAAAAAATTTAACAGTATTTATTTTCAATATTTCGATAACAATTTTTTATCATCGTCAGGAAAATTAATATCTTATTGATTAATATTGTTATTTTCTTGACAATGATAACAAATTGTTATCGAAATATTGAAAATAAATACTGTTAAATTTTTTATATAACATAAAACGATCTTTTGCTGCAAAAATAAGAAATATTTTTTAAAAATACTTACCTTAACTTTAACTAAATGTTAACTGCTCTTGATGAAGTTTCGTTGTTAAAACAGTTCATTCAAACTCTGTTATAACTCAAATTTACAACAGCATGCTGTTTGTAGTTGCTTTTCACGCTTTTTATTTTCTTACTATGAGAAGTTATAACTTTAACATCACCACGTGTACGCCGCCTTTAACACATAAATATTCAAACAACAAGTTTTAACTTCATGTTTTTAGCTACATAGGTGTATGTAATTTAAATATAATCTTTTCTAGTCTGTGTTTATCACTCTTTATTTACCTGGAGCGATAGCTGAGCGTGCCCGAATTCATTTCCCATGGAACTCATTCCACCGACATTATCATCAAAACTAGTAATTTTGCCTTCTATACACAGCTATTTTATAAAAAGTTATGTATTGTAGCTAAAATTTGTACTTTTTGTGGTTGAATTTTTCAGCTTTTGGCTTTTTTAATTGGTAATTGTAGGATGTCCATTTCTAATAATAAGGCACTGACGAAATTAGATGCATCAAATTGTTTTATCGCAATATCAAAAACCACTTTGTTCTAACAAAATTATAACTTTGTTACCGAAACTTATCATTTTTACCACTTATATCCGATCAATTTATTTTATGTTACTTATAATATTTTATTTTGGACTCAAGGAATCACCTCTACATATGCAGTGTATTGTGCTGAAATTAGGAAAATAGATTATCAGGAGTATTATAACACTTCAAAGTATGTTTTTGGAATTTCAGTAGATAATGCAGAAACTAGTTTACGAAGTTCGATTTTACTGATAAAGCATTGATGGAGTTGGAATGTGTCAAACTATTTTACCGCAACGACAAACGACACTTTGTTATAATGATATTACCCGTAGAAGCTTGTTCCCGATGCTCCCATCAAACGTTCAATGCATTCTAGGCGCATTACATAATGATTTCATCCGTATGCGGTAGAAATGGTGAACTACGCAAGCTGCCACCTCGTAACAGTAAGACGCCTCGTTTACATGGGTATTTCATATAGTAGCCTTGTTTTTCCACAAAATTTGCTTGAAGTGGCTGAAACGTTTCAAAACAAACTGTCAAAAAACTAAAAGTGTATCGGAACACAAATCTTGTTGTAAAACATTAGGTGAAGCCAGGAAATTTTTCCTGTTGAGCGTTAAAACAAGGTTAGGTTAGGTAAGCAGGCCGCTGGATTTCCAGCAAGTACCCGGAATCTCCAGCTCACTTGGGTCCTGTAGGTCGTTCCCTTTGTGATTGCCTGAAAAAGTTAGTAAAGGAAAAAGAAAATAAAAGGTTATAGGGATATAGAAGGAGTGAGGAAGAGGGAAAGGAGGTGGGAAACTATTAGTGTGGCACTACTTGCTGATTTAGTAGCCATCCGCTGCTTCTAATGAAAGAAGCTAACGCAGTTGGTTTAACCGAGGCCAGACATGAAAGGCTATTGAAGCTCCGCTCGCCTAAGTACCTTAGACGATGATGCTCCAATGCCGGGCATGTACCGAGGATGTGAAGGATTGTCTCCTCCTCCCTCTCGTATTGGCAATTTCTACAGAAGTCATTATATGGTAGACCCAGTCTCCTGGCATGGTTTCCGAACGGGCAATGTCCAGTGATGACTGCTACCGTCATTCTTAGGAGAGATCTAGGAAGTTTTAGTAGCTCTCCTGTTCTCTTAGAGTTAATGTGCGGCCACAGGCTTCTTGATATAAGGCATGTGGGCTCTGTGTGCCACCTTTCTTGGGCATATTCTAGCGTGTGGAGTTTTATTCCTTTCCAACACGATGATAAGGGTTGTCCGCAAAAGGGGTCTATATCCCTGTCCTCTAGGGCTGTCCCTTTTTTGGCTAATTCATCAGCAATGTTGTTGCCATTATTGGACCCATGTCCACGTACCCATTTTAGGGTTAGGTTAGAGTGTCTCGTTATCTTATTTAAAGATATCCGGCATTCTTTGGACAAGACTGGAATTAGTATATATTCCAGTCAGGGAGTTGATGGCGGCCTTGCTTTCTGTAACTATCATGATATCCCTTCCGAATATCTTGTGGTACATCAGCCATCTGGCCGCTTTATTTATAGCCGATATTTCGGCCTGAAGTACAGTACATCCGTCTGCTAGTCCGAAGGAAATTTTAGTGTTAAATTCCTCTATGTAAACGCCACCCCCAACCCTTTCTCCCCTTCTGGACCCATCCGTGTAAACATAGAAGTATCCAGGTTCTATGGGAGATACCTCAATTACCTTGTGAGGAATGGTTCTGGGGTGCAGTAGTCAATAAAATCGGGGACTTGGTCTCCTTCAATCTCTAATATATTAGTGTGTCCCCACGGTCTTTGGGTCCATGCTCCTGCCGTGTTCAACCTGATCGCGGCTTTCAGTGCTATCTGCCTGGCTTTGGTTGGTGTTGTCCTCATGGCCCCTGTGATCAGTATTGCCATGGTTCTACTGATTTTATCAATTTGAAGTCTGTTAGCTGCGGAGTCCAGTGGTTTCCACCATACTGATACTCCGTAGAAAATTATAGGTTTTATAACCATTTCATAAAGCCATACAACTCCTTTTGGTTGTATGCCCCATGTTGTGCCTATTGCTTTTTTACATAGATAGATGGCTGTTGTAGCCTTGGTTACTCTAGCCTGTATGTTCTCTTTCCATGATAGCTTGCTGTCTAGAATGACGCCTAAGTATTTCGCTTTATCCGATAGGATAAGCGTGGTGCCGTCCATCTTTGGAGGTGAGAAGTTTGGGATTTTATACTTTTTGCTAAAAAGTACGATTTCCGTTTTCGCTGGATTTGTTCTTAGTCCGCATGGTATACTCCATTGACTTACCAACTTTAGAGCGTATTCTAACTGCTCCGTTATGGGTCCCGGAGACTGCAATCGCTACGTCATCGGCATAGGCTACAGTCTTTATCTACCTATGGTCTAGGTCTGTGAGCAGATTATTCACTAAGCGTTAAAACAAATAACCACACAAATTCGTTTTCAACAACTTGTTTTATCAAAATCTCGTTGAGACTGGTCCCGCCCTTTAGCAGTGTTATAAATGAAAATTTATTTTTCAGAAAAATTGCAAAGTAAATCTGTTAACGATTAAGTTGATTATTATAAACAACTGAAATTTCGAATACGTATAGACAAATTAAGCGAATGTATGTGGATTCGAATACGTACAATCAATCAATACACGAACTCGTATTTGCATGAGTATGTTGGTGCTTTTATTATTGTTTATCCTGCTGGACTTTATCAATAATATCCTCCTAAGATCATATGTGCATTTTTTTCTGTCTATTTTTTATTACAAGTAAGAGATTTAGTTTTTGTGAGTTTAATATTTTCTGTTTTTGTTTTTTTTTTTGTTTGTGTGTCCACATTTTATGTCTGCAAGACTTATATTTTTTACGCATATATTATTTATGTAACTGATTTTAAAACATGATGAAATGAAAAAATAATTTTACATTTTTATAGTTTCTTGTATCAACATACATACATACGTATGTATATTTTGTGCTATCTTTAAGCGAAGAAGACTTCAAAACAAATTTGGTAAAAAATCTGCCGTCAATACAGAATTTAATATAATCGATACAATACTGGGCATTAGAGCATATAGAAAAAAATACTATTGTTGAACTATATGGTCGAACAGAGCCACATAATATGGTTTCAATACGAAATTTATTTTCAAAACCTAGTACAGCCATAAACCAAATTATACCATATAACCATATATATGATAAAAGTTATAATTTTTGCATCACAACTAATACTGTTATTGTCATATCCCACCATATTATATTTTCATTCCCGACCATATTTTTGTAAACTTGTAAACTCTATTATCATGATCAATCGTACTCGTGTTGAAAGTCACAATATTTAATATTTTAACAAAAAGATTAAAACTCATAAAATTTGGCAAAAACTTGATGCGTTAGAAAGATTGAAGTACATATTTTCCCCCGGGGGCAAAAATATGTAAAACTGCATATAAAATTCAAAGACATTGGTACACAAAAATACATGTATTTATACATAAATTCGTATACACACCTACTGACTTCCAAATATTTATTTTTTTACCATTTTCGCTAATTAATAAATATATGTACATATAATTTTCATTATTTTTAATATTATTAATACTGAAAAAAAACACTACTTACACTACTCGTACATTAAAAATTATTATTTATTGCTAGTGGAAACAATACGGTATATTACGGAGTAAATACTAATGTTGCCATAACAATATCCAAACAGCTTTTTCTTTGCGTGAAGGAGTGTAAAGAACATTTTGGGAAGAAATGTTCAATTGCTTAATATTCCCAGCTTTAGAGGAAAGTGCACTCGTATAAAAACTTAAAAATTAATCGAATAACTCGACAATTTTAATCACCCTTATTCAACTTTGCGATTAAGATCGTTAATTTTTCCGTTTGACAACTTTGGTATTGTATTCTGAGAATTTTTTTACAATATAAATTTGCTGTGATCCATAATTTTTGATTGAAGAAGACAAGAAAACTAATAATCAAATCTTTAGTTGAGGGACAGTTGTGAAAAACATTTACATCAGCACCTGCCTGGCGGCCTTATCTGATGATGGACCAGTTCCACGGAGTGAATTATTCACGATTCACCAGTGTCCCCGTGTGGCTTACCAGGCTCACACAGGTAGCAATTCTAGCCATATGATTGCGGTCATATGAGCAACTTCTTGTTGAGGAGTTCGGGCTTTCTAATCCCTCCTGTACGCAATTTCCCAGCAATCAATGAAGGACAAGGCTTAATGAGTTGGTAGGCCGAAGCCCACTAAGAGCAACATCCCTTAAACCAACTCACCCGTCAACCATCACCACTGGTTCCTTACAGTACAGGTATCTATTGTATAGGCAACAGAACCTCGGGAGATTGTTAGTTCCCGAAAAAAGCCACACACCAAATAATTATCAAGGATACTAACACTCCCTTCCTGCGTTTTAGGTTCAATCACAGCCAGAACGTTTCAGCCAAGGTAGTCACCTCAACTATGATCAGCAAGGGTCGAACCGCAAGCAGAACTACCCGGTGGCCATGCTGATCCCCGTTCTGCCAATTTATACCCTTGGTAAGGGTTTCGGAAGCCAACACAACATAAGTCATGTGGCTTCCTAGAGTTTTGTTTGCCGCACCAAACGAGGGACCCCTTCCCCTCTTTTCCCCAAAAAACAGAGCGCCTAAGTTAGGAATACGCCAAGGCAAAACCTGTTCCCCGGGGGGGGAGAGGAGGGACAACTAGCTGTTTAATTATTCTCTGTCTGTATTCATATATTATATACATATTGAAACACATATGCAATTTGTTAATCGGCCTCAAACAGTAGCACGGTAATATTATTATCTGTGCGGTAATTTCCAAAAAAGTTTTTTTATTTCGTTTCATTCTTAGTACATCTATGTATAACTTCAAAAGAATCGCCAAAATTATTGAACTACCGTCACTGCAAGCATAAATGATTAAAATTTACATCTTCTAAGAGCAAACAAGTAAGAGCATAGTATATTCGGCTGGGTCGAATCTAAAATACTCTTCCCGATAGTCAGGTATATGTATAGTATATATTACAAATTTGAACTAAATATGCTGGGATATATATGGACCGACATCGGAAAAAAAATATTTTTGCCTTGTAATCACCATTCCAAAAGGGATATCTTTCATGGAAATGTTCATGCAAAAATCGTTTTAGGTTATATCTCGGTTATATATGAACCGATATCGGAATTCTGTGTTTTAACTACCTCGTTTTATAATCAGAACTGCTTTTAAGCAAAAAAACAAATTATTTTATGGAAAAATAGGTTGAGGCTATATCTCGGGTATACGAGTATATGGACCGATATCTGTATTTTAGCATACAGATATAATATATATATATATATATATATATATATATATATATATATATATATATATATATATATATATATATATATATATATATATATATATATATATATATATATATATATATATATATATATATATATATATATATATATATATATATATATATATATATATATATATATATATATATATATATATATATATATATATATATAATGGGTGATTTTATAAGAACTATCGGAAATTAAAAAAAAAACACATAAAATTTAGAAAAATGCATGAAATATTTATTTGTATCGATAGTTGGGTCGATATAATTTAATGTTTGAAGATTATTTCATGCAAATGTTTGCCGCGGCTGCGCCTCAAATGGTACATCCGCTTAGTCCAATTTTGGCATACTCTTTCCAACATTTCGGCCAGTATCTCACGAATAATGTTGGCAATGTTGGCTTCCAGTGCATCAATCGAATCGGGCTTGTCGCTATAGACATTAGCCTTAACATAGCCCCACAAAAAATAGTCTAGAGGCGTTAAATCGCACGATCTGGGCGGCCAATTGACTGGTCCCAAGCGTGCAATAAACTGTTTATCGAACTCGCCTCCTAATTGGTCCATTGTTTCGCGTGCTGTGTGGCATGTGGCACCGTCTTGTTGAAACCACATGTCATGCAAGTCAAGCTCTTCCATTTTCGGCAAAAATAAGTTTGTTATCATCGCACGGTAGCGCTCACCATTCACAGTAACGTTGTGATTCGCATCATCTTTGAAGAAATACGGCCCAATGATGCCGCCAGCCAACGGTTGTTTTTTGTGGATGCATTGGTAGCTCTTACAATGCTTCTGGCTGCTCTTCACTCCAAATACGGCAGTTTTGCTTGTTCACGTATCCATTCAACCAGAAATGAGCCTCGTCGTTGAACACAATTCTTCGAGCCATTCACCAAAAATTTGGCGTTGTGGTAGGTCGTTTGGCTTCAATTCTTGCACCAGCTGTATCTTATAAGGCTTCACACCCAAATCCTTCCGCAAAATTTTCCACGTAGTGGAGTAACAGAGGCTCAATTGCTGCGAACGGCGCAGAATCGATAATTCACGGTCATCACCAACACTGGCTGATACGGCTGCGATATTTTCTTCAGTTCGCACTCTACGTAAGCGTGTTGGTGGTTTAATGTCCAACAATGTAAATTTGGTGCGAAATTTTTTTATAATAGCCCGAATAGAAGCCTCAGTAGGTCGATTAAATTGACCATAAAATGGAAGAAGCGCGCGATGAACTTTCTTAACAGAACACGCATTTTGGTAATAAAATTCAATAATTTGCAAGCGTTGTTCGTTTGTAAGACGATTCATGATTAAATTATAGACCAAACTGAAGATGTTTGACAGTGACACAAAATACAAAACGTGCGTGAGCTGTCAAAACTAGTGTTGCCAAAAAGATAATAACAAAAAAATCACATATATATATATATATATATATATATATATATATATATATATATATATATATATATATATATATATATATATATATATATATATATATATATATATATATATATATATATATATATATATATATATATATATATATATATATATATATATATATATATATATATATATATATATATATATATATATATATATATATATATATATACCTGCGCGATTTATTCATGAGATATTTTGGTTATATCTCTGGTATATATGGACCGATATCGGAAATTTCCAGTTTCTGTATTTTAGTAACCTCCTTTTATAAACAGAACTGCTTTTAGTCCCAATTTTCACGTGGCAACTTTAGTTGCGCAATTCTTGAGTTTGTGGACAAATAAGTGACGAGAGAGTGGAGAGTGTAAATATGAGTACTGCTTGTACTGGGAAAGTCTTTTTGTGCTATCATTCGTAATGTCAGAAATTTTACATTTTCTTTCATTTATATTTCTTTTATGTATTGACGAAAGTAATATTGGATGTGATGAAAGTAATATTGGAGCGAAATTTTGATATTTTAATTCATGAGAAAAATTTTTTTTTTAAATATTGTGGACAACTTTACTTTATTGTGGACAACACAGCAGTATTAATTTAGAAGAAGTGAAACTTAAGCGGAAAAATTTGAGAATGCAGTACATGCAAGATTAAGAAAGTGTAAGCAATAGAAAATGAAAGTTGCTCAAGTAAAATTGCTGTGTTTGAACATAAAAGCAAGTTTAAAAGAAAATTTAATAAGAATTGCGCAACTTTTAGTTAGCCTCGTTAAAATTGGGACTTAAGCAAAAAAAATGTTTAAATGTTTAAAAATTCGCTTTAGGCTATATTTTGGATATATATATACGGATATTTATTTTTTTGGCTTGATATTGCCATGCGTAATACTTGTGTTAAGTTTGAAGAAAAACAAACAATTTTTGCTTCAAAAAATTTCATACAAAATGCAAAATGCATTTTTTTCGGAATTTTGGATATATCTCAGCTATATGTGAACCGATATTACTGAATTTTAATAGCAAACCCATGAATCGATGGGGTAAAAGAATGGTGAAAGAAAAACGTCTAATGGTTTTCTCAGAAACGGTATTTAAACGACCGACAAACGGACAGACAGACATCGCTTAATCGACTTTTCTATTAATTCTGATTCAGAATATTTATATATACTTTATATGAAAATTGTAGAAATTTCAAACGGAATCACAAACTTATATATACCGTTTACATATTTGTGATAGGTATAAAAACATGCATTTAAATGCGAATGTTTATTTTGACAACAGCAAGACGACACGACTGCTGATTTGTTTGCTGCAGTTTTCTTATATCGAAATGTCACGATTTTTATCATAATACTAAATATATTAAATAAACATATAGAGTTCTTTGCTTTTAATGTTTTTTGGTATTAAGATTCCTGTTTAACCAAACAAAATTAAATAATTTGATTACTTTCTGTAAAGTATCAACAAGCCTTCAAGTATTTGTAAATTTGTCTTCTAGGCAGCATATGCTTGCGTAATATTTAATGTCACACTCATGGAATGTCTAAAAATGCAAAACTTTTTAAAAGTTTGCATAACTAATTTAATAAAAATTCTACCTTAGAAAAGATTCAACTTTAATCTCTGGCAAAAATTAAATTTTCTTAAATTTAATTAGAAAATGCTAAAAATGTATAATCGTGTTTTCAAACGCATAACAAGCAACAAGTAAAGCCGACAAAGTAGGGACGATAAAGCACCACAAATAGGGGTATCAAACCTGCATGCAACAGTTGAGTAAAATAGTTGCAACAAGTGAAATACATTCGATACAACAAAAAAAAAAAAAACACAAATTCTTTTACATAAGCACGGGGTGGTATCTAATATATGTATAGGAGACATTTAAATGCAGTAGTATATGTGAGACAATAACCAGAGGCGTAGGAAAGGCAACATCGGCTTTGAACTGAGAGAAGAAGCTAAATTATTTTAGGAAGAAGTGAGCTTTAAGAAAATTTTATATTAATTTGTCGGCATTTTTAATTTCTTTAGACTTTTTGTTGCATCAACGTTTAAAATGTATATGTATAACTGATTTCTGCGCATGTTGTTTTATTGTTGTCAAAGTTCATAAAGTCAATTTTCCACTCACTTACACCAATACAAATGCTGACGTATGCTCCTTTCATTTCTCCTGGTGTAGTACTTATTTGCAGAGAACCTTTCTTCACCAAGAGAATAAAAATCATATTTACTTCATTGTTTTGCAACTTTTCTTAACTGTTGCTTAACCTGTTGCTAATGGTATGAGCAACAGTTGCTAAGGAAATCGTCAGTATAACTATAGCTTTAATAATAATGATGTTGATAATGATGCAAACTGTTTTTTTTTAGTGTGGATGTGTTCAAAAGAAGCAACAGTTTTATTGGAGAACAGCCAAAAACAGTGTTGAAAAGTTTGCAAATATACAAATCTATATAATCAGTTCTATTATTCGTATTTCATACAACTTGCTTTGCTAACCTGCTACGCATAACCTGTTGCAGAAGTTAAAAGTGACAACTTGTAGTCCTATTCTACATAGCTTAAATAATTTAATATATCGCGATATAGAAGGGATAAGTTATAATTGTAAAACAGGGTTGTCGGATTTGTTTTGACTCATTTCGCCGAATTCAAAGTGAAAAATCAGCAAAAAGTTTTTTTTAGTTTCTGACAATAACGTATCTGTGGAGACTTGGCAATTGCTAGTTATGTGACTTGTGAGACCTGGTAATGCTGTTATTTCAGCAGGGAGTTGGGTGACAGTTAAAATAGAAAAAGCTTGTCGAGATTTTATTGTACAAATAAACTGAATTAATAAAAAGAGAATTGTATAAATGAATTGACGTGTATAAATGAAAAAGCTTGTTTTTTGTGTTTTGACAGGTATTATTAGAGCATTTTTCTTTTTAAATTCTCAGCAATTTATTTAGATTGTTGGGATATAAAGTTCAATGTTTGAGAATATCTTTCAAAAATTTCCAAAGTCTAATGATGATTAGGGTAGTTCCTATGAAATGTCGACATGTAGATAGCTGAGAAACATAGAAAACAAGCTATTTATAATTTTTTATTCGTATAAATGTTAGAAGCTAAAATAGCGAATTTTTTTATATTATGCAATTGTAATAACCATTTGTAATTCTGAATTAATTTGGCCATGAAGGCTTGTAGTTCGTAATAAATTAATAAAAAGAAAGAAAGAAGAAAAAGCTTAATTGTTTGAAAAGAGAATTGTGTTATTCCTGGAAATAGATATTATTGGGTTGTTACATTGGCGACGAAGGTAAATGATAAAAAAGGAAGTGGGGAAATAATTAAAACAAAAAAAAAATATGTAAATGTAATCAAGTGCTGGCATAAACGATTATTAATGCGCAACATGTGCATACGGACTTTTCCGGTATAAAAGGTTATAAATTGGCGTGAATTCTGCACCGGAAATTTTCCAAAGAACTACGGAAAGTATACTGGCAGCTTGTAACAGTGTCTTAAACTATATGGACGATACTCTTGTTTTTGGAAGTTCTGAGTTGGAACATGATAAAAGCCTGGAAGAGGTTTTGACAACTTTGAGGGGATATGTTTTGCTGCATGATGAAAAATGTTCTTTTAAAACTGAAAAACTGGTTTTCTTGGGACATATTTTATTTAGTTTTTTTTTTTTTTTTTTTTTTTTTTTTGAGCATTTTTATTTATTGAATCTTCAAAATGAACTAACAATAAGTATTCAAATCTTAATACTAAATTTAAAATTAAAAAATATGATTCTTATGTCCGGCCAATGCTAGACAAAAAGTTTTATTATGCGGGAGCTATTTCGGTAAAATCACCTATTGAGCAATCTGATGGTGGCAGCGGTATCCCTTTTTTTAAGCCGAGTGTGGCCACCAAAGTTAAGAATATTGCGCGCAAGAGGGTTTGGATGAAGTTCCAGTTTATTGACATACCTTGTCGCGTACTTAGAAAATTCCTCTTTTACCAGCGGAACACTAAGATCTTTATGAATTCGTGAATTTTTTACGTACCATGGAGCTGCAGTAATCATTCGAAGAATTTTGTTTTGTCGCCTTTGGATTTTTTCAATGTTTGACGCTGAGGCGGTGCCCCATAATTGAATTCCGTAGCACCATATGGGCTTCAGAATTGCGTTGTATAACAGAAGTTTGCAATCCAACTTCAATGTCGAGTTTCTGCCCATAAGCCAATTTAGTTGCGCAGCTTTTAGTTTCAACTGAGTGACTTTTGCTTCAATGTGAGACTTCCACGTTAGCCTACGGTCGAGGTGTATACCAAGGTATGTGACTTCACTGTGCTGCGGAATAGGTGTGTTGTTTATTTGGATAGGCGCACATGTTTGCTTACACAGAGTGAATGTGACATGAGTACATTTCTGTTCATTAACTTTGATTTTCCAAAGCTTTAGCCATTTCTCTAATATTGAAATATATTCCTGTAAATTTCGTGAAGCTAATTGGTGGTTTTCATGAACACTCAAAAACGCTGTGTCATCTGCAAAGGTAGAAGTGTGGACTCCGGATGTCGTTGGCATGTCAGAAGCGTAAATCAAATATAAAGTAGGCCCCAGTATGCTGCCTTGGGGAACTCCTGCCTTGATTGGCTGAGTTGGGCTTATAAAGTCGCCTTCTCTGATAACAAACTTCCGCCCATATAAGTAGCTTTCTAGAAGCTTGTGTGTATTTGCAGGCAAGTTTAGCTTTATTTTGTGCATCAAGCCGTCGTGCCACACTTTATCAAAAGCTTGAGAAATATCAATGAATAGAGCTGAGCAATACTTCTTCTCCTCAAAGGTCTGTCTTATGACGTTGACTAGTCTGTGCGTTTGTTCTATGGTGCTATGTTTAGCCCGAAAGCCAAATTGATGATCAGGGATGCATCCCACATTGTTCAATATTGGACTCAACTTCGCCATTAACAATTTTTCGAATAGTTTTGAAATTGTTGGTAAAAGACTTATTGGTCTATATGATTCTACCTTTGTCAGGTCCTTCCCTGGCTTGGGAATCATGGTAATCATTGAGACCTTCCACTCTGCAGGATAATACTCAAGGCGTAAAATAGCGTTAAAAATAAAAAGTAGAACTCTTCTAGCTACACGAGGTAACTGTTCAAGCATTTTACCAGTAATTTGATCAATGCCTGGAGCTTTCCTGGGGTTTATATTACCGATACCATTTTCGACATCTTGAAAATTAAGTCTCAAAGGCACAGGCGGTCTAGTAGCATATGACGGTAATTCCGCTGTATTATTCGTTGAATCATTTGTAATAAAAACGTTCCTCAAATGATCGACATACAACATCCCCTTTTCAGAATCGCTTCTTGCCCAGTTGCCAGTTGAAGTTCGCAAAGGTGGCTTACCTATTACGGGTCTTTTTAAACCTTTTGTCGCTTTCCACAAGGAATAATCAGATTGAGGAGCACCATCAAGGCTTTCCAGATATGTTTTAAGGGAAGCCATTCTGTGGATTTCGAGCAGATTTCTTAGCTGAGTTATACATTCCCGTAGCCTAGTCTTAAGCTGGGGAGATCTGCGAAGTTGCCACTCTCTTCTGACTCTTCTTTTTTCTGACAGTAGTTGCTCAATTTCAGACGAATAAGTTCTATTGTTCTCATTTCTGGATCTTATATGACTAGTGGTAGCATGCTGTACGGCCAGTTTGAGGTTTTCAGAAAAATCGTTAATTGACACATCAATATCCTCAGGCGTTCTCAAGGCGATATTTTCAGTACAATGTGTGCTCAAAAATTTTTTGTACTTTAGCCAATTAACTCTATTGATGGTCAACGGGGACCATCACTATTTTATTTAGTGAGGGAATAACCCCTGATCCAGGGAAAATAGACACCACCGAGCAACAAGAAAGAGTTAAGAAGTTTCTTGAGCATGGTAACATATGTTGGGAAATTTATTCCAGACCTGGTTGATTTAATCGAACCCCTCAGAGTTTTGAACAAGAAAGATTTATTGGGGCCAGCACCAAGGTGAAGCTTTCAAAAAACTAAAGGAACAGTTGACTAAAATGCCTACACTATCATATTTTAATCCGAAGGGGCGCACTCCGTTGATAGCTTTAGGATCGGTTCTTCTCCACTTCGAATATAACGTTCCCAAGGTGAGCTTGTTACGGGTCACAAGTCGTTAGAATATAACGTTGCCAAGGTGAGCTTGACAAAATTCGACATATTCACATGTATTTTTACACACTTCACAAAAATGTAAAGGGTATAAATAAGTTTGTGATTTTGTTTTGTAATTTCTACAGTTTTTATTTGCGACCCTATTAAGTGTATATATTCTGAATCTGAAATAATGGAAAAGTCGATTAAGCGATGTCCATCTGTCCGCTGTTGAAATACCGTTTCTGAGAAAACTATTAGACTTAGAAACTTTTTTCTTTCGCCATTCTTTTACCCCATCGACTCATGGGTTTGCTATTGAAATTCAGCAATATTAGTTCACGTGTAGCTGATATATATTTACGGCCTTATTTATAAAATTTTTTTCATGTTTATTAAGCTCTTATTGTACAAATTTTGTATAGAAATCAGTGCAATAACAGTTTAATAAACTTGAAAAAAATTTTATAAATAAGGCAGCCAAAATTCCGAATAATGCCATTTTTTTGCAATTTTGTATGAAAATTTTTGAAGAACAAATTTCTTGTATTGCTTCAAACTTCGCACACTCATTATGAGTAAGCATGGTGACTAAAAGGCAAAAAATTCAAAAGTATTTATTTTCAATATTTCGATAACAATATGTTATCAACGTTTGTTAGTTTCACTGACGATCTTTAGCTGCAAAAATAAGAAATAGTTACTTGGTATATTTATGTAAAATTCTGCCGAGAAATCAATATAAAAATTCTAAAAAAGACTAATTAAAAAATTGTTTTCTGTTGCCGTACAGAGGCCCGTATCTAACAAGATCAAGGAGGGCATCCTAATATTTTTTAGAAAGTTTATGGATTTTAAAATCGAAGTTGAAAAAATTTACAATTGTTTTTATGTTTACCGGTAAATGTAATAAATTTATATGAAATAAGGGCGTAGAAGGGAGTAAATATTATAATATTCTATCTGATGTACTCCTCAAAAGTAGCAAAAATACTTATAAGATTTCGAAATATTGTATCCAAATAGTTTTGTGACTAAAAGATGCACATGATTTGAAAATTATCAACTTTAGATTGACTATGTTTTAATACTTCATATTCTAATATACTGAGTAAGTAGCCCTACCTTGTACGAGTATATTACTCTTTTATATGGGTCAACTACAGAAATGAAAGATTGTTTTTGATTTCTATTTTCTGTTATATTACTTAAATCTTCAAACTTTGTTTGTTTGGGTTGATTTTTTGTGAATATGTGTAGTTTAGTGGTTTTACCGCTTTTTAGATAAGTTCACGGCACATATTGGTTATAAATGGTTGATATCCCTAGTCCTGCGACTGATGGCAAACATAGCGGGTTCCATTGCAGTCTACGTAAATCAAACAGTAGAAGCTGTTTTTGCACTGATTCAATTACGTTACTGTAATTTTTGTAGCTGTGGATCCCATATAATTGTGCCATATTCCAGAGATGGGCGCACCAGAGACATAAATAGCTGTTTGTGATGTAAGTATCATCGAATTTTTTAGCCCAACGTTTGATGCAATCAAGTTGGCATCTCGCTTTACTAACAAAATTAACTTTATTTTTTATTAATATTAATAGCTAATAAGTTAGAGAATAAAGAAATTAATTTATTGAAATTTTGTTGAACTTTATCATTTTTAAATTAGATTTTTTGGTTTTTAAACACTTGTACATCGGGTTGTAGTTCAGGTTTTGCTTTCTTAAGTTTTTCTTAAGAAGGATTTTTTACAATACAAATCTGCTGTGATTAATAATTTTTGATTGATGAAGACAAGAAAATAATAATCAAACCTTTAGCTGGGGGATAAAAAAGCTGCTTCGTAGTCGCTACACTGCTCATCAGCACCTATTTTCAGTGTTGCAAATCGACCTGCCTTGACGTCCTTTTCCGATGATGGACCAACTCCACGAGGGGAATTATTCACGATTCGGCACGACCGATTTTCTATTTTTTACCTTTTGTTAAAGGCAGAGAATGGAGTGAACCGAACGAAAGTTCCTTTAGCATGTGTCTCTAGCATTTCATTACTACCATAGCTCTCATGTAATGACCAAACCAAAGTAATCTGATTGTGACTTACCTAGTTTATTCAGATTATTGTGATACTCCATTACCAGCTTGAACATAAAAGTAATACAACTTAAGGGCCGGAGGACCATTTAACTATCATAGAGTATTTTTATCAACCCATATTTGCGTCAAATTTCGGATATAATTTCTCATTTAGTCTGACTCGGCAATAGTTTTAAAATACCTTGTTGAATAGATATATACTGAAAATATCTCAAAAATATTCCAGCTTTGGCAGACAATGTGGCAAGGGGTCGACTCCATTTTATTTGTAACAATTATAATTTATAATAGAAAAAAATCGCTGCGATAAAGTGTATAAAATCTGACTCACGATAAATATATTGTTAAAAAAGTTCTGTGCACTAACAAAAGAGAAAAACCTTTGCATCGATAATATTATAATTTCTTTTACAGGCTCTATATGCCCAACAAAATTTTATAGAGGTTTCTTGTTTGTTTAGTTCGCCTGGAATTTTACACGGCGTGTTCTGTTAACGCAAAAATACAATTTTCATTTGTGCAAGGATCACTTCTCGCTCTGATAATGTAATTCTTTTTTTTTTTTAACACAAAATTTTCTAAGCTTTTTTGATCAGCAACACCCAGGGTTTGAGGCAGGAATCGTACCTGCGACCTCGAGACCGTTGGTCGAGTACTCTAACAAATCAGCCATCGATGCACCTACTCACTCACAAATACAATTTCAAGCAATAATACCTAAAATATATATAAATTAAACATAATCTATTTTCTTACTTCCAGTACAATGCACCAGTACTCAGGGGCCATCCCCTGACTAACGCGTATTTTGAGGGTTTCCCAAAATCGTATTATTCGGATGGTATAAAAAGTTCGAAGATCGTCTTACTAAGCGTATTGAGCTAAAAGGAGACTATGTTGAGAAATAAATGGTAAAAAAAAATGTTTTTTCCTACCTAGGTAGCTGCTCTCATATATACGATATTAACTAACTAGTTGTGAGCTCTAGTCCAACTTTAGTCAAGAAGAAGGATTATTTTTAATCATAACAATTAGTGATGTGGAACAATAAGTTCAAAGGCGAACAGAATAAATAATTAACTGAATACCATATCTGGGACGCAACTATCTGTTAAGTAGTCGTTATCATCAGCACCCACTGAGAATCGAACTCGGGATCACGTGAACGTGATGTTTTTTTAATACGACTCCGTAACCAACACAGACACCGAGCTCTTTAATTATTTTTTCGTTAATGTTTTCCGCATATTGATCATATACTTGTATATGCAATTGTTATAACGCCAGTTGTTTTTCTGTCACTGAACAACCAGTTTAATTTTATTTACTAATATTTCTCCTAACTGTGATACGTATATGTAAGTACTAATCATCAATAAGCAATCTTTTTAGTTGTTACATATGTACGACATTGATTAACTAGTTGTGAGGTCGGATCCAACTTATTATTTCACAGCAATAATTAAAAATAATCCTTCTTCTTGACTGAACTTGGGCTGGTGCTTAGACACCACTGGATCCAGAAAAACTGACTGATCGCAGTCAATGGGGGGATGTTCGTTAATTGAACATCCATGATGTTCAGAAGCTGTGACTTCAAAAAGAGGGCGAAGCATGTCGCACTGCTCATGTCCCAATTCATTTATTGAAGGAAAATTTTGGAATCCGCATAGTTTCACGTTTCGAAATTGGTATCCCAGATAGTACAATAGACTATGCCAATAAGCCCGAAAACATTAACCACTTGGAGAACAACATTTCTTAATGTAGTCCGTGTTTTCTATATATTTTAATTATTAATTCGTAAAAAACTAATTTTCTCCGGAATAGGTATCAAGCACTGTCGTCCATGTTTTCTTTATAGGCTTATTATTAATTTGTTTTTAATATAAGTCATTACTTTGCAGTAAAAGAGCTGTTGGACGAGTACTTTTTATTAACCTGAGTAGGTGTATACGGGTACACTGTACCCTGGTCACTTTTCACTAATTTAATTCCAACATTTTAATTATTATGCTGCAATAGAGCTTGTTTTGGTCATTGTCCCTCTTTCCTCCTCCTCAGATCCCATTATCCTAGTTCCAGTGCAATGCACTGCATGTGTAGTGGTCATTCCCTGAGTACTGGTGCAAGATAAAAAATGTCATTGGCGTTATATGGCCACTAGGCTTTTATCATTCATTAATAAATTATTTACACTGAATGGTTCTTCAAAGCGAAAGAATGAAATAATTCTGTAGTCTTTCCCTATTTCTCGCATCATATTTCTTCATTCATATTCAATTGGTGGGAATCCTTACTAATATTATATGATACCTTTTAATTTAAGATGTACTTCACCCCATCCGATCTCCTTACGATTTGGAATTTTTTGGTTGTTACGTCCTTTTGGATTTTACGCGACGAAATTATAATGTGTTTAAGCATACAAGTTTTAGATACCACAGGAAGCTCCGAACGAAGTCGCGGAAATGTTTTGGCCCCTCTTGTCTCTATAATAGAAATCATTGAAAAATTTGTTTGAATATTCTGTGCCTCGTTTCTGTATTACTCGCATCGAGAAATTTCTCACAAGAAACAACGGAATTGACAGAGAAACTATGCGAATAGAAACAACAAATGGAGTTTCTCACACAAATGTTTCTGTATCTTTGAGAAGCGAGAAATATCTGTCAAAATAGCTTTTTTGACGTAATTCATTGGAAGCTTGTGAGTAAACCTGTTTCTGTATTAAAATTTTGTGAGAAGTTTCTCGCTAGAGTTGTCAAAACTTTTCACAAATAAAAGAGTTGCGGAAGTTATAAATTTAAAAAATATATAATTGACATAATGAATGCAAAAAGTGTAGAAAAGGTAAAGTTTTTAAATATTTATACACATATTGTCGTATTCATAAAAAATAATTTGCAATTAGTAAAAGTTTACTTGACATACATATTTTTACACAAAATTTGTCAATTAAACCTTTGTTATGTGTAAATTATTTATTATGAATACGGCAGATACTGAATGTAGTTCATTGTTCATTTCTTCTTTTTATTTTAGAAAATTGAAAGAATTTCCATAATATAATAAATATATAAAAATTATGAATTACATTTTTTTTTGGTTTTTTCTTTATTTCTTAATATTTGTGTACATACATACAGTATGATAAATTAAAAATTTAATGGCAAAATCTAAATTTTAGCCTGTCTCGAATGCGAGAAGCTTCCCTCATCGGTTCAGGAACTAAAAAAGGGTCGGTTGCAGCCCTTAATCTCTGGCTGTAAATGCGCAACATGTTCCGCCGGTCATATTGGTCAGCAACCATCAACACAAATTGAAAGTTTTTATGAAATTTATTTATGATTTGAATGTGTTTTTATTTATGTACATGTGTTATTGATTGACATAATTCTAGTTTAGATATTTATAACACTAAATTCAATTGTTTTATTCACTGCTAAACTTAAATTTTCCTTTTGTTTGATAAATTTTTCCTATATTCGTCTTCTTATTTGTTTACTTTTTGCATTTTGACAGCTGTTTAATGGAAATATTCCAATAAAGACGTAACTAGTATTGCCTCTTTTCGATTTAAGATACAGAAACGCTGTTTTTCTCGAGAGTCGAGAAACGATGGAATTTTATGTCTCGTAGTTTTCGATGCGAGAAACTTTTCACTAATCTTACAGAAACGAGGCACTGGATATTTTTACTTATTATTTCGTTTTCAAAGAAAAAATAAGAATTAGTTATTTGCTTATCGCTTTAATTTTTTTACTTTTGCACTGTAAACAGATGGTAGTAAATCAGAAAAGAAAATAGTTTTCTTAACCACTGTTGCTCTTACATTTTGAAGTAACTAAAAGACCAAATCAGCGTTTTCAACTTTAAAATTTGAAAACGCTCCATAATTGGGGGACAAAATGTTGTTTCAGAAAAAAACGCACAGAAAGCCCATAAAAAGAATAATATATTTTTTTATATTAAAAACATGAAAATGAAACACATGTTAGACGATTAAACCAAGATTGGCGGCACCGCTAATTGGTATGCTCTCAAAATCCTTCTATAGCCAAATTTCATGTTTGCCAAACTTGGTTTAATAATCTTATTTTAATAATATTTATAACAATTTTTTAAGTTTTTTATTCGCTATTTAGCAACTAAGTTTGAAAAATTTCCAAAGTCTACTGATGATTAGGGTAGTTCCTATGAAATGTCGACATATAGACAGCTGGGAAACATAAAAAACAAGCTATTTATAATTTTTTACTGGTATAACAACTTTTTATTAAATTTGGTATTCAATAATATTTTAAACGATTGTTATTATTTGGATGGGATGCGGTCCTCATCGGTTACTTGCACTGCGACCACTGTTGAGTGGGCGTCACCTTGCCCAATTATGGATTAAGTACGACAAGAGACCGGACTAGCTCCTTCATTGGGAGTGATAGTAAGTCTCATCCACTCAACGTAACGTTGTAACGGCCTATACGACCGTATCTCCTGTGTCTCAATGCTCCACAGTGGGCGATCAAGTGCTCCATTGACTCTTCTTTCTCATCGAAGTATCTGCAAATGTCTGTGTTAGAAATATTCAGCCTGTACAGGTGCTTAAGGCAGGTATAGTGACCTGCTAGTGCACCTGTCAGTATTCTGAGGCTTTTCCTGTCCAGTTTAAGACCAGCTGACTCATTCCAATATCGTTTCACGATGGATGCCGTCCATTTCTTTATCTCCTCATAAAGGAGACTCTTATTGAAGCCAAGTGTTGGAGTTGGGCCAATAGATGTTCTCTCTACGGCTTTTTTTTTGGCGTAGATCGAAGTAACCTGGCTCTGTGTTGCCAGTTCATTTAGCCAGTATTAACCTGGACGTAAAGACACAACTGCGCAGGGCCTTTAGTACTGATTGGCTATTAGAGGGATTTTGTTCAGGACTCTCTTTTGTCCTCTATCGGAGAATATATCCACTACTTTCCATATATAGGGTGTTTTTTAAGCTAGATAGAACTTTAAATTGTAAAAAGTAACACAAAAAATTAAATTTTGATGAAACATTTTTTTTATTTGTTTCAGTATACTCTGACAAATCATCATGAATAGACTCACGCTTGAACAACGCTACGAAATTATCCAAATTTACTTTGAAAATCAGACCCGTTGTTTTATCGCAAAATTGTGTTCAGCGATGAGGCACATTTTTGGCTTAACGGGTTTGTTAATAAGCAAAATTGCCGCATATGGAGTGAGACCAATCCACAAGAGACCCTACAGACTCCATTACATCCAGAAAAATGCACTGTTTGGTGCGGTTTTCATGCTGGTGGCATCATCGGACCTTATTTCTTCAAAAATGAGGCCGGAGCTCGCGTTACGGTCAATGGAGATCGTTACCGCACCATGATCAATGATTTTTTGTTTGAAAATATGGATGACATTGATCCGGAGGAGATGTGGTTTCAACAGGATGGCGCTACGTGCCATACGGCGAACGCAACCATCGACTTACTGAAATCAAAATTTGGCGATAAGTTGATTTCGAGAAATGGACCTGTCAATTGGCCTCCAAGGTCGTGCGATTTGACACCTCTCGATTATTTCCTGTGGGGCTACGTGAAGTCACTGGTTTATGCTGATAAACCAGCAACAATTGACGCCTTGGAGGCCAGCATTGTTCGTGTTGTTCGTGACATACGGCCAGCAGTGCTCGAAAAAGTGGCCCAAAATTGGACGTCCAGAATGCGCTTCGTCAAGAACAGCCGCGGTGCCGATATGCCCGAAATCATTTTCAAATGTTAATGTCACGTATTGATCTTTCGAATAAAAAAAAATTTTGATTACAATTTAATTTTTTGTGTTATTTTTTACAATTTCAAGTTCTATCGGGCTTAAAAAAACACCCTCTATATGTATATGTGCGCTCCGCTTGGAAGATTTTGGTGTCTTTACTAAGAGTTATATACCTGCGTGCTCTAGGCCTCACTCTTCCCACGCTTGCTCCCTGGAGCAATTTTAACGATTAAAGTCTGGCTTTTACTTTTACAACTTTTTACCATATATACGAACCTTGCGGAAAGTGATGAAATATTTAGCCAGTAGATTCGGTTATCGGATCTTTAAAAGTTACAGAATTGCACTACAGGCCATCAAACTCGGGTAAGAGCAAATTTGTCAAACACAGTATACATTTCAATTATATTTTTTGTAAGCAAACAGTGAAAATATATTGACCAGAGTTGCTGAATATATTGAAATATATGAAACTTTGCCATTCAACGTCTGCTTTTAATGTGGTGTTTGACTAACTTGGCTTGATCGTTTAATAACAAAATACTCCCTAAAACAGAAAAGTTTATAAAATGAATTGTTCCCTATTCTTTAGAGAATGCGTATAATATACAACAGCAAGATAATCTTTCTTTATTTGGTGCGTTTTCTACAATATTGTACCATGTTCTTATTGTGCTTTACGAAATGAAATGTTAAAATTTTGTAACTTGAATAGAATTGCATTCCAGCCACTGTATAAAATTTTTTTTTTTACATCAAACCAAAAGATTTCTTGCTTATGATACGGTGTCAACGAAATATGAAAAGCGCACAGAAGTTAAAAAAAGCTCCCCGTGCACCGACTCAAGAATTTTTGGGCAAAAAAAAAAATTTTTTATAAGCACAAAAAACGGTGCGAACCGCACCGAATTTACAGCGATGGTCCCAATGTCATTTCACATTCCCTACCAGAACTCTTTACAACACTACTAGGTTATTAACATTTTTATGAGAGCAAACCGCTCTCGCTGCATCTGTGTTAATGAGTTGATAAATCTCTTCAACAAATACAAAGAAAAACTGGGTGCAGCTTGAAAACTACTCGTGTTTTTATAAACAACTAAAAGGCAACAGGTATAAAAAAAAGCCCAAAATTACCCCTCAAAATTCAAACACAGAGAGCAAAAAACAATTACATAAATCTGTTACGAAACACATAGAAAAACAATCGAGGAACCTACAGTTCTCCTTCAAAAAGCGCAACAGTTAAAGGTGGCTGCTATGTGTAACGTTAAAGAAAAAATATTTTTGTTTTTAATTTTTTTTTTTTTTTTTTTAGAAAAGAAAGGATGAAAAAAGGGTGGGTCATAGTTTAAGATGTCGTTATAAAGGTGGCATAAACCAGAAATACATACATAGATATCTTGCAATTTATTTTTATGACTTTTGAGTGCTTTGTGTTTGAACTTAAATAAACTGATAACTTTAAAGTGAATTTTTTATTTCCAATGTTGCATATGGTAGAAATTGTAATTTCATACTTATGTGACGTTTTGGTTTTGCTTTTGGTTGCGAAATAGAAAACAGTGGAGGCTTTTGTGCCCATTCGTTTAGCATCGTTTGCTTTTGAACTCAACTTCGTAAATGTGGTTGTTGCATTACAAATTAATGATTCGCTATCGAACATACGAGTAGCAAGGTGTCAACAAATGTTTCATACCCAGAGACCTTTTCTGGATGGGCAATGGCACCTACCAGAGGGGATTTTTGTTTAGCTTTCTGTTCCTATTCATAAAGCCTAGCAGCTCAAATGATCATAAAAAACTTCATTATTGTTATCAGCTATCCCTTCGCATGTATTATTAACACTATCATCGTCGTGATGATGGGCATCGATGAACATCTGTGTGCAACATATTGTAGGAACATAGGTGAAGTAGCAGCAGTGGCAGAGTTGAATGAAAAAATATAGAAAAACATAAATACGGCAACAAATATGATTCATGAATATTTAAGGTATCCCGCTGAATATTCACTGCATTTTGTAAGCTTCTAAGAACCGACTTTTCCTGAACTCAGTTGGCTATGTGACGCGTGCCAAGACAGTTTACAATTTGCGCCTACAAAAGATATCTAAATAAATATTAGTTTAATATTTAAATAAGTACTTAAATATACTCTAGAGGTTTGGTGAAATAATATCGTGTAAAAAAACTAAAATGATAATAAAAAAGTGATCGGAAATTTAAAAATTTTGGGAAACAAATTTTATTTCAAATGATTTTTTTAATAAAAAAAAGTGACTTTGAATCGGATTGAAAATATTTTTAGTGTTATAAAACAAAACTAAAACTTACTTTTAATAATTAAAATAAATAGTTCCAATAATTTTATGAAAAGGTAATAAATTATTTATCCATACATTTAACTTAATATATAATAAAACACATTATAAATAGTACATAAATGCTGCTTCAAAAACGCTCATTTTTTTGTCTGTCTTTGCTTCCATATGGAATTATACTACAAGCAGTAGGTAAACCCAAAATGTTAAAAAAAGTTTAAATATCAACACGTTCTCTTGTATGAGTTTTGCCAGTGGAAACCAAAATATGATAGTACCTAAGAAATATGGATTTCGTTTCATCTGTTTCAATTTCATGCATTTATTTTTTATATAAAACCGTTATCTCTCAAATGAAAAATCTACGAAAATTGCTTACAGCAGTTACCAGAACTGCGACCAACCACTTTAAAAGAAATATTTTGAAGATAATTTAAATTATTTAAAGAGCGCGATTTTATCAAATAGGCAATGTGGATTTAACAAGTTAACAGCATTAACAAATACTCACAAAATATATTGAGAAAAATTTCAAGCAAAATCTTAAACCGTATACGAAACAAAATTGTTTAGTTCTGATATTCGATTTGAAAATCTCTGTATCAATGTGTTATTCATTTACATTTTGGTTTTGCATTTTTTATTTTTAGCTGCATTTTCACGTTCAAGATAAAAGGACAGTTGGGTAAAAATAAAGTTAAAAATAAAAAAATTGTGAATTGAAAATTGTAAAGTCTCTGAAATAATAATAATGTTTTTTCCAATCTGTTAATTAATCCATTGATTCAATCAGCTTAGTTTTGTAGATTTTATAAGTCAAACGAGCTTTGAATACATTTCTCTCAATATTAAGATTTCTGAGATTTGTTAAGTGTAAGACTTTACTTCTGCCATTTTGCAAAAGATGCCTCTAGCGGTAAGTGGTAGTCGATATAGATATATTGTAGATGTCGTACGATAAGCTTAGGTATTTGTAAATATAACGCTATCGAAATATCAGTTGATTTGTGTCTGCATCATAAAGTTATTCTCGATTAAACATCTCAGCTTACAAGCCAAATTCTGGCCATTTGCGGGAGGTTTTAGTTTTCTGCTTTAATATCAAGAAATCTGCAGTTGAGGATCATCGAATGCTCTCAGATACGTATGGTGAGGGCGCTATTAGGGAAAGAACGAACCGAGAGTAGTTTTAACGCTCTAAGGATGAGGATTTTGAAGTCGAAGACCAATATGGCGTTTTTTGAACATGCAGAATTAGAGGCATTACCTGATGAAGATTCCTACCAAAACGCAACAACAATTGGCACAATCATCGGAAGTGATGCAACAGGTTTTTCCAAACCGCCTGAAAGTCATGCGGATGATTCAGAAACAGGGAAATTGGGTGCCATACTAGTTGAAGCCGAAAGACGGATTTCTGTATCGCATTGTGACTGGGGACGAAAAATGGGTTAATTATGAAAATCCCAAGCGCAGAAGATCGTGGGGATATCCCAGTCATGTTTCCACGTCGGTGGCTATAATACATATGGACGGTTCCAAGGGCAAGCTTAGTATTTGATGGGATCAGCTAGGCGTAGCGTATTGTCAGCTATACTGAAACAATCACATGCGATCGTTGTCGAACGCAGTTAAAGCATTGGAGCTCATCATAGACAAACAGCCGCAATATAACCAGAAACACGATAAAGTGATTTTACAGCATACAATGCTCGACCCCATTTTACAAAAGTGGACAAGACGTACTTGGAAACGTTGAAATGGGAACTTCTACCTCACCCGCCGTATTCTTTAGACGTTATTACCTCGCATTATCACTTGTTTCGATCAATGGCGCACTGCCTGGAAGATCAGCACTTCCAGTCTTATGAAGAAGTAAAAAATTGGATAGATTCATGGATCGGTTTTTGAATGCAAAATTCGTACACTGCCCAAAGGATGAGAGAAAGTAGTAGCCAGCGATGGGCAATACTTTAAATCACAAATGTATAACCAGTTATTTACAATAAAGCATCGAGTTTCGTTAAAAAAAAAAGCGGAAGCAAAGTTGCACACCTATGAACTGTCCTAATAAACATAATTTTCAAACATTAAATGAAGTTTAACCTCTTTTATACTACAAGTCTTGAAATAATATTTGACTTCTTGGTTTCAAGACTTTTGAATTTTTGTTTTAATAATAATCATCGTTTAGGAATAATTAAGAAACATTATTTTTACCTTTGACATCAAAATCGAAAGAAAAATAGTTTAAGATTTCTTTTTCTAAGATTAGGATTTGCTTTTTGGAAAAAGTAGATATTCCGACAAGAGTTCTCGCATCACAGGATTCAATGAAAAAAAAAAAACTCTCAATTGAGCAACCACCTACTGCAAAATCGTAGAAAAGATAATGCACACTTCTTCTTTGATGGTGACCGGTGCTCGAGAGCACTTTTCACTATGCTTAACTGGTTGCCGGCTGACTTTATGGAGAAGGAAATAGCCATGAGCCTTCCGAAGAATATCGATTACTGCCTACCAGCTGTGCAAGAGATTTGATGTAAGGCACGGTTTCGAAGGTAATCGGCACAGATTGCCAAAAGGACGCACTTTAAATCCTGACAAATGGATCCAAATCGGACTCAGGAGTTGGTGGGGGTACCTTTATCCCCCTGTATGAGTGGAGGATTAGTTTTACGCTGTAAAATGAGTGTAGCCATAATGAAGGCAGCTATCTGGTTAAAGTAGTACAGGATATAGGGCGGGGATATCCGAATTCGTGCTGATAGTACGGTTACGCTGTATGCACTAACTGAGGTCTATGCGATGTCCAGGTTGGTTCATGAATGCCGGATATCTTTAAATGCGATAGCAAGACTTTAGGGTGTGGAGCACATCTGAATACGAGGGTACAGTGAAGTGGCATCGTTATAATCCCGCTTAGGAGCTGTAAGAAAGAAGTACAGCATAAACTTTTAGAAACCGCTCAAGACAGATGTTCTAGATATGATAACACGAAGACAATTATCCTTAGGGGTCTGCCTGGACGGAGATTGCTTTCTGCAGTGGCGGTCCTAATGGGACATTGCCACATAAAGACGTATGCGAAGAGGTTAAATCTTCCATTCAATGATTTCTGTAGAGAGAAGGAGGAAGTAAAGAGTGTTGACCACTTCCTCAGTCGGTGTCCAGCTCTTTCCTATATAAGGGTTTTGTATCTAGGCTGACCGGTGCTATATGATTTGGCAGAAATTTCGCAATGTGATGTAAGTGGATTGGACTCTTTTATCCGATACTCGGGTTGGATCTGAATGAGTGATATGTAGTTCTGCTGGGATACATATCGCACTCAGTGAACACAACGGGACCAAATTAGTGAGCTGACTTTTCCATAGCTGGCAGCCTGTTAAACCTAACCTAAGGTGAAATTTAGTTTTGAATTATTATTGCTTTAAATTATTTTTAGTGAAATTGAATTATTATTAATGAAATTGAATTGAAACTTTGGTGCTTCTAAGTCGAACTACCTTGATACGTATTTTTGTTGCAACGATTAGCAGAAGGTTTTTTTTATATTTACTATTATTTATTTATTTGTATTTACTATTTGGACGGTCAGATTATTTTATCAAAAAGGGTCGGGGAAAAAGTTTTAAGAAAATACTTATGTGAAATTGATACGGTTTGTTAGACGATATAGTTTGTATACATTTGTATAAATTTCAACAGGCAAACTAAAGCTTTCGATACCGATAAGCGATGTTTTCAGCAGACATAGATTTATGAGATATATGATATTAAGGGTGGAAAGATGATATTTTTTTTAGCATGAAATTTTACAAAGCAAATTTGAATTAGAACCAGGAAAAATATTTGCACGAATGAGATTTGTAATAGTAAAAGTATTTTTTATAGTAAACTTTCATATAAAATATTGTAACAGTTGTACTAAAGTGGCTAGACATCATACAATTATCAGATAAATTAATGAAGTTTATGTTTGCTTTCTAAATAACTAGTTCTTGGAAATGTTTCATTTTAAATTTAATGTTGTTTAAACTCACCATATTATATAGCCGATCGACTACAACTATATAACGTTATTAATCCACAATCATATATTTCAACTATAGTACCGGGCCTTAACATATTGTTGTGTCAACTATATTTTTTTATACCCTTCACAAAAATGTAAAGGGTATATATAAGTTTGTTTAATTTTAATTTCCAACCATATAAATTAATATATTCTGAATCGGAATTAATGAAAAATCGATTAAGCGATGTCCGTCTGTCCGCTGTTGAAATACCGTTTCTGAGAAAACCATTAGAACTAGAAACTTTTTTCTTTATTCATACTTTTACCCCATCAATTCTTGGGTTGCCATTGAAATTCAGTAATATCGGTTCACATATAGCTGAGATATATTCAAAATTCCGAAAAAAAAACATTTTTTGCAATTTTGTATGAAAATGTTTGGAAAAAAAAGTTGTTTGTTTTGATTCAAACTTCACACAATTATTAATCAAGGTGACTAAAAGGCAAAAAATTAGAACCAAAACTTGATTGCCGTTGATCCCGATTTACATAAGCGAATTTTGTTTAACGATAAAGCTCACTTTTTTGTTTGTTTTTCAATACGGCAGTAAACAAGTCTTCCGTATTGGGTGTAATGATAATCCTCAAATGTATGTTGAGACACTGTAAAGCTTTAAACACATAGACGACAGCAGACAGCAAGCAGCAATCTGTCAACAATAAAATACATGTGTTTAAATGCACACAATTATTTTAACGACATCACAGCAGCACGACTGCACAGCAGCATTTGCTGCTGCTGCCAACTTAGACTAATTTCTATTTTCGTAGGCAGCAAGAAGTAAATGCAGTGCTGCCACTATAAATATAAATTGCCAGCAATAAGAACTAAAATTAGTTTGAAATATTTAATAGAAATAAACATCATATAAATAAAATAAACAAATAAATTTATGAGTTGTTACAACTTTACGTGATATTATTACTTTTTCAGCCAGTAATTTTAATTTTATTCATGTAAAATATATATGTGGCACCTCTAAAATTTGCATTGTTTAAATAGTGCCGCTGTTGTCTTGAAAATAATTATGTTGCTGACGAGACGGCAGCATATGAAGCATTTGTAGCTGTGAAGTTGTGAAGTCTGCTGTCGTCTAAGTGTTTAGAGCTTTACAACCAGAAAAACTGAACAGCTCTATGAGCTGGTCGAATATGTGCGCACTAATTTAAAAACGATGCTGATCGGAACACTACTAACTTTTTCGTTCATCAGTTGAACAACCATGATGTTCATGAGCTGCGGTTTCATCTTGATGGCGCAACATGTCCCACATCTTCTGCCACAATTAATTTACTGAAGAAAAAATTTTTTTTCTTTATTAATTAATGAATTTTTAGTTTTAAGATTTGCATACTTATTGTTAGTTCTTTTAGAAGATACAATAAATAATTGAATTATAAAAAAAAAAGAAAATATTTGGTAACCGCATGGTTTCACGTTTCAGATAAATCTCCGCTAGCCCATTTTCTGTGGATATATGAAGACGCAAGGCTGCGTTTATAAACCCGAAACGAGAAAAATATTCACCGAAAGCTGGACCTCCAGATTAGACTAGACTTGTGTCATTCATGAATGAATTACTTCTACCGAATGATTCTTTTAAGTGAAAGAATGATATACTTCTGTATTTCTTCTCTATTTCTTTCACCATTCCCTTTTCTTTCATATTTCTTCATTCAGAGCCAAACACTCAAAATCAATTAAGGGAAATTATTATTCGTTTTATATTAAACTTTTTAATTTAAATTAATTTTGAAAATGATCTCTAAGAGCCATGACTATAACTAACGAATAGTGAACATTAGGATTTTATCTTACAGATAATTTTTTTTCTGTTATATGTATGTATTAATGTTAAATAGTCGAACTTTATTTTTAATATTTCTAATATTATATGATGATGGGTTGGTATCATTCGTCTAGCTCGAGTTCAATCCTAGCTAAAGCCAAGAAATATTTTTATTTATAATTATAACAATAATTGCCGCGATCAATAACTATTGATCAAAGAAGACAGGAAAAATAATTGAATACACTAAACCTGGAGGACAACTAGCTGTTTCACAGTCGCTACACTGTTCATCAGCACCCACTAGGATTCGAACTCAGTACCATGTAAACATGATGTATTTTTAATACGGCTGCTTAACCAACTCAGCCACTGAGCTCTTATTTATTTTTTCGTCTATATTTGTCTCATATTGATCACATATGCAATTTGATATAATCCCAGTTGTTTGTACTGCAGTTTGTTATTACAAGTTAACATTAATTTGAAAAGTTACTGTTGCCTTAACAGCAGGTTTATTCTCATGGTTAATTTCAAAGTTAACTTTAGCATATGAAGCTGCCATATTTTCTGTTGAAAATATTCTAACTTCAGTTGTAGAAATGAGAAGTTAATGATGACTTTATCGATCAGTTTAACTAATGTTAAGGTTAACTATCAATAACTTTATCGTTAAGTTGTACTAATGGCCCTTAAATATAAATTTTTCTGTTTTAAACATAAACAAACTCTGAAAGAATATCTGTGATTGCTGCATAATAATTTATCTAGTTGCCACCTAATATACAAAATTGAAATATTTTCATTCATTCTGAAATATATCTGGCATATAGAAAGATGAAAGAAAAGAATGAAATAATTCACTTGAGCTTTCTGAAAGAGAATGAAAAATTCACAGAAATTAAAGATTTTGCCCAACACTAGACTAGACTACGTCCGAGGCCGCCGCCTCGGTCATATTCCAGAATTCATATTTGAATTATAATGCCAGAGGGTTATCTTGCGATCGAAGTAAATTTAAGTCAATTTCAAAAACTCATCTTTATTTGTTCCAGTTCTTAGTTCTATACCTCAATAAAAAAACACTCTTTATATATACAAATATTTGAAATTGCGCATATTTACAGTCGTAAATTTTGCAAGATTTTAAAATGCGGCTAGTGTTTGTTGCTTTAATAAAATTCCTTCCTAGGTTTGTATAAGACACACAATTTTGCGACCCAACAAGGTAGAGAAAAAATTATAGTAAAAACAAAATCAACAAAATTTTTGTTTGAAAAAATAATTTTTGTGCACATACATAAATATCAAACAAAATAACCTTGGATATCGTATTTTGTTGTCGTTTAAAAGAATTGTTGTTTTCGACAATAATTATGGTTACTAAACTTTTGTTTGAATCCACGAACTCCTTTACAGGTCCGCATTCAAACAATTTATTAGTTGATTCAACGTTTCGTTATTGAACAGGAAAAAAAAATTTTCCTGTGAGGTATTTGCTCCCAACTAAAAAATAAACTGTTGCAGGGTTTCAATATTATATTTGCAGTTCAAATTGGACCTTTCAATATTATTTGTGGTCGTGGTTGGTGTTTTGAACATGCAACTTTAAAATTATTTGCAATATTGTTTTGCAAATGTCAAATTGGCCAGACTCTGCTGCACATTTTCGACGTTGCCTTTAGTGTGAGTACATCGTGGAGTACCTCTTCTAGGATGATTCTAGGATATTGAAAATTCGTAATCAGTTCCGCTGAAAATATCGCATCAGACCAACTTCACACTGACTGCAATGATTTCTCAATCACATTGCAATTTTAGATCTAACTGCTCTGGGTACATACCGAAGTCATTTCGCACTTGGTTTCAGTAGTGAATATCTGAATGTAATGAATATTTTGTAAATCTTCTATTGTATATAAATAATTATGTATGTATGAAAATATATATATACATACATATGGATATGTAAGTATTCTATACATACATACATACTCGTACACAGATATTATTTACTTTTTTATTTTATGATTTTTTGTTGAAAATTTGATTGTTTGATTGCTGGTTGAGTGACTGTTCCGTTGCATAAATTCCCTGCAGTGCATTTAATTTGCATGTAATCTAATTATCCTTTTGGCAAAGTCATTTTAATATCAAACACATTCATACTTACAAAGCAAAATTACATAAGAGAATTGTCATACATTTCTCTGCTCGCACACACATACTCGTACACACCAGTGTTGAAAACAGCATGTCTATCACTTTAACCAATACAAATAAACTTATTTTGATATTCGATATAGTACAATGACTTTACAAAATAAAAGAACAAAACAAAAGCAGAAAAAAGTTTTCAAGTTGGAAGCAATTTTATGCAGACAAACATGTGCTTGTGTAGACCCAAAATCACGTTTCAACTAATTCGATATTCAAAACACGTTGTGATTAATTGTTTTTTCCTCATATGTAAGTCTCAGAGTTTAAAAATAGATGTGTAAACAAATATGTACTCGTATGTTCATAAATATATAAATATGAGCATTTAAGAAACTTGTAGGGGAAATTTTCAAGTGCATTTTTCGTTTAAAGTTATCTTAATAAATACACCGAAAATAAATCGTCAACATTTTTAATGAAACATGATAGCAGATCTTTATGTTTGTGATTTGTTGCGCGCTGGTTTAAATGAAATTTAAAGTAAATGGTTTTAATATTGGATATTTTTTAGAGGTTCACTACTTTGAGTTGGCAACACTGCTTTATTTAACAGCTGACGACAGTTGCTCTTTACTCAGTTAAGTTTCACATTTTATTATGGATGGGCCACCAGAGATCGCTTGCTGAAAAGTAAATGAATGCAGTGCAAATAATTCACATAATTATATCCAACGATGATGATCAATTGCTGCAATTGACGAAAAGTTATTTTTCGCAATGGTCCAATTAATTGGCCACCAAGGTCGTGTGGAGTGACTATTAGATTATTTTATTTACACTTTTAAAAAGCTGCATATTCATGTTGATCAGAAACGTCTCATCAATATTATTTAAATAATTATCAGCTATGTAAAAAATGTCATCATTCTGAATGACAAAAGTCATCAGAACACTTTGTCACATTTTGAGTATCATCAATGCTATAACTATGACATCAATTCAATTAATGATTATAGTAAATCGAATTTGTCAAAATTTAGTGCAAAAATTATGTTTGTTAGTTATGATTGAAGAGGCATTTTGTAAAGAGTGGTTAAATTTTAAGGGCCGATGTTGAAAACACAAACAAAAACTAAAGCATAAATTAAATTTAATATCAATATTCATATCTTTTATCCACATGTATATGTATATATATGCATTGTGTTTAGGAGTAAAACCTATTCTTAGCTCATGTAATGGTAAAAGTCAAAATCCATTAATTGTTTTGAAATAGTTTACAACGTATTTATAAGAATACAAAATTTAAAAAAAGGCTTAATTTTCAGAGAGAGAGAGAGAGAGAGGGAAAGATCTTCAGATCTTATTTTGCTTTTAAAATCCAACGTTGTCAACTTTGAAATTTCAAAACACACTAAAATAGGGGAAAAAGTGCGTTATTTCAACAAAAACGCACCGAGTTTGTGAATTTTTCCGTTCATTTCAGTAAAGATTACTCTCTTACCTGTTACCAAATTGAATTTTCTAGTTGCAAAAATGTTGGCTGATCTAATACATTTTGTACATGCATCAGGATTTTTGGCCAATAATCAACGTCTTACGCGCTAATGTAAGTTATGCTGTAAGCAAAAATTAATAAAATAAAATAAAATAAAATAAAATAAAATAAAATAAAATAAAATAAAATAAAATAAAATAAAATAAAATAAAATAAAATAAAATAAAATAAAATAAAATAAAATAAAATAAAATAAAATAAAATAAAATAAAATAAAATAAAATAAAATAAAATAAAATAAAATAAAATAAAATAAAATAAAATAAAATAAAATAAAATAAAATAAAATAAAATAAAATAAAATAAAATAAAATAAAATAAAATAATATAAAATAAAATAAAAGTTAAACAATGGCAGTTAAATATAAAAATTCTGCCTATAAAATAAGAGAAATTCTGTTATTTTTAATCCACTTGCAAGAAGTTCAGAAAAATCGAGTTGCTTTTTTACGAGCTTATAAGAACCTGTTTTGGTATATGGGTAAATCCCTGGTGTTGAACGTGATATTCGTATGTGTTGAAAAGCAAAAAAAACTAAAAGTATTTTCAAGTTCGACTTAATCTTAAATTGTAGCTAATAGCGAACACTGTAATTTATATTAAAGTTAATAGCAAATGGAGTCTCGAATAAAACAAAAAATTAAAAAATAAGTAGTGGGTTGAACGTGACAAAAGTGGAATCAATTTTCGCGTCCGCACTTAGAAGGAAGTATTTCAGAGAAAGAAACCTTACGCAATTTCGTCTTGCAATTAATTTCAAAATTTTACCTAATAATGTTACTTTAAAATGTTGAGGTTTGACTAAAGGCTCGTGTTTGTACACATTGCTTACCTATATTTTCGGTCGATACGTGATATGTCGAACGTGACATTTTTTCCACAATAATTCGAACATTAAAATATTACTATATTTGTACCAAATTTATTCTTTAAAAATAGATATTATTCATATACTTAAATTATAATATTTTCTTGCGTGAATATACAGTTATCACTGCTTTTATTTTATCACCGTCATGTGATAATGGGTCAGTTTTAGGATGCCCAGAATTTTCATAATATAAAAAGAACTTGGAAAAAATTATTGTCAGAAATGAGAAATTGCATTTGTGCAGCACAGTAGTCTGATTATTCATTTCACTTGAAAAGATTATGGCTAAATTGGTTTAATTAATAATACTTCAGTATTTTTCTACTACACTATCGTAAAAATACTTTTTTTTAATAACTTTTAATTTTTTTTTGCCTCGGTGGACCTTTCTCTGGATTTGCCCATACATATTTTTTTTTACTTATTACTTTTTTACGAAGTGTTAACGATTTCTATCACCTGAGATATCTATCATATAATATACATATGTACAAAATATGTAGCTGTGACAGGATTATTAATTTATATGTTTTGAGTAAAAATTTATTGTGGTTCTATCAATTTCTGCTCTTTTATCAATTTCAGGTGCAATCTAAAATTATTAACTCTTGCAGGACACTGCTATTGAAACAATTTGTAAAATTGTGTGTACTCGTAAACGTAAGGTTAAACAATTTGTTAGTATAGTAAATTAGAACTTTTTGGTTGCCAAACTCAAAAAGAACCAAAACTACCTGGCGGTTAAATGCAACTATTTCAAGGCCCTTTTTCAGAGTTTAGACGGTGAATACTTCCTACCCCATTACTTCTCTCCACTCATGTGTGTAATACTTTGTAATCAATGAACGCTAACTGGCAAAGTGGATGACCGTAGTATCTGGAATTTTGGAAAGCAAATTACGTTCATCTTTTCTATCACATTTATATGTATGTATTTTATTTTTTAGTTATAAATCAATCGTTCGTCGTAATTGTCAGTTACGTTGCAAAAATTTCAATTAAGAAAATTAGTACCAGAATGCCTAGAAAAAATTATAAAAAAAGGGACTTATTACAAGAAATATAAAATATATTTAGTAAAAAAAAAAGAAAACGCAATAAACACAAAATAGAACAAATTAAATGGAATATTTCCGAAAAACTATGCTTGAAGTATCTTCGAACTACTGACAAAGTAGTCGAGCTTGTATTCAGGCTGCCAAGCACCGACTTATAAGGTATGCGAGATTGGAGCTGCCTAGAGATAACTTACAATGTATCCTAAGAGGGTGTATACATCTTGAAGCTACCTATGGCTAGATGTTAACACAAACACAATTTTTTTTTAATTGTGTCAGTCGTTTGAAGTAAGCAACTTTTGTGTTTCTTGAAAAATTGAAATAAGTGAATTTCGGGCAGTGATTAAACACATAAGAAAGGGAAAATGAGGAAAGAGACAAAATAAAAGCTTGATAAATATTACGGTGAGTCTGCGCCGTCAGATTATATGGCAAAAAATATTAGATTACTGAATTTAAACAAGTTCGGCTGCACCAATACCATCAACCAAAAGAGGTGGTTACTGAAGGATATATCAAGAAAATCCGCAATATCGTTATGAATGATCGTCAAGTCAAGTTATGTGAGATTGTTGAAATGGTAAACATACCATATAAACGTTTTTTCAACATTTTGCATGAACATTGTCGAACAAAAACTAGTTCGACAGACCACTTCATAGCGGTGTTTGGACATGATAAAGCGTAATCTTGTTCATTTTTGTGGCGATTGTAGTTATGAAACGTGGGTCCACCACTGCACATCTGAAAGCAAAAAAAAAAAGCTGGTGAAAGTGCTCCGAAAAGGGCGAAGACAGTCAAATTGGCTGGCAAGGTTGTGGCCACTGTATTTGGGATGCAGACGGAATATTATCCTGAAAAAGGATCTACAATATTATATTATCCTGAAAAAGGATCCACAATCACAGGAAAGTATTATCGTGTATTATTGTACCAATTTATTGATGCAATCAAGACAAATTGAAATTTTTGGAAGAAAAAAGGTTCTTTCTTCAAGACCATGCATCGGTTCACACAGCTTTAGATACGTTGCTAAAATTACGTGAAATACGTTTCGAGCGGATTGATCATCCATTTTATAGTCTTAACTAAATATATTTTTTTCGTGCTTCAATATCAATAGGCCCTCGTAAGAAGTAATGAGCTTTTGTTGGATGAACACTTCACTATCTCGCTTACTTTCTGTGCAGGTGGTAGGAGATGAAACTATAAATTCAGCAATGTGTATGAAAATGTGTACGAGATTCGTATATTACATGATGTGTGCTACTGACTTCCAAGTGTGCATCGGATCATCGCCTCTGTAATCGAAACTTTAGCTACTGTGCAACAATATCCTTTTTTACAATCTATACTATAGCAGTCACTGGGACATTTTTGATGGGTCTTTAAGTTTTTCTAATGAATATATGTATGTTATTGTTTGCAGAGAAATTTTGAAAAATATGAAAAATCGTTTAATTTACTACTTTAAAGTCTGGCAAGATATCATGCTTCTAGTACCACAACATCTCAGACACCACAGAAAAAGACTATCAGTTTAGGCAATATTAATTTGAAATTACTCGCAAATAGGTTCTTATTTTAAGTTTGAAGCGGCTAAAACGTAGTACCTGGGATTTAACGAAAACTACTTTAAGCCGGGTATTGTGATTGTATTCAACGAGGAATGCTTTTGAAATGCATACATAAAAAATATATGTCAAATATTTATGACAAAATGATGCAAGAGTCATAAGGTGTTTTCGTGGGTGAAAACACATGAAATGTGTCTAGTAACAGTTTATGAAGGCTGTAAAATAAAGCAAATTCCATTTATATCGCGCGGATTTATCAAGGACCAGTTAATATAAAATAAATACTTTTTATTTATAAATCAAACGTAGTATATTTAAACACAATAAAACCGTAAAACAAGTTGAAAACGTGAGATAGAAATCACACTTTGTAGGTGCTTGTTTCCATCTGAAGAGAATGTCGCTTAACATTTTCCACAGTTTTGAACAGAGTACTTAGTCGTGTCTTTATAGAGAAAAGTTATAATCTCTATTCCGAATGTAAGACATGATCTGATCAAAAAACAACCGTTATTTTAAAATTTCGTGAGCTACGAATGTTAGATTATTGCATATTTTTCTGTTATGTCGGTACACATGTCTGTTATATCCATCCAAAATGGATGATATTGCTAATATCAGCCATTTTGGATTGTTAGTTTGTTTTTGACAGATAACAAATAAGAGTGTGGTATATTCGGCTGGGCCGAATCTAAAATACCCTGCACGATAGTCACGTATATGTGTAGCATATATTACAAATTTAAACTAAATATGCTCTTAGCTAAGCTCTTTTTCAGAATTACATCTGATAGGTACACTCATGCAACTAATTGTTGCTTTTTTTTACAATTAAAAAGGGTTTAAAAAAGGGTATTAAAAAAATTTCACAAAATTTTTCTTTGAATTAAAATCACCCTGTTTACCTATTACGATTTTTACTTATTCCCGTTTTATTTTTTTACTTGCCGATCATAAACAAACACGTCCGTTCACATCGAAGCTAGACTCCGCATGAAATGTCGAAACTTGATGAAATATTTTACATATGCAAAACATAAAAAAAATTTATAAAATAATATTTTACATGATTTTTATGAATAAGCCCATGAATACATTTAGGTACTAGTTTCTGTATTTTAGTATAAACGAGTTCCCTCATTGAAAACTATTTAACTTTTAAGTCCTTTAAAGCTTATTAGATTTAGTTTTAAATCAAAATGTGCTAATTAATAAATAGTTTCAGTTAAACAGAGATTTGTATATGTTTTTTAGAATAAATAATGAATACGTGGCGGTTACAGTTATATGAACAAAATGATACTTTTTCAAAGTGCCCAAAGAGGTACAAAAAGGTTGATATCTATTTTATGGTGTCAAATTTGATTTTTTTAGCTTTATATTAAACGTTATTTAATTCATTGTTATTTTAAAATCTGGCCACACTGGCTATAAAAATTTATGATAATTCATGAGTTGTTATAGATGGGATCACATCAAACGAGTTCAAGACAAATTCAGGGGTACCGCAAGGCTCCGTTCTTTCTCCTACCTTATTTCTTATCTTCCTAAACGACCTTCTCTATCAAACTTCCAATCCTATCCACTCTTTCGCAGATGACAGCGGCATTTGCCATTCGCACTCTTTTAGTTATAGGCCCAGTCTATTGAAGATCGCTGCCAAGAGGCTAAATATGAACGATTCACTGAATAGTGGTCTTCTATTGATCTGCGAATTGGGTCGTATTAACAGGGTCGCCTTCAACGCTCGTAAGACCCAGTGTTGTTTATTAACACACAAACATACGACCACAAATGCTGCCTCATCTGTACTCATGGATGGTATAAATATTGAGGAATCGGATGCCCTTGATGTACTTGGAATGAAGATACAGTGTGCCGTTCGCTGGACCGAACACATTTTTCATGTCTCTAAAGAAGCATTCAAGTGCCTCGGTTTTTTGAAACGGTGTAAGATGTACTTCACTCCATCCGACCTCCTTACTATTTATACCACCTACATCCGACCGAAAATGGAATACAACTCAAAAGTTTGGGCCGGTGCCTCAAAGTCTATTTTGGGGTTACTCGACCGTATGCAGGAGAGGGCGAAGAAGCTCATCGGTGACAGTAGGGTATCCAATTCTCTTGGCTCACTGGAGTATCGAGACAGTGTGGAGTGCGTTACTCTGTTCTATCGTTACTACAATGGATTTTGCTCTGACGAGATTAGGGATCTTGTTCTCGAAACTCGCACATTTTTATGTAGCACAAGTTTATCATCCAGAGCTCATCAATTTGTGGTCGATTGCCCGGGGAATCGTACTATGCATTACAGAGAGAATTCGTTTTTCAGCCGTACGCTTCGTCTGTGCAATGAGTTGCTCGGTCTATTATAACGTTGGAAAATTCAAGTCAAATGTTCACAAACACTACTCCCGCTTTCTCCCTCCTCACAACCTATTTTCCTAGTTCTGGTACAATGCACTGCATATGTAGAAGTCATCCCCTGAGTACTGTTCCAAAATAAAAATAAAAAAAAGAAATAAAATAAAAAATGAGGTAAAAACTTCAAGCTGAAATACGAAGAAGTAAATGTAAGTGATGAAATTAATTGGCGAGATTTACTTGTTTTCTTTTTTTCTCTATTTCTACACCTTTTTTTAAAAGGCATACTGTTCTAAAGCCTTGTCAGTTTTTCTGCGGCCAAAATTAACATCCATTTATACACATTTTGTCTATCCTTTAAGAATTGCAGTAAATCATGTTTGTCTTGGAATATTAAGAATTATGTAATCTTTTAAAAGGATTATTTCATTACAAACATACCAGCGCACACATACACTGCGCTAAAAACCTAAAGTGTTTTTTTTTGTTTATATTTAATGGATCTTTCATAATGAAATGAAATTTTCAAATCTTATTCCTAACAAAAATATTATTTAACCAACGCAGTATTTATTTATTTATTAAACTTACAATTTAAATTATAAGCTAACAGTGAATAAGGCACTGGCGACTTAGGCCTTCAGCACGATATCAAATTATGTTAAATAAATGGATATAAAAATATATTTTTTTCTTTTGTTATGATGCACTTATGAATAGTTAAAAAAATATGCTTTTGACTTAAATTTTATTATACAATTGTGTTTTTGTAAGAAAATCGATTATCAATGATATATTAGAGGAAGTGGCATTAGAATGAATTTGTATTTTGAAATATTGTGTTCCTAATTTTTAGCGTTTCTGGACATTCGTAGAGAAAATGATATACATAGGAGCTGAACGATGTGTTACAGTGGCAGGGGAGCGTGAAGTCTGGGTTGTATAGTCGGGCAAAGCTAAGTTTGGTGTGGCCTAAACGGAGCCTTAGGAATTTTACGTGGTGTATTCTATTTATATTCTGCTGTTGGATACTCTTGCCGCCACAGTTGCTCAAGTCGTTTCCTATAATACGTTTGTACCAAGGCGAACATAGATTAAACATTTCGTTTTTGTGGTGCTTGAAATAATCGTTTACTATGGTTTTATCAATGTCCCTGTGATTATAATTATATGTAAGATAAAGAGGGGATTTTGTAGCTTCTTTTGCAGCTTGATCTGCAAATACATTACCTTTTATTGCACAATGGCCTGGAACCCATGTTAATATAATGTTTGGAAAATTATTCGTAAGAACATTTCGTATGTTAGCTGCATAATAGCTTTCGTTTGACGCATTCAGGATGGATTTAAAAGCACAGAGCGAGTCTGAACAGATGGCAAATTTGCCTTGTTTTCCTCTAATCTAAGACAATGTTTTGTGAATTACAATTATTTCTGCGGAGCAGATAAAACTGTTTGAAGGGAGCAAAGAAGTTTTGATAATTTGATTACTTGTAGTAATACTAAAGGTTATTGTATCTCTGACTTTGGAGCCGTTTGCGTAAATGAACAACGTTGACAACTACCAACGCAATAATTTTCTTTTCTAATAAAAAGTGTTGCCCACTAAATGCTTTTCATATTTCTCCGATTACTATCACCCTTAAAAAGTTATATATTCGTTATTAGCACAGAAGAAAGAAAAAAAAAATATGTTAACAAAAGCCGTTTAATAATAATGTACACTTAGCGTTTAATATATATCACAACTATTTTTAACAAACCAACATTTCAGTCGCTATTTTTATCAAATAAAATCTACAACACCGTTTACTGAGCTCCGAGTACAATAACAAAAGAATGTCATATTTACATAAACTCGTATGAAAAAAAAGATGTAAAAAAGGGCAGCATTTCCACCTTACTCGGAGTACAGTGCATGACATGCTACCTTTGTAGCCAGTTTTAAGTGCAACATGCTTTGAATACAACATGATATCCTTTAAAAGTGTATAATTTTTTCTTTAGAAATAGTAACGTTTTTGTCAGAAAAGAAAACACCATTAGTCTTTGGTGCCCTCTAAGCTGCAATCGAACCCGCGCATAGAAGTTTGGATGATTTGGATATTTGCTTTAGTATTTTGCACAGTGGTGATATTTAAATCGCTATGTATGTTCTCGTTTCGTATATGCCACGACGCACTGACAGTAAGTCGTACCTATTACACTGTTAGCAATAAGCAATTATAAATAATCCTTCTTAATTTGATGAACTTATGCATGTACATATGTATTAGAAAAAAAACGAAAGTTAATTAATTTTCCACTGAAAAGCACAATCTATATGATAGCACAAAATTAATTATCCTATTTTGTTTTTGAATAAATTATTTACTAAATAAATAAAAAACTATTATGTGAAATCTTATCTCAGTATTATTTGATCTCTGTTTGTTAAATAAATTTAATTTTTGCAGCTTCAGATCTTTGGGATAATATTTAATTTCGCCTGACGATGATAACAAATTGTTATCGAAATATTGAGAAATAAAAGATTTTTAATTGTAAATTTTTTATAAAAACAAAAAACAAAGATCTGAAGCTGCAAAAATTAAATTTATTATGTGAAATCATATTTGAAAATATGACATCAGCCACATAACTATTCGCATTTTCCATAACTTTCCCCAATGTATCTGGTAATAACTGTTCCTATTCCTATCGAATATTATCCTTAAGGGCTGCTACGTCAAGTAACCCAAAAGGAAATCCTGGGATGGCGATCTTACCGATTATGCTAAATTGTCTGAATGGGACAGTATCCGTTCTGACACCTGCTGTGCGTGCGGTTACACGACCACGTTGAAGCCGCATATCTATTCTAATGTTATAAAGAGGAAACGTTTAAATTGTTATCTGTTTGCAAGGGGTGATCTCTGGAACCACCGATCTGATTTTATATTTTTTTACTACAAAAGAGTGAAATGGCCTAATGGTCATAAATTATATCTGGATCCATTAGTGTGCTTAGGATTTGGACGAGGGGTAGGAGCTCGTCATATTTAGAAAATATTTGTTATTGTTCTAAAAGAGATCTATAAAAATGACCAGTGTCAGGAATACATCCTCATAAGAAAAACGAAACCCAATTGACGTGAGTGCTTTAAAATTCCCATTTGTTTACATGTCCGTCAGGGTTGAAACGGTTTTGACAAAATGTGCAGCATAGATTGATCTATGTCTCTAAACACAAAATTTTTTATTTATATAAATCTGGAACTAAAAAAAAGGGACACATAGAAGCAATTTTTGCGAATACTATTTCGGTCTTCTATCTATTCATATTCTTCTACCTATTTCTATCAAATGCTGTGATATCCCTCTTTCTACTCTTGCGTTATCGCTGCTCAAACGAATGTATCCCTCAAAAGTTATTGTTTTATGGTTGGTATCTCTTTTAGAAGTGCTTTATTGAACATCTTTATTAACTTAAGTTAAAGACTTAAATATAACAGGGTAACTAGTAAAGTCATTGTGAGTTAGTAAATAGTCATACGTAAGCCGTATACGTAAACTAATGTAAGCACAATAACCATACAACGGTTATATTGCGTGCAGGAGGGTTCGGGAGAAGATCCCTCTTACTGATATTGACTGATATTGTACATACGATGGCGGATTGATATTGAAGCTACTTAGCGCTAGATGGCAGCAGAAACACAATTTTTTTTTTAAATTGCGATCCGTCAAACGTTAGCTGTTAAAATTTCGTCCAAATTATCGATTAGTTGATTTGCTGTAGTCGTTTGAAGTAACCAACTTTTGTGGTTCTTGAAAAATGGAAAACAGCGAATTTCGTGCAGTGACTAAACACTATTGTTTGAAAGATAAAACGGCGAAAGAGACAAAAGAAAAGCTCGATAAACATTTCGGTGAGTCTGCTCCCTCAGATTACATGGTAAAATATTGGATTGCTGAATTTAAACGCGGCCAAACGAGCACTACAACAATACCACCAACAGGAAGGCCAAAAGTGAACATTAAGAAAATACTCGATATCGTTATGAATGATCACCGAGTCAAGTTACGTGAAATCGTTGAAGTGGTAAAGATATCATATGAACGTGTGTGCAACAATTTGCACGGTTTACACAGCATTCGATACCATGCTAAAACTACGTGAAATACACTTCGAACTGGTTGATCGCAGGATAAAGACACACCTCAAACGAAGAAGTCAATACCGAAATTAAAGCGTATTTTGAGGGGTTCCCAAAATCGGTTATTCAGATGCTACAAAAAAGTGGGAATATCGTTTTACTAAGTGCATTGAGCTAAAAGGCGACAATTTTTTTTATCTGGGTCCAGTACTCACGGGATGACCCCTACATATGCAGCGCATTGTACTGGAACTAGGAAAATAGGTTATGATGAGGAGGAAAGAGGGAGTAGTGTTCGCGGAGTGTTAACAATAACACACGATAGACTAAAACAAACTCTATTGCAGCATTTAAAATATTGGAATTAAATTAGTTAAAACTGATCAGTGCCCAGTGTATATACCTTCGACACTGCTCAGATTAGCAAAATTTAGTCCACCTTCCACACTACAAGATAATGAAATACATTGAAAAATATGTTGAAAAATAAATAATTTTTGGAAAAACAATATGTTTTCCTACTTAGCTAGCTTCAATATCAATCTGCCCTCTTACATAGGCCCTTCTGACTTTGCGAGTAGTAATCGTACGATTAATTTTCTTTTGGCGCTTTCCAATTTTCTTGATGTTTGATGATGGGGCAGTACTCCACAGATGTATCCCATAGCTTCATACAGACTTTAGAGTCATATTGTTCCGTTGTTACACCCCTCCCCCGGGAACGCCTAGGCGTATTCCTAACCAGGACAATCTGTTTTCCGGTTGAAGAGGAGAAGGGGCCCCTCTCATTTGTTCCACCAAATAAAACTCTAGGAAGCCGCACGTGTTGTGTTTGCTTCCAAAACCCCTACCAAGGGTTTAAATTAGCAGAACGGGGATTAGCATGGCCCCCGGGTGGTTCTGCTTGCAGTTCAACCCGGGCTGATCATGGTTAAGGTGCCTACCTTGGCTGAAACGTTCTGGCTAAAACGCAGGAAGGGGGTTTTAGTATCCTTGATTATTGCCTGGTGTGTGTAGCCGGGGACTAACAACCTCCCGAGGATCAGTTGCTTATACAGCAGATACCTTTACTATAAGGAACCAGTGGTGGTGGTTGACGGATGAGTTGATGTAAGAGCTGAAGCTCTTAGTAGGCCAACTCACTAAGCCCTGTTTTCCATTGACTGCAGGGAAATTGCATACAGGAGGGATTAGGAGGCCCGAACTCTTCAACAAGAAGTTGCTCATATGGCTACAAACATATGACAAAAATTGGTACCTGTGTGAGCCTAGCAAGCCACACGGAGCTCTGGTGAATCGTGAATAATTCTCTCCGTGGAACTGGTCGATCATTAGATGAAGCCGTAAAGACAGGTGCTGATGTAAATCTTTTTCACAACTGTCCTGTTGTTCCTGTTTACTTGTTGTTTCTGTTTTGTTGCTGATTGCTGTTTCCCCTTTTGCTGTAATTGCTGTGTTCCTGATTGTAAATATTATGTTTCAGGGGGTCACCAGTCTCCGAACCGTTGGATTCTCTACTGGTAGTAGTCCTTGGGCTACGAAGTCTGAACGGAGGCTTAAATCTGGTACCACGGGAACCAGAAGCTCCACGATCTTATTCCTGCCCGGTCATGGTGCGGCCCTTCGGGGAGTATCGTGGTGGTTGTGGTTTAAACCCAAATCGCGGGGAGAGTTCAATTGAGCTCGGTGTGGAATTGCATTGCAACCGGGTGCCGTGACCCATAGATCTGAAAGAGTTTTAAAAAGGCTCCGCTCCTAACCAAGGGAGAGATAATGTCCAAACAACATGAGATCGAATTGGTACTCATGCATGGCAGTTGGTCTTATATGAAGGCGCTAGTAGACGCATTGTATTCACCCAGTGATTAGATCACCATGGGTTAAGGCCATACTGGCAGGTATCCACAATAATCGTTTTCACAACTGTGCTGCAAAATATTGCAATCCAGCTTCAAGGTAGAGTTTCTCCCAATTAAGTCGACATCAATGAGGTATTCATCTCGTCCACGTTGTCGGATGAGGTGAATACTAAGGTATTTGACTTCACTTTGTTACGGAATAATTCGACTGTTCATTTGGATGTAGAAGCGATAAGCTTCTTTACGCCATGTGAAATTAACACGAGTATACTGCTAACCATTAGCCTTTTCTAGAGCTGCAGCCATTTCTCTAACAAGAAAATATATATATGCAAATTTCGTGAAGCTAGCTGCTGGCTTCCATGAACGTTGAGCAATGTAGTCTGCAAAAGTTATATGGAATATGCAACTTGTTGGCACATCGAAGACATTGAGGATGTACAAAGTGGGGCCCAGTGTGCTGATTTGGGAAACTTCAGCTTCGATTGGCTAACCAGGCCTTATGAAATTAGCTTTTTAATGATTAACTTGCGGCCATATATGCAGCTTTCCAAGAAGTTGTATGTATTTGCAGGCAAATTTAACTTTATTTTACACATTGAACCATCGTGCCACACTTTTTTTCTTTTTATCTTGGACCAGTACTCAGGGGATAGCCCCTACATATGCTGTGCATTGTACTGGAACAAGGAAAATAGATTATGAGAAGGAGGAAAGGGAGACTAATGTTTGTGAACTTAACACACGGAACGAACAAAACAAACGTTATCACAGCATTTAAAGTGTTGAAATTAAATTAGTAAAAACTGATCAGTGCCCATTGCTCAGAATAACAAAAATTAGTTCAACACCGTAAAGTAATAAATAACGTTTCTTTGTAAACAAATGGTAACGAATTTAGTGCAGCTAGTGTTTTAAACTCCTACAGGAGAAGGTCTTTTAAGTTGAATTAAAATTGAAAAAAATGGCAAGAGAAAAAGAAATATATGTGACGGAGAGGAAATTATTGTACATCTATTGAAAGAAGGGAAAGCAAAAAAAAGTCCTAACAACTTAAAATCAAATTTGTATAGAAAACACATGCGGCAGTTTGGATAACAAAAATCCTTAGGATAACTAACTAGCAGCTGAGTATGTGTATAAATTGCCATAAGGGGTAGCTGCTAGTTAATTATCACAAGTTTCTCCCTCATAACGCACAAGCAAATCCTTACGTAAAGCATTTCTTTCTTAAAATATGAAGCAATCGTTGCAACAAATTATGTAACTAACGTGCCACACTTAGAAAACAGGAAAGGAGCTAAGTAGTATTTTTTATCCTTCAATGCTTTACTAGTCTCTGCGTTTGTCCTATGGTGCTGTGTTCAACTCTAAAGCTGAATTGGTGACTTGGGATACGTTCTACTTCATTCAGCATTGGAGTCAACTGCTTCTTTAGTAAGTATCCACTTTCGTAGGATACTTCCTGGCTTGTGTATCATAGTTGACCCCTTTTACTCAAGACGTAATATTGTGTTAAAAATAGACTAAATATTTCTCCTTGCTATCGGAATAACTGCATTATCATTTTTTTAGTAGTTTTAGTAAAACCTGGAATTTTTGTGGAACTTAAAGACACGATATACCTGAAGTTCAACTACGTCATTCGATCTGTTAATGGTAGAAACGCTTTTCGAATGATTGACATATAACAATACTTTTCGAAATTCTTTCTTGTTCAGAGTACCGTCAAAACCAAAATATAACAAAATCTTGTTTAAAATATCAAAATGGTATTAACAATTGTATAATTTTGAGTATAAACTTCGTGGGATTTTGTTGCCTTTTCAAAAGAGAGAGAGAGAGAGAGAGAGAGAGAGAGAGCAGATTTTGCAATTATGTTGTTACTTTCTACCAACAAATTAAGTGTGATGTTTTTTGTTGCTGCATTTATTTTAGTGGTATCATCACCACGTGATGAAATTATCTTGCTATTCGGGCTACAATTATTTGACGGAGTGTGCGTGTACGTACGTCTGTATGCATGTTTGTTTCCAGTCACAGACATATGTACGTGATGCCGTATCAAAATGTATCTTGTGTAAAAATTACAAGAAAAGTGTGCTTTATAGACAAATAAGTTTATAAGTATTTGTATTTATAGTTTGTGGTCATTTTGGTATAAAGTTACAAATTTTTATTAGCTTATGCACAGATTAGAGATAAATACACTTAAGATATTTTGATTATTTTCTTGTCGTTTCTACAGAGAATAAATAAGAATATTCTTATCTCTTAAGTTGAAATAAAATTTAATTTAAAATCAAATAAATCTGAGAATTGAATGGAATAACTTTTTCGAAAAAACAAGAGGTAAAGACACTTAGATTTTCTATTGATATGTAGAAACAGCGTTGCCAAAATCTAAAGATTTATCTACATGTCATAGTTTTACTCTTGTGTTCAGCAGAGGTAAAGGTTTTCATTTTTATTTGTTTTTTTTTTTCAAATTGTGGATGTTTTACTTTTTATTTATTCTTGCTATTAATTCTTACTTAAAGTTTTTATATTTCTAAAGTAATAAATCTACGACATTTTTCGTAAAAAAGTGGCAAGGCTTAATCATACATATTTTAAAACAAAATGTTTTTGTTATATTCTTATATTTTGCAGTAGAGAATTATTAGAAGAAAAATTAGTGGCGGCAATAATTCATGGGAAGAACGCATGTTCTTGTATGAAATAATAATTTGAATAACCCTGCAGAAATCGAGACTACTCCTTACATGCGTGTAAAAAGTACTCTACAAGAGACCAGGACTAGTCCAAAAGTAATCCAAATATATGCGAAAAACATACACCATTTTACATTACAATGTCCTAGGAGAGGACCATGTAATCCAAAAAAACATTACATCAAACTCATCCAAAAACTAATAAATTATTAACACAGGGTTAGTCTTGAAATTACTTCATGCCACTACTCCATGGATTACCACAGAAAACTAGTTTGGAAACTATTTTTAAATTACTCTGATGTGAATACTCCATGGAATACTACAAGAGACTACCTTGAAAACCATAATTTTATAAATTTTTTGGAGCAATTTTGGGGTGTTTTTGCAAAAAAAAAAAAACAAAATCAACTGAAATATAATAATCACAAAATTTTTTGTATACTTTTTTTTCTTCATTTGCTAAAAGACTATTATAAACAAAAACATAACATAAAAATATAAATAAATATTTGCAAACATAACAATTGTATTAATAGAATATACCTGGACTTACGAAATTCAACTTTGGGGACCTACTAGTAACTCAAACCTTGAAATTCTTTCAAGAAACCAGTCAAAAATATTAAGAACAATAACTAGGTTTCCATGGTTTGTGAATAATAAAAATATTCATCGTGACCTTAACATACCCATGGTTAAAGATGAAATTAACAAATCCTGCGATAGATATTTATTTATTAATAATAATAAAAAAATCATTCGGCTTGCCAGAAAACACACTAAACAAAACATGGCGTAACAGTATTACTATAGTAGTATATTTTTAATAATGTGTTGCGAATATTGTACAATATATTTTTTTTCAGTTATCATGGTCCATGTTTGCATTACATCGGACTATGTTGTAACTACTCCTTTTTATTTAAAACGGATCATGTACTCCAATAATTTCTGCAGGGAAGGTGTATTAACGACTACAAGGAGGCAATGTTAGAGTAGTAAGTTGTTCTTGTCAATAATACATATAATTTTTTCACAGTTTTATGTTATAGAAGTTATAAACTATTTTATCTAAATTATTTGTAATTTAAAAAAATTATTTTTAGATATATCAGACAGAATAAACCAGAAAGGTCAATTATTAAAACTGAAAAATAGTTAAAACTAGCTGACCCGGCAAACGTTGTTTTGCCATCAAATTTATTTACATTGATATACGTGAAAAAAAACGTAGAAACATGAGTTTTTATTGCGATGATGGAATAGTGTATATCTCGAAACCTTTATGGTTGGTTTATACTTCCCAACATTATGATTACCGATCCGACTTTAAGTTGCAGATTGTGAGGTAGCAATCCGGGTAATTCCAGCGAACTTAAAAACTGGATTGTATCATTTTCGGAAGTAAAGCGATCTACCGATTTCTACATCATCAATTCGGGAGCAATTTAGCATTGAATTTCGAAAATTCAGATCGACCACATCATATTCGCTCAACCAATCATGATTTTTGTAATTTTATGAAATGTTGGGGATGAGATTAGAATTCGCTTCGGTCAAATGGTAGAAAGCGTCAGGAAACTGAATACAGTCGATCGAGATGCCAAATGGAATTTACGATTGCCAATATCCATTAATTTTTTTCAAAATACTTGTCTATATTTGATTACCAATCTGACAATAAGTTGCAGATTGGGAAGTGGCAACCTATGTAATTCTCTGCTGTATAGTTAACGACATCATATTGTGAATGAAGAGAGTCACTGAATTTAACATCACCAATTCGCAAGCAATTTTACTTTGAATCCAAAAATTCAGATCGCCGACATCACGTCCGCTCAACTAATCATGACTTTTGTAACTTTGCTAAATGCACATTGCGGATGAGCCCAGATTTGGATTCGGTGAAATGGCAGAAGAGGGCAATAAATTGAATACAGCCAGCATATTGCTGGAATAGATGACAACATTTCAAGATATGATTGACCTTATTTTCACAAACTATTAATCCGATACGAACTGTAATAGGCTGAACTTACTTTTTTGTTAGCTTCAGTGTATAGTACTCCTTGTAAATGAAATTAATGCATAACCATTGTAATGCTTATCTATTGTATTACTATTATGGACTTGAGTTCACAGAAAATAAATTTTACCTGATACTTTAATTTTTCTTTCCCAAGGATTTAAAAAAAGGTGGGCGTAGAAGTAAACGTTGACAACTTTGTACAAAACTTTTTCTCTTCGTAAAAATTTTGTTTAAGATAAATTTCAAACTGGGTGTGATACAATAAATTATTCGTTCCGAAAAATTTAAGTAGGTTATGACGAACACTTGATAAAAAAGATTACCCTACCCCTTGGTCCAGACCTTTCATTTAGACTTTAAATTTTATTTCTTTCTGTTAGTTTAATTAACTGCAAATACCATAGATAAGTACATATGTACATATCTTCCGTGATATAAGATAACTATTTAGGAAAAACTCGATCTGGCCGCACCAAAAGAAGTCCATTCCTGTAGACTGCCATTAATTTCGCGGTCATAAATAAGAGCAGCATATCCCATGTCTCGTACAACACGATGTGCAATTCGTGTTAATTATCGCAATTACTGGATTTCGATAAAAGCTAAAATTTTAATTACCTGGTGAAAAGCTAAAATTTCCGAGTAAAGTGTACATAGAATTCGACGGATATTATCCGTTGTCTATTTCAACTGACAGCTTAGTTTAAACATATGTAATCATATGATTTTTGCTAGAACCCGTACTTCTCCTTCACGGCAAAGCATTAAAGTTGAGCAACTTTTAACGTACTGTACGTTGGGAACTTTGACAACTATACTCGTATGTTAATAATTTGCATATTTTGGTTTAGTTTTTCAATCAAAAGTAAAATAAAAAAACCGTTTAATTCGATTTCTTGTGCAAATGTGCAAAAATGTTGATTTTTGAGTTAATTTCAGTTTAAAAAACAGACGGATAACCAACGAGAGAATTACTCGTATATGTGCTTCGGCCTTAAAACGTCACCAACCATAACTCCATCAATCTGAATAGGAAAAACATAATCGATATGGCTGTATAAAATTTACTTCTCTGAAATTAAATTCATATAAACAAATAAATGGGACAAGTGCAAATCTTTAATTCTTTACTCACTTTTCCAAAAGTTGACACTTTGAATCATAAAAAATTGCAATCTTTGTAAAATTCAGTATAAAATAAGAACAGAATCCTAGCACCAAAACTAAATAGAGCGAGAAAAGTATAATCTCCATAAAGCTCTTGCAAAACGTATGTATACAAAAGCGTTCAAACACCCCCACTGTGTGCTCCAGAATTGAATCGGAAAAACAATCAGTATAGAAAAATAGAAGAAAAACAAACAGCTACATACATGAGTACATATGTATGACGACAATTGGGCTCTGAAGAAGACGCCCATGTTGATAAACACTTTTTGCGGGAGAAAAATTATACTTATGTACTCGTATATAGAAAACAACGGAAAAGTGTTAGAGAAGAATGAAAATTCAAACAATAATAGAGAAACTCACAGCTCTAGTTAGAGCAAATGAATGAAGTTACGCAAAACTGTTAGACTCTGTTCGTTGTTGTGGTTTGACAGCAGCAGAGCAAAATGCAAAAAATTTTGCCATTTGGCGGGCAACGGATAAGTCTGAGGAGGTAATGAGTATTTAACCGCAAACAACAACAGAAATGTTTGCGAAAAGAAGAAAGTTGAATTCTGATTGGAATCCAAAAAGGCCTACAGGCACATTTACCCGCTAACTGTCAGCTAATTTTATAAATTAATTATTATCACTTAAACACTTAAACAGGCTTGTATTTGTGCCGCTTGATATAAGCCACGTTCATATGGAGAAATTATTGGTGGATAAGAGCAAAGTTGTTCTATTGCGAACAGAGACCTGCGCCGTCTATTTCTATCGGTTTAGCCGTTTAGTGGCCAATAGATGTCTCGGCGCAGATCTCTGATTGTGATCACTCCATCCGATCTCCTTACTATTTATAGCACCTAAGTATATCCGACCGAGAATGGAATACAGCTCTCATGTTCGGTCCGGTGCCTCAACCGTGTACAGGAGAGGGCGAAGAAACTCATCGGTGACAGTAGGGTATCCAATTCTCTTGGCTCACTGGAGTATCGACACAGTGTAGGGTGCGTTACTCTGTTCTATCGTTACTACAATGGATTTTACTCTGAGGAGATTAGGGATCTTGTTCCCGAAACCCACACATTTTTTCATAATACGCGGTTTATGATAGATTGCCTGGGGAATCGTACAACGCATTACAGAGAGAATTCGTTTTTCGGTCGCATACATCGCCTATGGAATAAGTTCAGACGTGTTGGAAAGTTCAAGTTAAATGTTCACTACTACATCTTTCCCCCTATAATGCATTGCATATGTAAGGAGTAAAGGATGGAACAGAATAAAGAAGTTGTAGTAGTAGCGGAAGCTCATGACGTAATTAGAAGCGCTGCAAGAAAAAAATGCGCACACAATTTAGAAATACAACATATCATTTTTTTATTTTATTCAATAAAAATTTCTGCATGTTTGACAAACAACGCTCTGTCGTGCCACAAAGTTCAAAATTTTAAAACTTGCGCTTCAACTACTACAGCAGCGACTGCTACAACTACACATTCTGTGCACTCTCATTTAAAAAGCCCAATTTTAACTTTTGATAGCTTGCAGCGCTACTCGTTGCGTTGTACTACAGCGGCAATTCTGTTCCCCACTTAACTCCTGAGTACTAGTCCAAGTTATAAAAAAAATTTTTTCTGATAAAATTGAATTACATATTTATTAACGAAAATTTTAATCATTTATAAATGAAAATTACAGTTTGCTATTATTTTTTCTGTGCACACGCACAGAAATATTAGGTGCGAGTATTCCTTTCAACATCAACAAACTATATCATGTATCCACTTTTAACAGCCACGCGCCTTAAAACCCCCCGACTAAATCTTAAGAAACACAAAACAATTTAAGTCACCACAGTTCATGAATGTACGAGTATATAAAGAGCATCGCAAAAAGAATAAATTAAAAAAAAGCAAAAACGAACGCAAGTTTGAATAAATAAAAATTAAGTGAAAAGAAAAAGTAAAACAAAACCAAAACACTGTTGATGAGATGAATGTCATGGAATGAGTTACACAAAGTCAACACCCTCAGCAACAAGTAATATATATAAAGAATGTTAAGCACAAAATAAAAATATAAAAAACTAAAGAGCGGACTATAGAAGAAGAACAAAAAAAAAAAAATTGCGTAATCATGATTAATTGCAGGATAAATGACTCTACAACTCACCCGAAAGGACATGAACGAAGAGACGACTACATAGAGTATACATAAAACTGTCTATACATTAAAGAAAAGCCGGCTGATAGAAAGAAATATATTCGAGAAGATGAACTAAATGCAGCTTTTAAATTATTTACTTGTAAACCACTTGTATGTCTGTTAAATTTAACTTTTATTTCTTCTTGTATTCGTCCTTCGAATTACTCATTTATTCATTAAGGGAATGGCTAATTCTTTTTTTTTTTTTTTTTTTTTTTTTTTGAGTACGGACATGCAAGAACTTTAATAAATTGTTTGCTTTTAAGGAATTATTTGAGTAAGTAAACTAAATTCCTTGTTTGTCCAGGACTTTATGTTGCACATAAAAAAGAGCGCTCATGGACTTTTGAAAGTGTCACAAAGTCGCTCGATGTAGTGTCGTGAGTATTACGATATTTTCTAGAGTGCAGTAATGTTCCGATAACTTGTTTCGATAAGTAAAAATATCAAAGAACGCGTTAATTTTTTTAAGTTTGCTTAGGCAGCGTTGTCAACGCGGTGCGTTTCTCCCCGTTTTTGGTGTTATTTAAAATTTTTTATGAGAAATCTTTAGCCGGTGTGTGATGGACTTTCTTTAACTTTTTGTTTAACTTTCGAAGGCATCATATCCAATTCAACACAATTGTCACAAAAGTATGTGTAATTATACCCTGCACAATAAGAATAAGGAATAAAGATGTATCAAACGCATCAAAGCACATGTGTAACGTAAAATACTCTTGCTGTTGTAGATTATTTATATCGGGTGGTTTAGCTTTTAAGGACCCATGTTGAATAAGAACCGCACATAAAAGTTAAATTTTTTCTGCATTTCATTTCACATTTCTCAATTCAATTTCAGACTAACTAAATTTGAACCCTGGAAAGATGCACAATTGAGCAACACGTTAAAATTATTCAGGCTTATTATGAAAATAGACGTTCAAATCAAAATGCATATCGTGCAGCTTTTGAAAAAATATTTGTATATTATCTGCTCCTACGTTCCTCCTAATCCGCTATCCAGTATTTCTGCAATCAATTAAAAGTATTCTTTAACTGACTTATTCATCAGATATGTTGATAATACTTGTGTATTTTAATCTTAATCCTAATTTGTTATGGAATAAACCTTCTGGATTAAGTTATTTGTTCTCTACATCATCCAGCGCGTTTATTAAGTCACTGCTCAACTTTGGTCTCTTTCAAACTAATCATATTCACAATAATAGTGGGAAAAATCTAGACCACGTCCTTAGTGTTGTAAAAAGTGGTTACTTTTAGCTACTCGATACTTTTCAAACCAAGTACATACTCAATACTATTGAATACCTCTAGCGGATTTATTTACTTAAAACAAAATCTATTTATAATCATGCATTAATCTTGTTGTTTTAACCTTTGTTTAATTCACTAAAACTTTTTTCTTATACCAGCGCTCAGGGGAATATGAGTTTTTCGAGAATAAGATCCCTAATCTCGTCAGAGCGAAATCCAGTAACGATATAACAGAGAAAGACACCCTACACGGCGGCGATGTTCCTGTGAGTCAATAGTGTTGGATACGTTCGAGTAAAGCCAAAATAGACTTTCAGGCTCTGCCTCAAACTTGAGAGTTGTATGATATAGAGAGAGGGTATAAATAGTAAGGAGCGAAGTATTTCTTACATCGTTTCTGATAACCAACACTTAAGTGCGTCTTTAGAGATATAAAAAAATGTGTTCAGCCCAGCGAACATTACAATGAATTTTCATTCGATTCCTCAATATCTATACCATCCCTGCGTGGCGATAAAGCAGAATTTACGATCATGAGTTTGTGTATAAATAAATAGCACTGGGTACAACGTGTGTGGAACTAGACCCTGTTCTTATGACTGAATATAATTAAGTAAAGAAAGTAAGAAATAGAGTAAATTAATTAATTAGTTCATAAAGAAAGCCAACATTTTTGTAATATATAAAATTTATTTGTTTACTTAAAATATTTTGTACTTTTTCATAGTTGCGTTCATTAGTGATAATTTTTTAACTTTTAATAAAAGATGTTTACTTCTTATGCTTAGAATCTGAATTATTTTGAAGAAAATATTTGCATTAATACATATTACATCCTCAAAAATACAACTCTGAAAGTATTGATTACTTACTTTTGCGTTTTGAGTACCTGACAAAAAAGGCAGTATTGAGTACTCAGTACTCCATTACTCATTACTTTCACAACACTACTCGTTTTTACTAATCAACCGTTGGATACTCACATAGTCATATATAGATCAGTTCCTATAACAAATCCTGAAGATGGCTACCACCCCACAATTGCAATTTATTTTCCCTCTTTTAAACCTGCCCTGCAGGTAACCAAATGCAACGTAGAATATTGAAAAGTCTACTGTTTTGCGCGCACAAATTATTCAAAACTTAACGATATTCTATACAATCTTAATTAGTGCTCTATAAATTATGGAAGTAATTTTGATTACATATTACCTAACTTTTCTACAGCACTGTATCTTATAAACAGTTCCACAGATAATTAGGCGGAATAATAAAGGCCCACCATGGAATAACTGCTATTTGATTCGAGCAAAAAATATGAAAAAAATTTTATAAAAGATACAAAAATTCTGGATTCTTAATAGATTTACGAAATTACTCCACTGCGCATACAATAATTATTTACCTCGCATGTAACTAACCCTAAATCCTTTTATAAACTTCTTAATTCAAAACACCGTTCTTGTGACTATTCCAAATACTTCAAATACGAGTATGGTTTCTGTAGCAGTAATGACGATATGTCAATGACGATATGCAACATAGTCATATCTCAAAAAATTAGTTTTTCGAGTTAACAATGCAGAATTGTTAACGGTACTACCTTTTATATTGTGCCAAACATTTATTCAAATTTCGTTCAAAGTTTCTTTCTTTCTCCTACTCTATTTCTTATTTTCCTCAACGACCTTCTAAATCAAACTTCCAACCCTATCCACTCTTTTGCAGATGACAGCAGCATTTGCTATTCATACTCTTTCAATTATAGGCCCAGCCTATCAGAGATCGCTGCCAAAAGGCTAAATATGAATGATTTACTGAATAGTGATCTTCTATTAATCTCCGAATGGGGTCACAAAAACGGGGTCGACTTCAACTCTCGTAAGACTCAGTGCTGTTTATTAACGTACAAACAAACGACCGCTAATGCTGCTTCATCTGTACTCATGGATGGTATAAATATTGAGGAATCGGGTGCTCTTGATGTTCTTGGAATGAAAGTACAGTGTGATGTTCGCTGGAACGATCACATTTGTCATATCTCTAAAGAAGCATTCAAGCGCCTCGGTTTTTTTAAAAGGGTATAAGATGTACTTCACTTCATCCGATCTCCTTACTATTTATACCATCTACATCCGAAAATGTAACACAACTCTCATGTTTGGGCCGGTGCCTCAAAGTCTATTTTGGGGTTACTCGACCGTGTGCAAGAGAGGGCGAAGAAGCTTATCGGTGACAGTAGGGTATCTAACTCTATTGACTCACTGGAACATCGACGCAGTGTGGGGTACGTTACTCTGTTCTATCGTTACTACAATTTTGCTCTGACGAGATTAGGGATCTCGTTCCTGCAACTTGCACACTTTTACGTAACACGCGGTTATCGTCCAGTACCCATCCATTTTTGGTCGACTGGCCGGGAAATCGTACAACGCATTACAGAGAGAATTCGTTTTTCGGCCGCACGCTTCGCGTATGGAATCAGTTACCTACAGACGGGTTTCCTGTTTTTTATAACGTTCGAAAGTTCAAGTTCATAAACACTACTCCCTCTTTCCCTCCCCTCAGAACCTATTTTCCTAGTTCCGGTACAATGCACTGCATATGTAGGGATCATCCACTGAGTACTGGTCCAGGACAAAAAAAAAAAACTGTTTCCTTTGACTTGTATGGCAACTAAAAATTTGAAATGTGTTTTTCTCGAAACAAGATTTTTTCAGTTATGACTATGTTGTAATAAAGGAGTGATTTAGCATAACCTTTTTATTCCATGGCAGTGAAACCGATACGAGTAAATAAAAGTAAATACTCGATACTTTTCTTTCGATACGAAGTATTTTTGGTATCGATGCGTTTCTATCGAGTACCAAGTAGGTATCGGTCAACAAAAAATATTTTTTTCTTCTTCACAGGCAATAAATTGAGTTCGTCACCATTTTTACCATAATTTTATTTGTTTTCAAAGTCCATGCAAAGGGTCTACCAAAATCGGATACATGGTGACATGTCATAAAAATGGCGGTAGGATTGCGGTCATGGTCTTAAGATACTAAAATAAATAGTTCAGTTACTAAAACCATTCGAATTTATCACTAAAAAGTCTTCAGGTCAGAATCATGTGGCATTGTCGAAGATTATATTGATGATAAATTGTCTTACATCCAAGCTACAAAGTTTTTCTTCCTCCATTGAATGTGTCAGACAGTTATAAGACAAACTATTGGCTGAACGTAGCAGAAGAATTGTTATGATAGAATTCCTGCCTTTTAGATATTATCGCTTCCTGGATCCTATGTTAGATACCTCAATTTTAGCCAGTGGATCTTAAGAGCAAGCCCATAACGAAGATTTTAATTTTTGGCTCTATGTGTACTTCCCTGCCACTAATCTTAAGAAGAAATCGACCGATACAAGTATGTATCGATGCTTTTGTTCGATACCGAGAAGGTGTCGATACTTTGCAATTGATACCGTATCGAGTATAAGTATCGATACCCTACTGGTATCGTTTCATCCTTAGTTCTTTCAAACTTAAGACCCTTTAAATCTTCTTATTGTCGCGGTCTGGATGGAGTTCCTAGCTGTATTCTCTAATATTGTGCATAGTCCTTGTATAATCCACTTACGATAACAAGTCTGTTGATATTTTGCTACCTTCCTTCTGAATGGAAAAAATCTTTCATTATCCCTTTGTTTAAATGTGAAAGTAAGTTTGACATATCTAACTACAGAGGAGTAGTAGGATTTAGCATTACCACCCTGAAATGAATTCACTCATATGTGTCTAAAAGAACCCAAGAAGCCAAGTTTAGAAATGGACTATCAATAAAGTTGGATGTGTTTTCTGGTGTTCGCCAAGGAAGCCATCTTGGCTTGTTGCTATTTACCCTTTTTATTGATAATCTACCCTCTAATATCTTGCAATCAAGAATTTTAATGTATGCTGACGATGTTAAAATATTTAACCACCTAAATGGCCACAAAGATCAACTTCAATAAACTTAATTTAATGTACCTTAACATAAAAAATAATGTAAAGAAAGAACTATAAAATTCTTGTTACGACGTTAGTGGAATAATGCCTCGTTCATAACCTTGATAACTGTTAAAGCTTGTGGAGTTCTTGGATTTATGAAATTATAGCTCAAAGAATTTTCAGACCCTTATATTAAAAAGCAATTTTATACTTCTTTGGTTCGCCCCATTCTTGAATATGGATCAGTTATATGGGATCTTTACTTCACCATCACATAAATAGTATTGAATCTATCCAAAAACAATTTCTTATTTTCTATCTACGGGGTCTTGAATGGAACTCGGCTTTGACTCATTAAGTTACAAACTTTAAAAAACTCATCGCACCATGCTTAGTATCACTTTCCTTCTTTGATTCGCGGTGAAGTTGATTCCAAGTTTATGCTGAGCAAAATAAATTTCTGTGTACCAGCAAGAGCCCCCTAATAAGGTCATTGCAGGACCGTCTATGCTAACAATTATCCCTTTGTGAAATATTCAACAAATTTTATCATATTATAGATATCTTTGAATCTAATGATTTTTTGAAAAAAATTATACTCCTTTATATGTTCTTTTAGTCTGTTTTGACAGGTATTATTAAAACATTTTTCTTTTGAAGTTCTCAATAATTTATTTAGATTGTTGGGATATAAAGCTGAATGTTTGAGAACATCTTTCAAAAATTTCCAAAGTGTACTGATGATTAGAATAGCTCCTATGAAATGTCAACATATAGACAGCTGGGAAACATAGAAAACAAGATGTTTATAATTTTATGCTTGGTAGCAATGTTAGAAGCTAATATAGTGAATAAAACTCAATTGTTTTATTTATAACATACATATATTTCTGTCTAGAATAAAGCTACATAAATCCAAAATCAAGTTTATTTCGCTTAAATTGTGAATCTTTCAATCTATATTACTTGCAAATACTACGATGTTTTTTAAGACATTTTATTGTACCTGAGCAGCCCTCTAGTATGTATTAAACAAATATGTATACACGGTTACACTTAAAGTATACAAACTTTTGAAATACCATCTACTTCTATAAGACGAAGTTGTTTTTGTATTTTTCATTGCTAGTGCTGAGAGCAGTATGTGTGTATTAAAGAGCACAGACCTATAACTAAACGGTTTTACAAAAACAATTGAACATCAAGCGCATAGACCTGGGCATGCCTGATTTATACTTTTGTTCCTAAAAAGTATTAGCCAACTTTTACAACACATCTGTTTAAAAAAATACGAAAATATAAATATGTCTATATATTTTTTGGTTTGAATAAGTGAAACGTGGTAGCCAGAGTAAAGCAAAACAGCAGTGTAGAATAAAATATTTGTATTTGTGCAAAAAGAAATGTGTAGAATCATCGGTAAACTTTTCCGCAATAATTTCTGTTACACTAATGCACATGTTTAGTATGTTTGGGAACTAAAATACAATGAGTACATACTGATAATATTTTTTCTTAAACACTTTCGTTATTAAGTAAAATTTATATGTATGTATTAATGATAAATAGTCGAACGTATTTTAATATTTCTAATATTATATGATGGTATCATTCGTCTGACTTAAGTTAAATAGGATAAAGCCAAGCTTTACCTATCGTTTAGACAGGAAAGTAATTTCATGAAAGTTGCAATACACTCACACTTTTTTACTAACACACTCTCATTTTGCTTACTTTCCACTCAGCTTTCATCAAAAATTTCATGAAACAAATTATGATCATTTGTCATTGTATTGTATATTTAATACATAAAGAAAACAATTAAAGTCTTTTTATAAAAATAATTTCATAGAAAAATTTATAATGATAAGTTTTTTCCAACTATTGCCTCATAAATTTGTATATGTAATAAGTTCGGCAACTCTGATTAGTAAGCAAACAAAATAAGAGTGGAGAGAAGGAGAGGCAAATTTTGCAACTCTTTGCCTCGGCCACATTTTTAAAATAAACTTTCACTTTCCTGTGTAGACGAACAAGAAATTTTCATGAAAGTCGCCTATTTCATTGAAATTTTTATTTGTAATACGTATACAGAAATTTCATGAAAGTACTTTAGTCTATTCAATTATTTTTTCCTGTCTTCTTTGATCAAGAGTTATTGATCGCGGCAATTATTATTATAAGTAAAAAATAAAAACATTTCTCTTCGTCCTAATTATTTAACCTTTTTTTATGAATTAAACTGAAATGTTTTTTAAGCTTGAGGTCAGTTTTGTTTTTTATATAAAATTGATAACAGATATTTGCAATATGATAATAAAATCTTTTCACAGAATAGGGGGCTTCCTATGGGATCTCCAGCTTTCCCTGTTGTAGCAGATATTGTGATTTAGAACTTATTGGATTCATGTCTTGAGAAATTGAGAATTAAACCTAAAATCTTAACTAAGTACGTAGACGACTTGTTTTGTATTATAAACAAAGATGTTGTTATGTAAATCATTAATCAGTGAACTTTTTTAGTTATATACATATGTGCGATATTAACTAACTAGTTGTGAGTTCGAGTCCAACTTCAGTCAAGAAGAAGGATTATTTTTAATTATAACAATAATTGCTGTGAAACAATAAGACCAAAGAAGAACAGAAAAAATAATTGAATACCATTAGCTGGGGGACAACTAGCTGTTATAATTAAAAATAATCCTTCTTCTTGACTGAAGTTGGACTCGAACTCACAACTAGTTAGTTAATATCGCAAAGATGTTGTTAGTTTGTTATTATCAACTTTGAACTCTTTTGACCCATGCATTAAATTCACTATTGAAAGTGAATTAAACAATAGAATTGCATATTTAGATACATTAGTTATGAGAAAAGGTAATAATTTATTAATAGATTGGTATCAGGTACGTACATCTTCTGGAAGAATAATAAATTATTTCTCAAAACATCCAAAGAAAGTGATAATAAATACAGCTAAAAATCAGAGCATTTAATATAAGCGATATTAGACTCTATAAGAAGAATAAAAATATTTTGAAGAGTATATTATATGATAATAGTAGACCTTGTTTGCAAATTAATTAGACCGCATGATAGTAGTAATAGATTAGATGTTGTGATGAAAAGATACAGAAAGTTTAGCTCAGAACTATAGGCATTTAATTTATAAGAATAGAGTAATAAATTAGCTAATTAAGATATCTATAATTATGTATATAACACTATGTTGATAATCTTTTAATTTACTTTAATTTTTTGTTACAATGTATGTTAAATGTTTTTATGTATGTTAAAATTGTTTTCAAATATTTTTGATTTTGTAAACAAAACTGAAAAAAACTTTTCCTGAAGAAGTCTTCAGGAAATATCGAAATATCGAACACAATTAAAACATTTTTTATATAAAAAACAAAACTGATCTCAAGCTTAAAAAACATTTCAATTTAATTTAAAAATATTTCTTCATACAAGTAGGCATTTTAGTTTTTTGTATATTGTGTAAAAAACTCTGGATTGAATATTTTTAAACCCTTCCGAAAAATGTTAGGGTATATACACTCCGGTTCACTTACTTAAAGGCACTAACAGTTCTATATTCAGAAGCCTGTATCTTTTTGTATAAGTCTATGATTCCGTTTGTAATTTCTGAAATTTTCGATGTGATTAAGCAATATCCGTCTGTCAGCCGTTAATATAAAGTTTCTGAAAAAACTGTTAGACTTAGAAACTTCTTTCTTTCACCATTCTATTACTCCATCGGTTCCTGGGTTTGCTATTGCAATTCAGTAAATCAGTTCACGTATAGCTGAGATATATCCAAAATTCCGAAAAAAATATATTGTTCGGAAAATTTTGTATGATCATTTTTGAAAAGAAATGTTTTTTTTTTTTGCTTCAAACTTAATAATATTATTAAGCATGGCGATTATAAGGCAAAACATAGTTTTCCCCGATATCGGTCCATACATATCCTTGATATAGCCTAAATGCCGCATAAGCAAACTTAAATACTTTTTTACTCAAAACCAGTTCTGGTAATAAAAGAAGGCCACTTAAATATAGAAAATGAACATTTTCGTTATCGGTCCATATATATCAGAGATATAGCTTAAACCGATTTTTTAATGAAAATGTCGCGTAAGCGAACTTAAACAACCTTTTTGCTTAAAAGCAGTTCTGGTTATATAAATATGCAAAATGAAAATTTCCGTTATCGGTCCATATATACCCGAGATATAGCCAATGACTATTTTCCATGAAAATGTATATAACTTAAACAATCAAAATATTATAAATAGCTTGAGTTTTATTTCCTAGCTGTCGATATTTCATAGAAGTTATCCTAATCATGGGTAGAATTGGAAACTTTTGAGAGATATTGTCAAACATACAACTTTATATCCCAATAATTTAAATAAATTATTGAGAATTAACAAGTAAGAGTGTGGTATATTCTGCTGGGCCGAATCTAAAATACCCTTCACGATAGTCACGTATATGTATAGTATATTTAAAAATGTGACCTAAATATGCTCGGTTATATATAAACCGTTATCGGAATTTTCTATTTTCTGTATTTTAGTAACCTTCTTTTATAACGAGAATTGCTTTTCAGAAAAAAAAAAAAATGTTAATGGAAAAATCGGTTCAGGCTATATCTCGGGTATATATGGACCGACATCGGAAATTTTTATTTACCATATGTATATAACCTTACTTCATTACCAGAACTGCTTTTGAGCAAAAAAAAAAAAAAGTTGTTTAAGTTCGCCTACGCGACATTTTCAAGAAAAATCCGGTCTAGGCTATATCTCGGGTATATATGGACCGATATCGGAAATTTGCATTTTCCTTATTTCATTACCAGAACTGCTTTTGAGTACAAAAAATTTTTTTAAGTTCGCTTACGCGACATTTTCATGAAAAACCCGATTTGGGCTATATCTGGGGTATCTTAAAAAAAATTTTTGTCTTTTAGTCACCATGCTTAATGAGTGTGTGAAGTTTGAAGCAAAACAAACAACTTTTTTTTCAAAAATTTCCATACAAAATTGCAAAAAAAATGGCTTTTTTCGGAATTTGGAATATATCTCAGCTATACGTGAACCGATATTACTGAATTTCAATGGCAAATAGATGGCAATATGGAGTAATAGAATGGTGGAAAAAAAGTTTCTATGTCTAATGGTTTTCTCAGAAACGGTATTTCAACGACCGACAGACGGACAGACGGACATCGCTTAATCGACTTTTCCATTAATTCTGAATCTTTATAGGGTCGCAAAAAAAAACTGTAGAAATTACAAACGGAATCACAAACTTATATATACCCTTTACATATTTGTGAAGGGTATAAAAAGGAAAAATGCTTGCTCAGTTGTTTAACTTAAACAATTTTTTTTTGCTTAATACAGAAAACGAAAATTTTAGATATTGGTTCATATATATCCAGGATATAGTCTAAACCGATTTTTTCAGGAAAATGTCGTGTAAGCGAACTTAAACAACTTTTCTGTACTTAAAAGCAGTTACAAAATACAGAAAATTAAAATTTCCGATATCTGTCCATACTTAGCCGAGATATAGTCTAAAACGATTTTTCCATAAAAAAATTTGTTTCCTTAAAATTATTTCTGATTATAAAGGGAGGTTACTAATTAAAATTTGCGATATCCGTCCATATATACCCGAAATATAGCTTAAACCGGTTTTTTTTATGAAAAAAAGTTTTTGTCTAAAATCAGCTCTTTTTATAAAATATCGGTTCATATATATCCGAGCATATTTAGTTCCAATTTGTAATATAAATTACATATGACGTGAAGGGTATTTTAGATTCAACCCAGCCGAATATAACTATTATATTCTTACTTCTTTACGTATAAGTATGTTAATACCGTATATTTTGTAAATACTTAACAGTCTCTGATACTTATAGTAATGACAGTTTTTGACAGTCCAAAACTCAACTCAATTTTTAGTGAGTGTTAAGCACGGCAACTTTTTGCAACTTCACTTATAGACCATTGCATCTTCATATTGATGCCATCAGAATTGTGCTAAAATTTCTGAAAATTCAATGAAACAGGATTAAATAGTGTTATTATGGTAAAATAGGAATTTTGTTGTTATACTTATTAAATTCCTATTTAAAATACTCATCATATTGATCCACGCAGATCTGAACGTACCTTTTGTGAAATCTTAATTTGTGAAGTACGCGATAAGATATATTAACAAACTTGAGTTCCATCCGAATTCTCTTGCAGTTAATATTGTTAACATTGGTGGTCTGAGAAGGAGGGATACTTTGGCTACCATTAGAGCTCTAAACAGATGACTGAATTCTGAAATAATATTCGCATAAAAATAAATTTTTGTCCAGCACTGGCAGGACTTTAATCACATTTTTTTTTTAGTATTAAGACTTGAATACTTATTGTCATTATATTTCTTATGTAGATTCAATAAATAAAATAATAAAGTTAAAAAAATATTTATTGATATTAATTTGTAATCATAGAAAGCATTCTTCAAACAAAAGTAAACAAGCACAAGCATAATGAGAATATATGAATGTTTCTTCACACACGAGGACAGTTGTTCTGGTATAAAATGACAGTTTGTATGCAAATTCGGAAAGGAGAATGGTTGAAATTAGATTTTTGGTTTGTACATATGTATAGGGTGTTTTTTTAAGCCCGATAGAACTTGAAATTGTAAAAAATAACACAAAAAATTAAATTGTAATCAAAATTTTTTTTTATTCGAAAGATCAATACGTGACATTAACATTTGAAAATGATTTCGGGCATATGGGCACCGCGGCTGTTCTTGACGAAGCGCATTCTGGACGTCCAATTTTGGGCCACTTTTTCGAGCACTGCTGGCCGTATGTCACGAACAACACGAACAATGCTGGCCTCCAAGGCGTCAATTGTTGCTGGTTTATCAGCATAAACCAGTGACTTCACGTAGCCCCACAGGAAATAATCGAGAGGTGTCAAATCGCACGACCTTGGCGGCCAATTGACAGGTCCATTTCTCGAAATCAACTTATCGCCAAATTTTGATTTCAGTAAGTCGATGGTTGCGTTCGCCGTATGGCACGTAGCGCCATCCTGTTGAAACCACATCTCCTCCGGATCAATGTCATCCATATTTTCAAACAAAAAATCATTGATCATGGTGCGGTAACGATCTCCATTGACCGTAACGCGAGCTCCGGCCTCATTTTTGAAGAAATAAGGTCCGATGATGCCACCAGCATGAAAACCGCACCAAACAGTGCATTTTTCTGGATGTAATGGAGTCTGTAGGGTCTCTTGTGGATTGGTCTCACTCCATATGCGGCAATTTTGCTTATTAACAAACCCGTTAAGCCAAAAATGCGCCTCATCGCTGAACACAATTTTGCGATAAAACAACGGGACTGATTTTCAAAGTAAATTTGGATAATTTCGTAGCGTTGTTCAAGCGTGAGTCTATTCATGATGATTTGTCAGAGTATACTGAAACAAATAAAAAAAAATGTTTCATCAAAATTTAATTTTTTGTGTTACTTTTTACAATTTAAAGTTCTATCTAGCTTAAAAAAACACCCTTTACATCGGGGCTTAGTTCAAGTTTTTCCTTCCTTAAGTTTTTTTTCTTAATAAGGATTTTTTTTTCACAATAAAAATTTGCTGTGATCTCAAGGCTTTAACCAATAGAAACATAAGCAAAAAATTTAATTAATACAAAATCCTAATATGTTTGAACATATGATGGATTTTCAATGAGTGTTTTTTGTCATTGGCATTGAGATTTATCATTGATCGTAGAAAGACTAGTTTTATTCAGTTAGTTTTTTTTTTGAAATAGTAGTTAGGTAGGTGTGTACTAGCCCAGACCATATTTATCTCTGAGACCATCGCGCATGTTACAAAATAAGCTAGACATACACAGCAGCGTAACTCTACTGCGAATGCAATCATTTATAATTTGTTGTCATGTTGCTATTTCCTGCAATCACAATTTCGCAACGCATTTGAATTCGATTATAATCCCCGTTGGTCTCTAAATACTTATTTAATAAAAGCAATCAACCTGGAACTTGTCATAAATTTCCTTCACACAATGGAACAAATTACATATATTAGATAAAATTGTGATATTAATGCGATTATTTAAAAAAAATATTTTACTAAACTGTCAATAGGCACAAAAACAAAAAAAATATAATAGTAAAACACCTATATGTAAAGAGTGGTCCAACCATATAGCACAATGTCCATTGTGGGTCACATTTAATGTTAGATTTTTGGCCCGTCTTATTTTGACAATTCTTTATATGAGCCTTTGACTAGTTCCTTAATTATGTGTTACACAATTGAGCAGCTTGTTCAGATAGTTGAAGCCTTTTACGAAAATGGGCGTTCAAGTACATTTTTCATGTACTTTGTCTTCAGAAAAGAGGTACACTTCCACCTCTGAGGACTAAATATTGAAAAACTGATGCATCTACAAAGAGCGGTTTATGGGCCGATGGCATCATTGTGCAGTACTTCTTCGTAGATGAAGTCAGCCAAGCAATTATCGTGAAATGATAACGGTTTTCTTGTAATTGAGGTTATCTACTACGACGATATGTGGTTCTAATCGGATGGTACCACTTGTCCCGCAGCCAACGAAATGATACATAATTCTTTGGCGCGAAAAATTCAGTTACATTGGTATCTCACGTTGTAGTGATATTGATTTGCCGTCTGCAATTATGAGATTGGTCACCGGTGGACTTCTTTATTGGCCATATTTAAAAGAAAAAGTTTACGATAGTAAGCTAAGAACAAGTCAAGAGTTAAAGGAGTGTGGAAATTGATTTACATCAGCACCTGTCTTCACAGCCTTATCTGGCGATAAACCAACTAACTACACGGAAAGAACTATTCACGATTACCAGCAGCCCAGTGAATTGCAAGGCTCACACAGATCGCAATTTTTGCCATAAGTTTGTAGACATATGGACAAACTCCTTGGTGGCGAATACGGGCCTTCTAGTCCCTCCTGTATGCAATTTCCCAACAGCCAATGGAAGACAAGGATTAATTAGTTGGTAGGCCGCAGCAGCAGTCCTTATCCAACTCATCCGTTTAACCATCACTTCTGGTTCCTTTCATTACAAGTAACTATTGTAAGACAACAGCACCTCAGGAGATGATTAGCCCCGAAAATCGGCATTGCACCATAGTTAGCAGAGAAAATAATTCTTCTCCCAGTGACTTGAGTTTTAAATCACAGACAGAATGTTTCAGCCAAGGTAGGCTCTTCAACCATGATCAGCCCGGGCTTAACGGCAAGCAGAAATACCCGCGGGCATGCTGATCCGCGTTCTGCCAATTTATACCCTTGATAATGGTTTCGAAAGTCTAGCACAACATAAATCATGGCTTCTTAGAGTTTTACTTGCTTCAACAATTGAGGGACTCCTTCCCCTCTATGCCCTAGAAAGTAGTGCCCTGGTTTTGTGTGCGGTAAGGCAAAAACTGCTTCCTCGCCAGAGGAATAGCTAATGGATAATATAAACCTCAATTATGTCTGAGAGCTCTTGCAAATAAGACCATCGCTTAGAAGTATGCCACCGAAGCAGTGGTAACCATTTGGTCCTTGTTTTGTTTCAAACATATAGATCCTTCTAACATACATACAAAATATATTAAGATAATTCTCTGAAACTGTTTGTTTCTTCATTTACAATTACCATCGTACGTTTTTGTTTGGACCACCCTTTAGTTTGATGTTGTAGTCTATTATTGAAAATTCAAATACATTTTACTTCTCTATTTTCCTTTGGGCTTAACCACTGTCCTTTTTGATTAACAAAATTAAATTTTGGCATCAGTTGTTACTGGTTTTTTTTTAGTAAAGTAAAATAACAAACCAGGATATAAAAATGGGGAAAACAACTCTTGACTGTTGGGCACTTCATTGTTTTTGAAAAGTTGTTAACGTTTTTGCTTTTTTAATTTTATTTCCATAAACTTAGACAAGCAAAAAAATGGATTATGGCACTAGACGCTATTAAGAATATGAGAAAAAAAAAGAATGAAGTAATAGTGTTAGATGAAATACAAAGGAGAAAATAAAAATTTCACTGGTAATGAATCAAAACAATTTTTATATTTTTCTTAATTAATCTTCTTTCTTACGCAGGACTAAGAAAAGAATGACTGAAAACAAGGCAGGAAGGAAGGAACAAATTATGTTTTTTGCAATATACTTTTTTTTCTGGTATTTCGTTAAAACTTTTTCTACAAGGGTGTCAAATCTTAAGAAATAAATGCTCTTATAAGTGTAGTAAGTATAAAATGACGTCGGAATGTGTAGCAGTGGCATGAAAAGGAGTTGATAACCTTTAAACTTAAAGAGGTAGGGTATTTTTTTTGTCTAGGGTCAAGAAAAGTAAATTAGCTCAAGACAAACTAAGCAAATAAGTTTTAAGGCGCGAGAAGTTGAATATTGCTAAAGCAAATATAGATTGTAGAAATTAATGACTGAGGAGTAAGAGAAAATTTTATTAAAAGTGAAAGACAGACGTATATCGCAGTGAAATATTGCAAATGCATAATCAGTACACGCAGGATCCTCCAATATGCATTAATGTCTACAAGGTAGCTGCGCTACACTGATAGAAAAACTTTCGTAGATATAGCGATTTCATGTTGTTTTATTTTCAAGTACTATCCATCCTCTTCTATCATATTTCAAAACAAACACTTCAGTCCCAAACTGTTCTAACACACAAAAAGGATACTGTCTTATAAGCGGATGGAACAAATAGAATCAAACACAAGTAGAACTAGCCACAGAATTTTTTTTTTCCTTTTCAATAACGAAATTCGTTGAATCAATTAATAAATTGTTTGAATGCGGGCCTGTAAAGGAATTCGTGGATTCAAACAAAAGTTTAATAAAAATAATTATTGATTTAAAACAAGTAACAACAAAATACGGTATCCAAGGTTATTTTTTGGATATATATGTATATGCATACAAATTATTTTTTCAGACAAAAATTTTGTGGATTTTATTTTTACTATAATTTTTTCTGTGAACTGAAGTAGAACAAAGCTAAAATAGAACTTCAAGCACTGAAGTAATGTTCAGCGTTGCCATTGTTGGTCTTTTCCGACTAAATTTGATCGGACATTAATCGTTTGGTCGGCTAAACCATATTTTCGTCTCTTTCAGAAAATTCAAATGTTCAACGTAATAACTATTACACGATTGCTGACGCAACTTCCTGTTTAAGCAGGATCAATTGCGACCTGTATCAAATTAACAACTGTGCCGAGGCAAATGGTCTGAGTATAAATTCCTCTAAATCCAAATGTATTCTTATTTAAAAATTGAAAATTATGAGTGAGAGTCTTCACATTAAAATCCATTATAACGAAATCGTCTTTGTTACTAAAGCAGCCAATCTAGGGCTCATTATTATTATTATTATTATTATTATTATTATTATTATTATTATTATTATTATTATTATTATTATTATTATTATTATTATTATTATTATTATTATTATTATTATTATTATTATTATTATTATTATTATTATTATTATTATTATTATTATTATTACTATTATTGAAAGGGATATGGCCCCCATCGGCCATTTGCACTGCGACCAGTGTTGATCTATTGTGCGTTCCCTTGCGCTATTATGGGTTAAGTATGTCAAGAAAACGGACAAGCTCATTGGGAGTGATATTAAGTCACATTCACTTAACATATGCGCTTGTAGTAGCCTATATCTGCTGTGTCCCAGTGCCACCTGGCAATTAATCACCCACAGTGGGTGATTAAGTGCTCCATTGACTCCTCTTCACCACCGCAGAATATGCAAATGTCTGTATTGGAAATACCCATCCTGTGCAGCTGCTTAAGGCAGATATAACGACCTGTAAGTGCACCTGTCAATGTTCTGAGACTTTTCCTGTCCAGTTTTAGAGCACGTTCAGCCTTCTTTGTATCAAAATTTAGAAATTAAGTGTTGAGTGTTAAAGACCAGCTGTCTCGTTTCAATGTTGCTCAATGATGGTCTCAGTCCACTTCTTTATGTCCTCATTAAGGAGACCCTTGAAGACAAAAGTTGGAGTGGGTCCAATAAAAGCCCCTCTGCTCCTTTTTTGGCGTAGATGTTAGCCATTTTATTGCCGTGGTACCCCTCATGTCCTGGCACCCAGATTACAGTGACCTGGTTCTGGCTTGCCAGTTCGTATAGCCTGTTGTGACATTCCAGTACTAACTTGGACGTAAAGACACAACTGCTCAGGGTCTTCAGTAGTGATTGGCTATCAGAGAGTATTTTTATCAGCACTGCAACACCTTGGAGCGTTTTGGATACATTCGTGTACCACTTTTCTGAACAATCCCGCAACCATCTTGGGTTCATGCCCCATTTCTTCCTTGTTGGGAAGATGATCCTAAACTTCTTGGCAAAGGAGTTAGTCGGATCTATAACGTCACTTGTTCGAGACATATCGATTACGTCTCTGATATCCTTTAGGATTGCAAGATGTCCAATAAGGTTTCCTGTCTTAAGTTTTTCCCTTTTGTAAACTGAGGTGGCCTGGACGGCCGCCTCTTTTGCACAACCACGTGTTAGGTTCAAAAGAGCTTCCATGCCTATCAATGCGGTGGTTTTCATCGCCCCGTGATACATAGGCATGCAAGTCTCCGAACATTGCGAAGTCTACTACAGCCCGATAAAATATATAGTGGGTCTTACCATTTGGGAGTATAACCAGTGTGGCATCTTTAGGCTTAGGCCCCAAGATCCACTTAGTAGTTTTTTGGCAGTCCAGAGACTTGTTGTTGTCTTTTTTGTGACCGATTCAAGGTGCGGTTCCCATGTTAGTTTCCTATACAGGACTATGCCTAGATATTTCACCTCTGTCTTGAGAGCAACCTCAATACCGTTTATCCTTAAAGTAGGGATCTCTATTTCCTTTTTTTTTGTGAATGGCACGATTGTCGTCTTTTCCTGTATTTAGTCTTTGGAACTTATCAAATCGTATTCAAAAGAAAAGCAAAGCTAATAGGTTTAAAAAGAATTAAAAAAATTATTTTTGTAAATTATTTTTTACGACAAATTTGGTTTCTTATCGGAAAGTAACGCTTATGATTCATGTTTTTCCTTTTATGTAAGTGATAACACTAAAGGCCTCATTAGTTTTTACTTTCTGTTGCCGCTCTGTGACGTTCACTTCCGTAGCAAATATTTTACAATTACTTTTTCCGTGAAAATACTCAGCTGTTTTTACAGTAGAGCATAAATAAAAGAAAAGCATGGGAATGAAGAATAGAACATGTACATAAATATTATCTTGTGTGAAAAAACAAAAAAAGGAACAAATCAATAATTTAGAAATGGTGATCAAACAGTCCACTTCGTTCGCACAATCTGCAGATGTTATCACATTTCTTATACAAAATATAATTTTTTCCTCGCTAAAATAATATTCTTTTGATCCTCCATAGTTGCTTAATTATTAAAAATGTATTAACTTTTAAAAATCTTTAGTTGAAAGAAATTTTTTTAGCGTTCGACAAAAAAATTATATACATTTGAATAAAAAATTATTGTTTCCATACCTGAAAAAAGTAACACATACACATATCTGGCCATCACTTAACGTTTAATTCTATTTTCAACTGACTAGTCCGTAACAGAACAGAACGTAAAAGTGAAAACAAACCATATAGATATAGTTTATATTGAACAGACACAAAACAGCTGATTCAGAAGGGAAAAGAACGTAGAAACTAATTCTGCCTTAATAGTCCAGTTTTTCACTTTTTATTCAATTAACATACATAAGTATATTACAATTGTTATTGTTTGCCGATATTACTAACTCTGTCCTTTATAAGATGCTATATCTTGTTTTTTTTTTATCTTGGACCAGTACTCAGGGGATAACCCCTACATATGCAGTGCATTGTACCAGAACTAGGAAAATTAAACCTACAAGGTAAATTTTATTAAAAAAATTTTGTAAAGGTGAGAGTGGGAATAGTGTTTGTGAACAATCGACGGAAATACGTCTGCAGGTAACTTATTCCACCATCGACCACAAATGGACGATGTACGAGTGTTACGTAGAAATGTGCGAGTTTCGGGACTCGGGACTAATCTCGTCACAGTAAAATCCATTGAAGCAAGGATAGAATAGAGTACCGCAACCTGCACTGCGTCGATGCTCTAACGAGTAAATAGTGTTGAATTCCCTACAGTCACCGATAAGTTTCTTCGCTCTCTCCTATACACGGTCAAGAAACCTCAAAATACACTTTGAAGCGCCACCCTAAACATGACTATAAATAGTAAGGAGATCGAATGGAATGAAGTACATCTTGCTTCGTTTCAAAAAACCGATGCACTTGAATGCTTCTTTAAGGCAGAATTAGTTTGTATGTTCTTTTTCGTTCTGAATCAGCTGTCTTGTTTCTGTTCAATGTAAACTATATGTACATGGTTTGTTTTTACTTTTACGTTCTGTTCTGTTGCGGACTAATCTGTTGAAAATAGAATTCAACGTTAAGTGACAGCCAGATATGTCTATGTTTTACTTTTTTCTGGTATGGAGAAACTAATTTTTTTAGTCATATGAATACAAATTTTTTTTATCGAAAGCTAAAATAATTTGTTTTAATTAAATTTTTTCAAACTTAATATATATTAATCAATTAAGCCACTATGAATGATCAATATAATTTTAGCGAATAAACATTATATTTTGTATAAGAAGTGTCGTAAATTCTGCAGATCGTGAGAGAAAAGTTGGCTGTTTTGTCACCATTTCTAAGTAATTAAATTGTTTCTTTTTTTGTTTTTTCAAATAAAACAATTTTTACGAAAAATCTTAATTCCAATATTTTTCTTTTTTGCTTTACTGTAAAAAACAGCTGAACTTTTTCACAGAAAAAGTAATTGTAAAATATTTGCTACAGAAAAGAACGTCACAGAACGGCAACTGAAAGTAAAAACTAATGAGGCCTTTAGAGTTATGAAAAATGTGTTCATTCTAGCGAACGTCCCACTGTATTTTCAGTCCAAGGATATTATTCATAAGTATATCTTGTTGTGTTAGTTTATCGAATAAATAAATAAAATAAAAATAAATATGTCAATAATCTACAATAAACAATATAAAATCAAAACAAAGTCCACAATCAAAGGAGTACCACATAAACAACCTCAACAACTACTAGAGATGAAATTATGAATCTTAAAAACAATTTCAATTAAATTCAAATTACGGTTGTCAACAGATCAAACGTAGTTTATTAATCGAACAAACGAAACTAAACTCTTGTGGGATTAATGTTAAAATGACAATTATCGAATAACGAATAAATTGATTGATTACTGTAAATTAATCGAACAATTATTTTTTTTTATTACAAAATAAATTGCATAAAAGCTGGCGAATTCTAATATGTTTTAAATAATTTTGTACACAATTATGGAAAAAAATGAAAAAAATGTATTGTAATTAATCAAAATTTTTAGTTAATGGCATTTCAACTATCACATTTTTAATTAAGGCTTGTCAAAAACTCAAATAATTAGAGTGTTCACAATTCAGGTATCATTGAGGGTACAGGCACTTAAACCGAATTTTTTTGTGGCGCAAAATTCATGATTTAAACGTGGATCTGGTTTTAACATAAATGCAACAAATATGTAATTGATTTACATCTGTACCGATCAAAGTGGCATGTAAAGCCTACATACATGACAACTTCGTAGCTATATGAATTAACTCCTTGCCTAAGAGCTTGAGCCTTTAAATCTCTCTTGTATGCAACTCTACACACAGTCAGAGATAGGTTAAGCTCCAAGAAATGGTGGCATGAGGATCATAAAGAACTTCAGTCCTTTAACCACCCACCCGTCTCCCACGACTCCAGGTTCTTTAGACTACAGATATCTCTTGCAAGTCAACAGCGAGAGGCAGGCATCTCAATTACGACCAGCACCATGACTGTTTGTAAAAGAAAAATCCTTGGTTGCCAATTAGCACTTGGTGAGGGTTATCGGAAGTCATAACACAACCTAAGTACACTGAACCAAATTTTGTCGGTATAATTAACTAAAAATTTTAGTAAAATCTTCACGAAAAAAATATATTGAAATCAAAAGGTTATTTTTCAAATCGGAACAAAATTTATTCAAATAAGCAAATATTGTTCGATTCAACCAACTCCAATAGGTTTTGTTAAAAATATAAATTTTTACATTTCAAAAAACATTTGTTAAAAATGTAGGCAAAATTTTGTTGAACCAGTAAAAATTTAATTAAAACAGTAGTAACTATTCGTAAGGCAAGACCGCATACAAATATTCAAATTAACATCATGAAAGATTGTTGGTTTCAATAAAACATTCTTTTATTTTACAAAATTTTTTTAATAAAATTTACCTTGTGGGTTTGAATTAATTTTTTCCATACTCAACAAACTAATTTTATTAAACCTGAATAATATTTTTCGACTTAACTAGATGTAGGTATTACTAAATAGTCTATAGAAATGATGATATTTCTTTATTTTATTTGAGTTAAATAAACTACAACAGTTGAAAATCCGAATAAATTTAAATAAAATTTTTTGTAGGTTGTAAATAACCTACATTTCTGCAACTTTACACCCCATTGTGCAGTATTTAGGTAAATTTTTGGCTCACTGTATGTGGGACTTTTCAGAGTGGTATTTGGTATGACTAATGAGAAACCAGTACCCCTCTATACTCAAAAAGTTGAGTGCCCAAGTTAGTAATACCCTAAAGCGAAAAATTGTCCCCTGGCCGCTAATGATGCGAATACTTCGTAAACATCGGTATTCCAGATTACGCCTTGCATGCGCTAGCCGTGGCGTTCATGCGGGCGAAATTATATTGAATGTCATAAAAATATATATCTTTGTTTTATTTTCATTTAAACTTATTTATTTACTTATTTTATTTAAGCACTAACAAAATGCTCTGAGTAAAAATTAGCCTGCAATTTGTAACCAATATTTTTGAAAGAGCATTTTGGATGTCCGATTTACGTTTACCCAGTGAATTTATAACTTTAACGGGGCGCCAACTGCGAACAGCCACAACTTTTTTTGATGTAAAGTAAAATATATTCGGTTGAATATATGTATGTGTGTTAGGAATCAACAAGAAATCTGTTCCACCGTCACTTTAATTGTTGACGGCTTATTATATCATTTTCAAGAATGTTATATGATTGTATAAACGTATGTATCTATATATGTATGTACATAAATATAAAACGACATGGCAGGCAGGTGGAAATGTTCATATTGGATTTTACCCCTGTCCCTGAAATATATTTCATTTATTTAAGTCTTGCTGACGGAAATGAGACGCTGTAATAATGAAGATAACATTTCCTGTTGTCAGCAGTTGCAAAGTTATGAAAATGAAAGAACAAAAACAACGAAAATCTTTAATGAATATAAAACGAAGAACAAAAAAACTTTCAATGAATAAAACAGAAAAATATCAAGAAACAATGAAGTCAACTAAAGCTTAAATGAGTAAGAAGAATAAAAGAATAAACAACATGCTAAGAAGTAAAATAATCAGCTGTTTATGTAAAATGAGTTTGTTGCTTTTTTTTAAGTTCACATCTTTTCGTCGTATTAGACCGACTCCGTAAAATCCAAGATTTTCGATGGTGTCATAAAATTTGACCGCGTTTACATCATTCTTGTTCGCGAATGCTCTTTATGTACGCGGAAATTAATGCCGTTTTGTATATATATACTTGTAGAGGCAATCATGGCGCCGGCAGAGACTTGATACGCAGGATGATCAGTAGTACTTTTTGATTTAAGCCCACAACTCTAGTTACACAAATTTTTGCGGCTATAAGAAAATTTATAAGCCGATCAAAATTAAACCAAGCTTGTTCGCTTTTGTACAGAAAGAACTTTAAAACTACACCCAATTTTTCTAATACATCCATACGACCTTCTTACTATTTGTACCACCTACATCCGACCGGAAATGGAATACAACTCTCATGTTTGGGCCGGTGCCTCAAAGTCTATTTTGGAGTTACACGACCGTGTGCAAGAGAGGGCGGAGAAGCTCATCAGTGACAGTAGGGTATCCAACTCTATTAATTCACTGGAGTATCGTCGCAGTGCGGTGCATTACTCTGTTCTATCGTTACTACAATGGATTTAGCTCCGACGAGATTAGGGATCTTGTTCTCGAAACTCGCACATTTTTGCGTAGCACGCGTTCATCGCCCAGAGCTCATCCATTTGTGGTCGATTGCCCAAGGTCGTACTACGCACTACAGCCGTACACTTTGTCTGTGGAATAAGTTGACTGCAAACGTGTTTCCTGTCTGTTATAACGTTGGAAAGCTCAAGTCAAATGTTCACAAACACTACTCCCTCTTTCCTCCTCCTCACAACCTATTTTCCAAGTTCTGGTACAATGCTCTAATGCTCTGCATAGGTAGGGGTCACCCCCTGAGTACTGTCCAAGATAAATATAAAAAAAACATAAACGGTATACAGAACAGTAATACAGCAACAAAAGGGATTTTAATAAACGTGTTTGCCTAGTAATTATATAGATAGTGTTGTAAGTAATCATACTATATTCTGGTTTAACATTGTTATAAGTGTAAGCACTAAGAAAAGTTCACATATAATGGCACATCCAACCATGTTATTACACCGACCAAATAATTATAACTTATGTCACTGCATTATGGCTTAAACAGATTCTTTGGTACATTTCTATCATAACAACATACATCACCAAAGTGGTGCCATACGGGCAATCTTCCAACTCTAATGCCCAACGCGCAATTTTTGTGTTTAATTGTTTTTTGCTCAAAGTAAAAGCCAGATTCTTTAAAATGCAATCAGTCACAATCTTGAAAGGACTTCCCTAAAGATAAACGCTAAAACGGCGTAAGGCGTATATAATGGCTATGATAGCGACTTTCAGCTGCTGTGGTTGAAAAAAATATAACAGGATGAAATGCTCCACCTGTCTGGCGCTGCAGATGAACTCGCGTCGCTGTGTAGTTCAGTTTATTTCTGTGAATCGTATATGGCATTTCATTACCTTGTAGTGTGGAAGGTGTTGGATTAAATTTTGCTAATCTGAGCAATGTCGAAGGTATATACACTGGGCACTGATCAGTTTTAACTAATTTTACTCCAACATTTTAAATGCTGTAATAGAGTTTCTTTTAGTCTTTCATGCTGTTATTGTTAAAGTTTAACCTCCACAAACACTACTCCCTCTTTTCTCGTCATCAATCTATTTTCCTAGTTCCAGTACAATGCACTGCATATGTAGGGGTCTTCCCCTGAGTACTGGTCCAAGATAAAAAAAAAGGTGATAGAATTGTCTTTAATGTATTGAAAGCATTGTAACATTCCTCTGTAGGAACATATTGACTGTCCAAAGTCAATTGCCCCAAAACCTTCGTTATTCTCGCGTGGTTTGGCACAAATTTCCTGAAGCAAGAAAAAAGACCTAAACATGTTTTCATTTTTGTCTTATTACGTGGAAATGGATAGGAATCACCAGGTCGTATTCTGTCTGGACTTATACGGTACCTTAAGTAATCTATATCCTTATATCCAAATTTGCATTCAGCAGTTTGTAACTCTAGCCCTCTCTCCTTCATTAAACGTAAAACAGTGGAAACGAGTTGTAAATGTGTCGCAAAGTCGACGGTGGCGATAATAATGACATCCATGTAAATGATCACTAGGTATTTATCAACCAAATCTCTAAATATATTGTAAATGTACCGTTGAAAAATGGCGGGTGCATTTCTTAGACCAAAAGACATAAGTAGATACTCAATTTTTCAATAAGGTGTCACAAAGGACGTGTATTTTATAGAACCAGGAGACATTCTAACATGGGAAACCCCATTACGTAAATCGAGGCTTGTAACGTATTTTTTCCCACCTAAGTACTTAATGCAATCCTCGATGAGGGATAGCGGAAAATTATCCCTTACCGTTAATTTACATAAAGCACGGTAGTCTACACACTTTCGAAGTTCTCCATTTTTCTTTCTGACCAAAACTACAGCAGAATCATATGAAGGTCTAATTATGTTATTTGCCATCAATTCATCTGTAATTTTCCGCAATTCGTTTCTTTCATAGTAGGACAAACGACGTGGTAAAAAGTGAAATGCAACATCACTTGTCAGTCCAATATTCATTTCGTAATCGTAAAGCTTCACATCGATATTGACTTCGAGGTAGTTTATTTTTATAACTTCACATAATTCTTCAAAACACTTCTGATTGAGATTCGGATTAACCTCAATGTGGAATGAAATTTTGTTATGTCAATAGTAGTCTTGCATTGTCATTTTCTAATTTGCAATATTTGTACAAGTCACTATTATCCAATGACCCATCTTCATACGAACAAACATCAGCTGTGTGAGTCGCAGAATAATCCTCAATTTTACCACAATTACTAACACCATATTTTGAATCATATTTATTGTAAACAGATATGATATATCGTGCACAACTGGTTGATTCTTAGTTCTGTTTTCAATTCTAGGAGCAAGTGCAAAGGAAAATGAATGTTTCTTATCAAGTAATTCAGTATATTTATTCGAAAATTCTACTCTAAGTGTTGCACACATAATTAAACAAAAGTAATGTGGTCGGCAGTGTTCGCCGCTGGGATTTTATTTTGACATCGATTTTTTTACGCTATCACTTTAAAACACAAAAGCTCCCACCATTATTACCATACTTTTAATAAATTTCATGCTGATCAACAAGTGCATGAAGTTTACTCGTACTTCATTTTTAGTCGTAGTTAGAAGAAGTTTTATTTTTAATATATTTTTTTTACCTAACAAATATAAAAACATTAAATGACAGTTTGCCGTCGTTCCAATTATGGGCCTGCTTTCTCTGAGAGCAATTTTTACTTGAAGTTGCGGTCGCACTCTGTTTCATTATTTATTGAATTTTAAGCGTGTTGTTGAATCATATTCCTTTTCCACAGTTTTTTTGGAATTCAAACAAATATGGGCTTGGATGTGTAAAACTATTTGCGTTGCTGGCAACGCTGGTTTTACGTTACAATTCTCTACAATTTGGAGAGATAATGAGAGAGTAAGTTTTTTATGTACAAAGATGCTGGAACTGTTTTTGGGGAAAGTTCGAACTAGAATTACATAATCAGCAGTGTTTTGGCTACATACATTTAAGTTAACCAGAAAATTTGTAAATATTAACATTTTATATATAAACTAGTGTGAACAGATATTTGCATATTTTTTTAATATAAAAAATGTCTTTAAACATTGATACCAATCAAAAAAATTATAAACAGCATGTTTTCTAAGATTCCCAGGAAATGGGTTGTTGATTTGTTTGAAAATTGTAAAGAAATGTTAGAGACGTGTATAAATTAAAGAGTTTGTTTTTTATGTTTTGACAGATATTATTAAAGCATTTTTTTTTTTAATTCTCAATAATTTATTTAGATTGTTGGGATTTAAAGTTGAATGTTTGAGAATATCTATCTTTAAAAATTTTCCAAAGTCAACTGATGATTAGGGCAGCTCTTATGAAATGTCGACATATAGACAGCTGGAAAACATAGAAACCAAGCTGTGTATACTGTTTTGATTGGTATAAATGTCTTTATAGATATATATCCAAAACAAGTAAGAAGGTATTTATAACCGTGAATCATCACACTGACGTTAAACTAACGTTGGCAGCAATTTGCTTCACGAAGAATCCTAACGAAACAGCCCATCGCCATGCCAGCTGAGTTAACCTAATATATATACATATGTATGTACATACGTGTATATTCACTTTGTCAAAAAAAAAATTCAACTTCCTTTCTCCGCCTAAAACTTGTTTGATTGTTTTTTTTTTGGTTGTTAGGAATTTCATTAATGTCAGTCACCTGCGTTTTAAATTAATTAAAATTATTTTTCATAAACTTATGTTTGTAAAAGAAACGGATGTGATGAGAATTAATAAGATATGTACATATACGTATGCATGTGTTTTCGTAACATTAAGTAAGTTTTTAACATAGAACGCAGATAAATATTTTGATTAAATTCAAAACTCGCGTGTAAAAGAAATAACTACCGCCACTGAATATACATACATACATTTTGTTGAGATGTTTGTTGAAAAGAGTTTAATGCTAATGATGGGCCAACTCCACGATGTAAATTATTCACGATTCACCAGCGCCCCCATATAGTTTCCAAGGCTCACAAAGGTCGCAACTTTTCGCCACAAGTTTGTAGCCACATGGGCAAACCCCTTGCTGAAGAGCCTGGGCGTTCCAATCTCTTCTCTATGCACACACAAGCTTATTAAGATCATCAGACCTTCACCAACTTACCCGTCTAACCATCACTTCTGGTTTCCTATAGTACAGGCATGTGTTGTAAGACAACAGCTCTTCGAGGTGTTATTAACTCCACAAATCTCCACTGCATCATAGATATCATATAAGTCCTCTGGAACCGTTTTTTCTGCATATGCAAATTTTTTTTAAAAAGCCAATATTTTTTAATAATTCAATTATTTTATGTATCTTCTAAAAGAACTAACAATAAGTATGCAAATCTTAAAACTAAAAACTCATTAATTAATATGGAAAAAAAATTAATTAATATTGAAAAATTTTATTTACTTAGGTCCAACCAATGCTAGACGAAAAGTTGTTTCTTGCGTGTATTTTGTTGGTAAATCACCTTTCCAACATTTTGATGGTTGCAAGGGTATCCATCCTTCTCAGTCGAGTGTGGCCACCAAAGTTAAGGATGCTACGTGCGAGAGGATTCGGGTGAGACTCCAGTCTGTTAGTGCACCTTATCGCGTGTTTTGAAAATTCATCTTTCACTAAGGGTACACCTAGATCTTTGTGAATTCGAGAGTTTTTAACATACCATGGAGCTGCAGTAATTATACGGATAATTTTATGCTGGCGCTTTTGAATTTTCTCAAGGTTAGATGCAGAGGCGGTACCCCACAATTGAATTCCATAGCTCCATATTGGCTTTAGGATTGCGTTATACAACAAAAGTTTGCAATCTAACTTCAAGATAGAATTTCTGCCGATGAGCCAATTTAGTTGCACCGCTTTTAATTTCATCTGGGTGACTTTAGCGTCAATGTGAGACTTCCACGTGAGCCTACGGTCGAGGTGAATACCAAGGTATTTGACGTCAGTGTGCTGCAGAACAATGTAGTTGTTGATTTTAATAGCCGAAAAAGTTTCTCTACGTAGTGTGAATGTAACATGGGTACATTTTTGTTCATTTACTTTGATTTTCCAAAGTTTCAGTCATTTCTCCAATATAAGAATATGTTCTTGCAAATTTTGTGATGCTAATTTATAGTCCTCATGGACACTGATGAATGCTGTATCATCTGCAAAGGTTGAAGTGTGAATTTTGCAGCTCGTTGGCATGTCTGAAGCATAAATGAAATATAAAGTTGGACCCAATATGCTACCCTGGGGAACTCCAGCTTCGATTGGCTGAGCCGAGCTTTTGAAATCACCTTCCTTAACGACGAATTTCCTGTCATATAAGTAGCTCTCTAACAGCTTGTGCGTGTTTGCAGGCAAATTTAATTTTATTTTATGAGTTAAGCCTTCGTGCCACACTTTGTCAAAAGCTTTGGAAACGTCAATAAATAGAGCTGAGCAATATTTTTTATCTTCGAACGCGTTTCTGATAACATTCACCAGCCTGTGTGTCTGTTTTATGGTGCTATACTTAGCCCTAATTGAATTGATGGTTAGGAAAACATCCTACTTCATTCAAGATTGGGGTCAACCTCGTCATTAGCAATATCTCGAACAGTTTTGAAATGTTTGGCAATAGACTTATCGGCCTATATGACTCAAGTTTTGTAGGATCCTTTCCTGGTTTGGGTATCATAGTAATGACATACACCTTCCACTCAGTAGGAAAATACTCGAGACGTAGAATAGCATTAAAAATAAAAAGGACGAGTCATTTTGTTGGTAATTTTATCAATACCTGGAGCTTTTCTCGGGTTTAAGTTATTAATAGCATTATCGACATCTTGAAAACGAAGTCTAAAAGGTACGGGAGGTCTAACTGCATATGGCGGCATATCAGCTTCATCATTCATTCCGTCAATGGCAAATACATTTCTCAAGTGGTTAGCGTGCAGCATTCCCTTTTCGGAGTCACTTCTGGCCCAGACCCCAGTCGGAGTACGCAAGGGTGGCTTAGATCTAACGGGTCTCTTGAACCCTCTTGCTGCTTTCCACAAAGAATAATCGGATTGAGGACTACCGTCAAGGCTTTCCAAATAGGTTGTGAGGGAAGCCACTCTTTGGACTTCAAGCAAGTTTCCTAGTTGACTTATGCATTCTCGAAGCCTAGCTTTAAGCTGGGGAGACCTACGAAGTTGCCATTCTTTTCATATTCTTCTTGGCTCTAAGGCAAAGTGTGCGATTTCAGAAGAACAAGTTCTGCTATTCATATTTCTAAAGTTTGTAGTGGTAGCATGTTGCACGGCTTTTATAATATTTTGGGAAAAATCATTAATTGACTCATCAATATCATCTAGAGTTCTCAAAAATATATTTTTCGTACAATGAGTACTTAAATATTTTTTATATTTTAGCCAATTCACTCTAGACTGGAATACACCTATGTCGTTAAATGGGGATCCAATGTTGTGGGGGAAACATATAGAGACCATAGTAGGTGAGTGATTGGAGGATAAATCCAATGAAAGGTCCACATGCATCCAATCTAAAGAGATGTTTCTTACGATTCCAAAATCAATAATATCTTTGATCTTTCACTGGTCAGATGGCCAATGGGTGGGACACCCGCTGGAGATTACATCTAAGCCCAATTTTGATATAGTATCAAATAGCACACGACCTTTCGGGTAGATTAATCTTGAGCCCCAAAATGTGTGTATAGCATTATAGTCACCAGCAGCTATAAATCGGGATCCAAGAGAAGTAAAAAAATTTGAGTAATGGTTTTCTGTAACTGAAAGCCGAGGCGGGGAATAAATTGATGAAATTACCAATTTACTGTGAATGTGTTCAATACAAATATTTGTTGCTTGAAAATATTCTTCACATGTCTCATTTAACAAGTAATGTTTAATTCTATTTTTAATTAGAGTAGCCGAACCTCCACAAAGATCTTCCACGTGGATCTTTAGTGTCATATAGTATATAGCCATTTATCCTGAAATAACTTCTTGGCGTCAGGTGAGTTTCAGCAATCAACATAACATCGATTTGCCTTTCCCTCAGGAAGTGTTCAAGTTCATTTTTGTGTTGGCGAATGCCGTTTACGTTCCAGAAACATATTTTTAAATAAATAATTTTTTTAAAATAGCCTGTAAAATAGTTGATTGCATTTTTAGCATTTCCTGCATCATGGTGGTCATAGAAGCTGTAAAAGTGTTTATTGATTGAACCAAAGTCTGCAATGTGGCTTCAAGGTTGCTAAAATATGGGTCGGGCTGTTGAGACTTGGACTTCTGATTCGCGTTTGGTATATTAGTCTTAACCACATTGGCATAAGAAACTTGGTTAGAGCTTGGAACATTTATTTGGGTTGTTGACTGACCTGCTTGAGGAAAATTGTTGCTTGAAATGAATTGCGATTGCTGGAGCATCTTGGGAGGAGTTTATGATTTATTTGGCATTGAGCGTTTGAAGTGGGTATAAACGGGGCAACCCCTGTAATTAGCAGTATGATTGCCTCCACAATTACTACATTTTTCTACGTTTGTGTCAGTTTTTGATTTGGTACATTTTGATGTGCCATGGAGATCACCACACACAACACAGACAGTGGGCAATTTACAATATGTCTTAATGTGGCCATACTCCTGGGTATACTGAACGGGTCCTGAACGCTTATGAGGCTCCTCTACAGTAACTTTCCGATGTAGAAGGTATTTAACATTATATATTGGATGAACCTCATTCTTCTTTAAGGTGACATCTCCAGGTTCTAATTCCACCCTAAACATGGGCATCTTTTCTCGGTTTCTGATGTTAAAAACATTCTTAATTTTGAACCCTTTCTCCTCCAAACTAGTTTTAACGTCATTAGGATCTACGCCAGAATCAATGCCTTTAACAACAGCTTGAAGGCCTTTCGCACTTTTAAGCTGATAGGTGTAAAAAGCTCTATTTTCTTTCTCCAAGTCGTCCGTCAATTTGCGGTAATCATTTTCAGGAATTACCTGAATTTTTCTTTCTTTAATATTTCCATGCTGCACAGATGTTACGCTAACCTATTACGGTAATAAGTTTGCTTACCAGTTCCTTAGATGTAGGATGTCTCAAATAAATTGGAGGAGGTTTAAACGATTTTTTTGAAGTTGTTGGCTCATCCGTTTGAAGAATAATAAATGCATTATTAAAAGAAGGCTTACCGGGGTGCTCCCTCTAAATATTTTGGACTTTGATGATAATTGTGCAGATTTAGGGCTTCGTTGCCGTTTCACAACGGTGATTTATTTATCATGCCTACTTGGGTTTTCGACTTATTGGCGCTAGTTGAACTAGAAGATGTTTTTATTCAGATGTTGCAAATATATTTGACGAACACGAACGCGTGCGGTTTCTTTCTCTTGTAGAAAGAGGATTTTCTAACGATTTTTGTAAAGATTCCTCTTCAGAAATCCAAATGTTTCTACTAGTTGAGCTAAGGTCTTTCTCGGAATTGCATCCGCTAGGTACACTCATGCAGTTTATTTTTATTTTTATTTACAGTTTAAAAAGGAATTAAAAAAAAATATCACAAAATATTTCTGTTATGTAAGATCACTCTTTTTACCTATTACGGTTTTATTTTATTACTTTCCGATCAAAAACTAACACGTCCGCTCACTATCGAAGTCATACAATGTAAACGAAATAACAAACAAAAAGCAATAAAACTAATCATACGAGTACATGCTGAACATATATGAGGTCGTATAAGCTGAAAATGAGATTGATTTGAGAAAACCTGAGCTTGTATCAATCTGAAAATGCGATTGATTCAAGAATTTTAAAGTTGCTTGAAATGAGACCAATTGTGTCTATTTTGAGCTACTAACATTAACATCAAGCAAAAATATATACAGCTTGTTTTTTTCATCTGGGACCAGTACTCAGGGGATGGCCCCTACATATGCAGGGCATTGTACTGGAACTAGGAAAATAGGTTATGATGAGGAGAAAAGAATGAGTAGTTTCATGGCTGTTGAGCATTTCATAGAAGTTATCTTAATCAACAGTGGACTTGGAAAACTTTAAACAAAATTTCAAACATTTAACTATATATTCTATTATTTTAAACAAATTAATGAGAATTTAAAGAAAAAGCTGCTCAAATAATACCCAGAGAAAATAGTGTTAAGGTGACCGATTAATAGTGGCAAAACTTGAAGTTAAGTGCTCATCAAAATAGTTTCTCTACAAGTACATTGTTTCATGCGCTGTATAGTTCGTAACGAAGTATTGTTAAAAGCATTGGGGCAAAGTTGTGAAATGTGACAATCCGAGATGTTGAGAACGCCGACGAATCAATTCGGCACGGCCTTCACGTACACTCTTAGCTACAGCTGCTATATTCTCTTCAATATGTGTTGGATGTGGTCTAACCTGTCTAATGTAAACGCGGACTCAAATTTACCAATGCTATTGGGAATAGGGATTGAAGTAGATCGATATGAGCATTGTACTTGTATATTCCTCGAATCGCAAGAAAAAAATTTCTCACGGAAAGCTGTTTTTCGTAACACGCTGAGCAATTGGGTGATGCTGTTGTAGTAGGAGTCTTTCTAAGATAACTTACCAAACATATCAGTTGGATATGCGTGCTGTACGATCTGTCAGCAAAAGTCTATTAAAGATCAAACCTCACAATGAATCACGCAGTCTATATGTAATTTTGTAATTATTAAATTCGAAATTACGTTTGATATTAAAGGGGAAAACTTCTCTTCTTTAAGATGTAATTGTCAACCGTTTCATTTTGTCAAGAAACCTGCTGAACCAAATGAGGTTAAATATGCAAAACAGGAAAGAAGACAATATTTTTGAATTTTTATTTCATAAAGAAACCGCAATGAGAAAAAGAATTGAAAAACAAGAAATATTAATACAAATTGCCGCCATAAAGCCAAAGCAGTCATACAACCCTTCAATGTTTCAAAATACATTTTGCCGCAGAGCAGCCCAGGAACAGAAAAGAAGAAGAGAAACAAATTTAAAACTAAATAAAAAAAAGAATGACGGGTATGATGGCTTGTAAATTACAAAGTCAAGTGACAGCTTAAAAATTGCAAATTTTTGTCACTTTTCTTACTCACTACACAACATTAGCGTTAACAAATATTTTTTGTGGGTTCCACTTGTTGCCTTTTATTTGTTTTTTTTGTTTAAGAAGTAAATGGATGATGAATATAAAAACCGCTTTGATCATTTATTTTGTTAGTAGGAATATGGTTAAAAAAAGAAAAAATAAGTGCAAAAATAAAAAATGGCATAAAAATGAAGTTTCCTGGAAAAAAGAAAAATGTATACTTTTGGGCAAAAGGAGGAAGTTGGTGTATAACTTAAGGCGCACGAACGTAACAATTGAAATAAATGAGCAACGGCTGTGTGTAAAGCAAAACCACTAAAATAACAAATAAAAAAAATCACTTGTGATGCTGCAATTCGACACAAAGTTGTATTGTGTGGTAATAACGTGAATAATGGAAATAGCTGCCAGATTTGAAGATAAATCGTCATTTTGACGATTTCCATGCTCAAATTTAGTAAAATGATGATTTGAAGATTTTTGTCCTAAACATTACGATTTTTGCAGCACTAAATTTTATTCATTATTTGTAGGTGAGCTAGAAGGATTTTCACGGTGATCATTAAATTTGCAGTGATCGTGAGCATACCCGTTTAGTTTTGTGGAAATGTGCCCTATTTCTAGAAAAACAAATAACTTCTGGCTGCACTAACAGAATTCACCAAAAATCTGCATTTGTTGACAATTATGCATAAGGATATTAAAACAAAATGTTTAATAAATAAGAATGTTCAGAACCAATGAAAAAGAAATTATTGTAAACTTTTTCGCAACTAATGGTCTTTTTGACGTTGAGTTTGGTTTGTATATGGATCTTTTCTTACTGGCTTTGCTTCTTGAATTTTCTTCACTCACTAAAATTGATTTTAATGCTTGCTCTTTATAAATAGTTTATACACAGGCGGTTCGGAAACTTCTGAAAGAGAATAGTTTGTTTTTCAAAAATATTTTTATTTTTCAATATAATTTCCTGAAACTTCAATACACTTAGTCCAACGCTTTTCTAGCAATTCTATCCCTTGATTAAAATAGTTTTTCTCAAGGTCTTCAAAATAGTGGTTTACAGCTGTAATTGCATCTTGATTTGAGGTAAAACGCTTGCCAGCACGGAATTAGATTTGGTAACAGGTAAAAGTCACTGGGAGCTAAATCAGGAGAATAAGGTGGATGGTAAAGCAAATCGTACTTTAATACTTTAATTCGTTGATTTTAGCCATTGTTAAAACACTCTTGTGCGCTGGTGCGTTGTCTTGATGAAAAATAATTTCTTTGTGTTGTAAGCCAGGACGTTTTTTTCGAATTTGTACATTTCATTGATCCAAAAGGTTGCAATAGTACCCTGAATTTATTGTTTTACCCTTTTGCAGAGAGTCAATCAATAAAATACCTTTGAAGTCCCAAAAAACCGTTGCCATAACCTTACCAGCCGATTGAATTGTTTTTGGCTTCTTTGGGGCACTTCCTCCAGCTTCAGTCCATTGTTTGGATTGTTCTTTTGTCTCTGGAGTATAGTGGTGGATGACTTCTGTAGAAGTTGCCAAGACGAGGAAGAAGAGTAGACAATCCTTCATCTCCTCGGTACATGCCCGGCATTGGAGCATCATCGTCTACGATACTTAGGCGAGCAGAGCTTCAGTCGCCTTTCATGTCTGGCCTCGGTCAAATCGACTGCGTTAGCTTCTTTCATTAGAAGCAGCGGATGGCTAGTAAATCAGCAAGTAATGCTACACTAATAGTTTCCCATCTCCTTTCCCTCTTCATCACTCCTTCTATACCCCTATAACCTTTTATTTTCTTTTTCCTTTATTAACTTTCTCAGGCAATCACAAATGGAACGACCTACAGGACCCAAGGGAGCTGGAGTTTCCGGGTACTTGCTGGAGAATCCACCGGTCTGCATACCTAACCTAACCTATAGTGGTGGATCCATGTCTCATCAACAGTTATGAAACGACGCTTAACCCATTTTATTTCGCTTAAAACGATCCAAACAAGCTTGAGAAATGTTCATTCTTATGCGTTTTTGGTCGACTGTTATCAAATGCGGTACCCATCTTGCAGAAAGCTTTTTCATCTGTAGTTCTTCATGCAAAATTAAATGGACTCGATCATTTGAGATGCCCATGATACGAGTATTAGCTATTTCACGCACTTTTATTCGTCGATCATTTAATACCATGTCATGCACTTTTGCTACAATTTCTGTTGTTGTTGCTGTTTTTGGATGCCCACTGCGTGGTTCATCTTCAATGCTTGTACGACCATGTTTAAATTCAGCAACCCGATTTTTTTCTGTTGCATATAAACACATTCACCATATCATTATGAATTTCTTGTCCCGATAAACCTTTTTTATGTAAATATTTAATGACATCACGCATTTCTAATTTTTCCATTGTAAAACAAAGCGGATGCGTCTTTTGTGAACACATGTTTCTATATGAAGGAGTTACCAGATAAAACAAAATTTAACATGTGTTCATAGCAGTGATGGAGGTTTCCAAAACACTTAATTTTTTTCTGTTTATACCGCGCTTTTTGTGCTAGGCTAAGAAGTTTCCGAACCGCCCTCGTAACGTTTCCAGTTTATTTTAAACAATATGGCGGTAGTTTTTTTTTTTGTCAAATGTTATGGTTTACATTCCTTTGTAACTGAGTATTTTTGCAAATTTCTTTCTCTTCAAGGGTTTTAATACAAATGCGGGGAAATGAAGCAAACATCGTTTGTGCAGTTTGCATTACCTATCGTGAAAATCCTTTATATAAGTAAATGCAACTCGACAACACTATAAACAAATTTTACTGAAGAAGTCTTCCAAAGGAAGACGGAATATTGCGTATTCACAAAGATCTAGGTGTACCCTTAGTGAAAGATGAATTTTCAAAATACGCGATAAGATACATTAACAAACTTGAGTCTCTCCCGAATTCACTCGCACGTAACATCCTTAACATTGGCGGCCACACTCGACTGAGGAGGATGGATATCCTTGCAACAATCAGAGCATTGGAAAGGTGATTTACCAACAAAATACACGCAAGAAGCAACTTTTCGTCTAGCATTGGCTAGACCTAAGTAAATAAAATTTTTCAATATTAATTAATTTTTTTTTTTTATTAATTAATGAACTTTTAGTTTTAAGATTTCCATACTTATTGTTACTTCTTTTAGAAGATACATAAAATAATTGAATTATTAAAAAAAAAAAAAAAAAAATATATATATATATATATATATATATATATATATATATATATATATATATATATATATATATATATATATATATATATATATATATATATATATATATATATATATATATATATATATATATATATATATATATATATATATATATATATATATATATATATATATATATATATATATATATATATATATATATATATATATATATATATATATATATATATATATATATATATATATATATATATATATATATATATATATATATATATATATATATATATATATATCCAAAATTTTTTAAAAAAACAAAAAGACCTTGAGCTGAAGGAATTTATTGCAAATATTGAATTAATAAAGATCAAAGCAAACAGGATCACGAATTCTAATTTTATAAACAAATTTGAAAAACAAGATCTCTATTCTGAGTATCAAGAGTTAATTATTTTCGATTTTGAAGCAATTTTTAAGAAGTAGGAACCAAATTTATGTAGTTAAAAAAAATTATTTAAAGCCAAGTGTTTTCAATATATTTAAAATTATTCCAAAATAAAATGATATTACCTATTCTTCTGCAAAATGGACATATGTAGTATTCAGCCAAGTTAGTTAATATAAGGTAAAATTACGAAACAATTTAGAAAATGAAACAATTGAAGACATTCTTCCTTGTAAAGACAGTTAAATCTAATTTATTACAGTTATTTAATTCAGATAAGTATTCCTAAAATTTTCGGATAATTTAATGTAGCAAAGAGTGTTTGACTTTTAATACCGTATTATAATTATACATATCGCTCCTTTATTGCAACATAGTCCTTTCTCAAAAAGGCTCGTTTCGAGAAAAACGCATTTAAAATTAGTAGTTTCCATACAAGTCTTAGCAAAATTTTTTAGAAAATATCTCCTAAAGGAAACAGTTTAAAAGCAGTTTGAATAAATTTTTGGCACAATATAAATGATAGTACTCTTAATAATTCTGCATTGTTAACTCGAAAAGCTCATTTTTTGAGATATGACTATGTTGCAATAAAGGAGCGATATGTAAGTGTAATTAATTAAAAACTAAATTCTTTGATATATATAATTATTTTTTGCAAATGTATAAATTTGTATTTTTAAATAAAAATTTAAAATATGCTACAAATTTGGTAGTTTTGTAAATCGGATTTTTTTGACGATATTTCACAACTAAAGTGAGGATATTTTCAAAAATTATCGGGATTTTGGCGATTTCTGCCATATTTTTTCTGGCAGCCCTGATTTTAAGTTTGCTTTAAACCTAAAAGTTAAATATTTTCATATAGTAAAATTTCTTCGGAGTTGTATCATTACATTGTTTAAATTTTTACGCCCTTTTACAGGGTAGTCTAACCGTAATATGCGATGTTAACTGTGACTCACACTCTAACGTCAAGTTTTTGCCCAACTTAATTTGATATTTCTTTGTTTCAGTGTTTGACAAATTAAACCATGGAGAGGTAGACAATTGAACAGTGCGTCATGATTTTCGAAGCTCTTTACGTAAATGGGTCTTCAAATCAAAATGCATTATGGATTTTCGTGATTTTTTTGGTCTGCATAATCGACCAAACATATCCTCATAGCTCTGTAGGAATTGTGAAAACACTTGTGCATGGTTGCTTAGTTCATTCATTGTAAAACAGTGTTATTCTTTCCGATATCGTGGCTTTCTGTGACATTACCGGAAAGAACCGTCAGGTTGGATTTGTTAGCCTGTCCAACAATTGAATATCGCAGCAACATCACTGTTGTGAATTTTGCATAAAGATGTGGATTCGCATGCTTACAACAGGCAAGGAAAGGGAACACAAATTCACCATTCTGCAATTTTAGATTTAAAACACAGCCAGAACGTTTCAGCTAAGATGTAGGCTCCTCAACCATGATCACCTCTGGGATGATTTGTAAGCAAAACATCTCTTGGTCTATGCCCCAGAAAGCAGATATATCTGATTAGGCGTACAATAAAACAAAACCTGTTACCTGTGGGAAGGGGGATAACCAGACAGAGAGTAAAAAATATTTACACCAACAAATGTCTTTACAGCCTTATCTGATGATGGACCAATTCCACGGAGTGAATTATTCACGATTCTCTAGCGTCTCCGTAGCCTAGGTCGCAGACAGAATGTAATAATGTAAACAAATGGTAGTAGATATATAAGGGGAAAAGTACAAAAAGTTACTTCATTATTAAAAATTTTTATAATCTGCGTTTGTAGCCCAAAAATCTTCAGATCTTCAGTTAGTGTTTTTAGAGACGAAAAATCTGCAAAATGAAGATAAATCTGCATTTCTGGCAACAGTGCGTGTTACACAGCCAGAGTGTAGCTTTAATAGTGAACGGACGTATTCGTTTTTGACCAGAGTGTTATAAAAAAAAAACGGTATAAGTAGAAAACAGCAATAAGTGGAAAGAGTGGATTTATACAAAAGAAAAACTTTGTGACAATGAATTTTATATACTTTTAAAGTAAAAAAATAAAAAAAAATAAAAATTGCATGAGTAGATGTAATTCTGAGAGAGAGTTTAGCTGCACTACAAAAAACCTCTGGATTTCTGAGGAAGAATCATTGGATAATCTCTTGTATCTAAGAGATAAAAAAACGCACACGTTCGTGTTCGCCAAATATTGTTTTTACAACAGAAGACAAACCATCTTCCAGTTTAGCTATTGTTGATAAGCCTAAAACGCAAGTAGGAATGGATAGATATATAACCGTGGTTAAATGTCTAAAGACGATAATACCACTGCGACAACGGACAGTAATAGGTTTGCTATCTTTCAGACAGATGAGCCAACAACATCCAAAAAAATATATAAGCCTCCACCAACATATTTGAGAGAGCCGACTTCTAGTGAACTGGTAAGCAAACTTATTACGGCAATCGGTAAAGATACTTTCAACGTCACATCAGTGAAGCACGGCAGAATCAGTGAAACTAAAATACAGGTAAACCCTGAAAAGGATTACCGTCTGATGTTTTAGAAAAACAGAAAAGATCATTTTACACTTACCAGCTCAAAAGTGCTAAAGGTCTTCAGGTTGTTGTTAAAGGTATTGACCCTTGCGTAGATATTGATTATGTCAAAACCGGATTGGAAGATAAAGGTTTAAACATCAGGAACCGTGAAAAGATCCGTCAACCCATGTTTAGGGTTGAACTAGAACCAAGGGATGTTGTGCTAAAAAAGAATGAAGTTCATCCAATATATAACCTCAAACTTCTTTTGCATCGTAAAGTTACCGTTGAGGAGCTACATAAGCGTTCAGGACCCGTACAGTGCTTAAACTGACAAGAATTTGGCCACACTAAGGCTTACTGTAAGTTGCCCGCTGTTTCTGCCGTATGTGGCGAACTTCACGGCACAATTCAGTGCAACAAGTCAAAGGCCGATGCGAGTGTTCAAAAATGCAGTAACTGTGGAAGTAATCATATTGCGAATTACAGAGGTTGGCCTGTATATACTCATTTTCAGCGGTCACTGATAAATAAATTATCAATTTCTCCAGCACACCAGCAGTCAAATATAATTCCTAAAAACAACTTTCTCCATGTAGGCCACGCAACCAACCACACAAACACCCAGAACTCCAAACAATTTTCATATGCTAATGTGGTTAAAGCCGACCAAAACTTGAACCAGGAAATGAAATTCCGATCAAAATTTTAGTAATCTAGAGGCAACTCTGCACTTGTTCAATTCATAAACATTTTTACGAATTCTATGACAAACATGATGCAGGAGATGCTGAAAATGCAATCCACTATTTTACAGGCAATTTCGAACAAATGAGTTGGTTTCAAATATGTTTCTGGAACGCAAACGGCATCCGCCAACAAATAAATGAACTTGAGCACTTTCTTATGGAAAAGCAAATCGATATAATGATGATTGCTGAAACCTATTTGACAACCAACAGTTATTTCAAAATAAATCGCTACACACTATCGGCCATGTCACAGAACTCACTTCTGTTCGGAAATGGAATTGAATCGGTTTTTTAATTCTTCAAAAAACGAAAATTTAAAACTTTTTTGGAATGAAATCAATTCTATTAGATAGTAGGTCTGCCCAGACAGAAGTGAATGGTGGCTTTACAAAGAACAACCTCTTCAGCGGGAGGTACTCTTTCACATCAATGGATTCTTTAACAAGCAGTACTGCCGCAGCTGGACAAATGAGAGCCCACGAGTGATTGTTGAAAAGTCAATGCCTACTGATTTTGGTGCGGTTTATTGGCTGGCAGTTGGGGGAAGTGGCGTTGGCCGTACTTTTTCGGTGATAAGCTCGGCCCAGCAGATATCGTGAATGGTGTTTCCAATATCGATGGATGGTGGCACTTGCTACACAGTCAACAAAACAAAGGCACATTGGCCGTGTTATTCCGTGTTTTGCATTGAACTTGTTCAATTCCGGGAGGGATTACTCTGTATTGCGATGCGAAAGGTAAATGCGGTAAGATTATAATTTGGTACTTTGTGCCGTTTGCGCAAACTTTTTTGCGAAATAGCTTGAAAATAAAATAATTGGTACCACAAAATAAACAATAGCGAAGAATGATAAAATAAAATGTCCGAACGGGAAAAATTAAATGCGAAATGAAAATACGAAAACACAATACAAAGTACCAATTCCTTGATTACGAACCATTTTTCTTTCGCATCGCAATAGTCAATAAGGAAACAGAAAATCAAAAACTAAAGAGTGACCTAATTCGCTACACTAACGACATTTATGAACTGATAGAGGGATGCCACCGAAGCTGCGTTAAGCATTTGGATGATATTTTGTTTCACACATGATATAATACTAGAAATATCTAATAAAATAAAATTCAGCTATCTAGCATCATACAATGATCAGCGTCAAATACACAAATTTTGACTTTCTTTAGAGTAAAAACTATCACATTTGGTAAAAGAAAATTAATTTTCCATTACAACAATCGATGTTGTGGTCACTATGGCAAATATCAATAAAATAAGATGTGAACGGCTAATCCATCCAGCATTTTCTACAGATTAATCCCACTGCGACCATTTTTTCCAAATTTGAAGAAATGGCTCTATGGTAAAAGAATTGTCAGTACCGAAACAAATGACTATTTTGAGGGCTTTGAGAAAACTTAGTATATGGATGGAATAACAAAGTAGCAAATACTCTATACTAAATGTGTTGATCTAAAAGAGCAGTGCGATGGAATATAAAACGTCTTTTTGGCGAAAAAATGTTATTCAGGTAGGTACAAAGTTATCAAGTGAATATACTCGTATGTTCTCGAGCTCGAGTGCGATATGGAAAAATCGTCTTTGTGACGTCTATAACTACAAGTTTGGGAATGAAAAACTTAGGTCAGCAGATATTTACGTGACGGATATTAGCCATCGCTTATCAAGCTGTTACGCCATCACATGATGATCATTTGCAATGTCTTACTTCGTAGTTTTCTTTGTTTCTTTGAAGGGATATTGCTTATCAATATGAATTATATTTTTGCTGGAGTTGAGTGATGTTCGATTGCCTATTTCGCATAATTCTCTTGTTAATTATTTAACTAATTGTCTTTTCGTTGAATGTAGCTTTAAATGTCTGACTTAGAACAGCAGGAGTTACAACCGTACTTTTTAACTGTGATTCAGAACTTAGAGGAAATACTTGTCAATTATAAACACATCATAACCTATTTTCCCAGTTCCAGTACAATGCACTATAATAACCACATAAATAATTTTTATCATAATATTTTTTTTTCAGAAGTATTTAACTTACTACATACCTTTTCTTATGATGCTTTTTCTAATTAATGCAATAACGAAATGCTTGTAGATTGCAATAACTTGCATTTTAAATTTGCAGAGCGCCCATTTAAATTTACACCATAAAACATTTAAATTTACACTATAAACAATGCTTTTCTTTGCCACTATAAAAGAACAAACCAAGGCGACTTCATTAGTGAACTTAACAGCAGAGGTGATTATTTTTGCCTCTCGCGTTTTTTTTCAAGGAGACTGTCAAATTTGTTTTCTTTTGTTTAACAGCTTTTTCGCGCCATTTTAATATGAAGATTTTTTGTATAATTTCAAGAAATTTGTGTGAATTTAAAAGTGAAAAACTCATATAATCTATGATTTTAATTACAAACAATTATAAAAGTTTATATTTAACGTTTATATAAAATTTTTTCCCAGCTGAACAATCTTACTCGAATTTAGATTTTGACATTCACGATATGTTTTACAATAACAAAATACTAGTACTGAATTCGCCTTTCCGCTTGCATTCACCTGTATAAACTCGCCTTGGAACAAACTAATTTTAGCCTTATATACGAGTACATATATATGTATATGTATGTGATTATTGAATGAATACTGTCAACGACATAAACAAACTAGACGTGTTTAGTGGTTGCACACAGTTTTGTCAGTAATCAACCAGCAACAGTTATTTGCGAATATTCTTATTTATTCAGAGTAGAGCAATTCATCACAAAAAAACCCTCATTATATATATATTTTTTTTTTGTGTCAACAAATTTAAGTTGTTAATTAAATATGTCTTTTTTTTTAATGAAAATTTCTGTTTAACGGATTACGCCCTTATTTTTAACATATTTTTATTTTTTTTCAATAAAACGAAACCGTTCAAAGACAGTGATAAAATCATGCTTTTTCTAACAACATGTGAATCAGTAATGTTTATTGAAAATTATCACACTGAACACGGAAGGTGAAAATCGAACCCTGTGATCATCGATATTCTCAAAGTTATCATCAGCAAGCACAGTGTCCCAATTAAGCCTAGTATTGAGATTGAATGTGCGAAAATTTCTCAGCAACATTACTTATTTCGTACGGAAAAACTGAGATGTACTCAGCGTTGTCTTTTTTTCTCTTATTCATGTTTCTTTTTTAATTTTAAGTATACATGTTTGTACTTCGTGCGAAAAAAGCTTTGCTTCTGTTATTTCACAGCTGAAAAAACAAATATTCCCAGAAACTATTTTAAATGAAAACTTGTTGCAGATACACATTGTGTGTTTTTCGCTTTAACTCAGTGCTACATTTCTAAACTTATTTCGCAGATATTTCATTCTAAACACTTTTGTATGCAATTTGAAAGAACTTCGCACGAAATAATGAACTCAATATTAGCCTTTAGATAGCAAACAGTTTGAATAGGTTTTAAGTACACGTTTTATACCCTTCACAAACATGTATAGGGTACATGTGATTCCGTTGGTAATTTCCACAAGTATACTCGATTAATCCATACGGTATCGATCTATACGAGTATATATCCGAGATATAGTCTAATCCGATTTTTCCATGTAAATGTCGCGTAAGCGTACTTAAACAACTTTTTTTCAGTAATAAAAGGAGGTTACTAAAATACAGAAAATGAAATTTTTCGATATCAGTCCATATATATTCGATATATAGCCTAAACTGATTTTTTAATGAAAATGTTAAACAATTTATGACCTCTTCAGTGCTGAGGCTCTAAAATTATATGTATACATATAAATTGAAGTTCTGAAAATAAAATAAAAACAAACAAAAAAATTTGCTTAAAAGCAATTTTGGTAATAAAATGAGGTTACTAAAATACAGAAAATGAAAGATATAGAAAATACGTGAGATATAGCCAAAGACGATTCTTCAATGAAAAATTTGCTTAAAATAAGAGGCCGAAATACCTCATACGTGATTGAGTAAGCTTTCGTATCGAACACAATTTCTTGACGTACCGAATACAATGATTCCTTCATTCGACAGCTGACGTATCGAAATTGCTAAAAGTAAAAGATTTTTGCTCATTTTGTAATAGAGCAAACATGTGTTTTAGTAAAAGTAGTATTCATACTCGTATGTTTGTAAGCACAAGAAGAAAAAAAGATCTTCGGTACTTTTTGGTAAAAAATTAAGAGATAATTAGTTAAAGATAATAAAACTTAAAAATAAATGCAAAATTATTATTACTGTGCTTGTTGTGTGAAAATGATTCTAATAATTCATTAGAAAGCAAATGCGTTACAAAAGTGGTTCATTGTCATTGCCGACTGCTACATAAGTAACTTCCACCATCCGCTTCCATTAATACGATTACTTAACATACATATGTATATATTTAAGTATTATTAAGCGGTTTGTGCTTTCAAAAGAGGCGGTCTATTTTCTGCTTTGTGTACTAAGTTTTGCATACAGCGCTTCTAGAAGTATTCAGCAGACGCTGAATTACCATGTGATGGGGCTATGTTAAAGCGTTATAAAATTTTGGCCAAGTTAGGAAGTTAAACCATATATTGTGACATTGCATCCTTTTGCTTTTTATACCCTTCACAAAAATGGAAAGGGTATATATAAGTTTGTGATTCCGTTTTTTGCGACCCTATAAAGTATATATATTCTGATTCAGAATTAATGGAAAAGTCGATTAAGCGATGTCCGTCTGTCCGCTGTTGAAATACCGTTTCTGAGAAAACTTAGACTAAGAAACTTTTTTCTTTCACCATTCTTTTACCCCGATTTCATAGGTTTGCTATTGAAATTCAGTAATATCGGTTCACATATAGCCGAGATATATTATCAAATTGCGAAAAAAATCAATTTTTTTTGCAATTTTGTATGAAAATATTTGAAAAAAATATTTTGCTTCAAACTTCACACAATTATTAAACATGGCGATTAAGCGGCAAAAAAGAAAAAAATTCCCAGATATCGGTCCATATATACCTGAGTTATAGCCTAAACCGGTTGAACAAATCATGAAGAGAGCAAAGTAGGGAAAAAGACAAATATAAATATTGTACTTAAATCATGTAACTAATTTGAAATAATTCAGTAACGCTTATAGTTAAAAACAGAAAAGGATAAAAATAAAAATAGTAAACGTAAAAAATAAAAAATATATAGTTGTCCAAATTGGTTTGGACACCGGTTTTTTAATCAAAATGTCGCTTAAGCGAACTAAATGACAGTTCATGGATAACGAAGCTGCTCTTGCGTTCGCCCAATTACATTTAAAACAAAAATGAAATTTTTAACGTTGTTTTTTTTTTAAATACATTTATGCGAACGAACAAACCATCTTCGTTATCCGTGAACTGGCACTTAAACAACTTTTTTTTGCTTTAAAACAGTTCTGGTAATAAAATAAATATGGGAAATGAAAATTTGCGACATCTGTTCATACATACCCGAGATATAGGCTAAACCGATTTTGATTTCTGATGGTTTGCAGGCAAGTTTAATTTTATTTTACACAATAAACCATTATGCCATCCATACCTCATAAAAAGCTTAGGAGACGTCAATGAATACAGCTAAGCAATTTCTTGTATCTTCAAATGCTTTTCTTCAAAGATTTATCAGTCGGTGTGAAAGTCCTTAGCTCTAAAGTCGAATTGATGATTAGCTTAGTCATTAGCAATTTCTCGAGCAGTTTTGAAACTATCTACTATTGTAGCGCAGCTCCCTGGCTTGGGTATCATATTAATCATAGATAACTTTCACTTGTAGACAAATAAAATAGAGAAAATAACTTAAAAATAAAGAGAAAAATGACTGCAGAAGCATTTCTGTTAGTAATTTTATCAACGTCTGGAGTTTTTTGTTATTTAAATTATTAATACCATTCTCAGTACTCGTATCATGTAAACTAAATATTAGTCGAACAGCGTATTGCGGAAGCTCAGCAGCCTTACTCGATGTACTAGTGTTAGACAAGCGTCTCAATTGGTTGACGTATAACATTTACCTTTCGGCATCCATATATCTTGAAATGAAAAAAATGTAATAAAGAAACAAATCGGTCTGCATAAAACTTTTTACGCTTACTAAATTTCTATGTACAATCAGGATTTATCATAAGCAAAGCAATGTTACGTCTAGCTAATAAGTATCTATATATGAAAAACTTAAACCAAATCCTGACCGAATTTCATACACGGATTACTTATACATAACAACTTTGATTTGTCAGACACTAGTTTTTACTCCAATCGAAGTCCTTTTTGCATATTTATCACTTTTAAATAGCAGAATCTAATAAAAATCATAGTGGATTAAATAAATTCGTACAATTTGTTTACGGAAAGCGATAAAATTTATGTTTTTAACGCATTAATCATATGCAAATTTAATATTAGTTAAAATTACTTAAGATTAGATCAAGTCTGCATTAAGCTTAAATTTTTAAAGTGTTGCAGCATTAGTCAAAGTCGTCATCGAGAATGTGTCAAATGTTGTATATTGCCGATGTAAATTTTAGTTACATATGAGATTCATTAGGTTGCTTCATATGAGTGCACTTGCAATATTACTTATCATACAAAGACTCATATACACGAGTACCCATATAAATGCAGGTGTATGAGCAATGTCTATATACGACTAGCTGTTCCGGCAAACGCTGTTTATCCTTTAAAATTTATTAACATTTTATTTAAAATTCGAAAATAACGTAGAAATATTGGTTTTAAAATTTAAGGCAGCAAACATGCAATGAAAGACTTTAAGATTTGCTTATTGCCATTGCGAATGCAAGCCGTTGTGGTAACTCCAGATGGTTGAAAAGCACTCGTGGTATCAAAACGTCTTGCCTTTTATACCTTACTTTAAGTATTCTTGTTCGTCGGTATTTTTACTGATGAACAAGTGCCACTACAAAATCTGGTTTATAATTCGTAACATTTTTATTACAGATCGGACTTTAAGTTGCAGATTGTTAGCTGGCAATACTGATAAGTCCAGTGAATTTAAAAACTTTTTAGTATAGTTAAGGACCTTATCTCAGGAAGTAAAGGATGCCACTGATTTCTATATCATTAATCCACAAGCAATTTCACTTTGGAGCCAAAACTTCAGATTGCTGATATCACGTTCGCTCAACCAAACCAAGTGGTTGCAATTTCACTTTTTTGTTAGCACAATACCTGCCAGTGGTTTTGTCTGTAAATTTGCTTGCGAGACAATATGGACATCTCACCGTCATTCTACCGAGATACATCCATGTGGACTGTAATCTATTTCTCATGCATAATGAAGAGTAGCATATTTCATGCCTCATGCAGACGGAAGTCATGTCGATCGATGCTGGATATCTTAGTGTAGTGTGAGATCGTGCGTTACGTTTCAATTGGGTTTGAGATGATGGCTGGTCTTCAGATTTTGATCTCCTTTGAAGTAATTTATTATTGGTGCGACGTGCACGCCGATCTACAATTGATCGATTTATTGTAAGCATGAAATATGTCACAAACGTGAAAATATATTTAAATTCTATATTCAAACGCGCCATCTGATCTAATTTTTTTTTATTTATATTTCTTTTATTTTATTAACAGATTTACATTTACATTTTGTTACAATTCAATATAAAAACAATAAATTCATTTATAATCCATATTTGGCATAGCGTTAGTGCTGTAAGACAGCTTGGCAGTGTACTCGTGTGTTTAGTAATGGTGCTATTTTATATATTAAAAGCAGATGGACTGATAATATAATACTAAAATATTATGAGTTAACTATTAAATTCATTCAGTATCAGAAATCTGTTTCAAGATATTTGTGTAATGCGTGAAAATTAGATACAATACATCGTTGTAGCAAAGTGTATACTGATTAAAGTATATATATATGACTCGAAATTCTCTAAAAACAGGACAAATTTCGATGAGGTGGTAGGTGTTTTCGGAGGCATCTAGATTACAAATTGTACATACGAGTATACCGTCTGTATTATTTTTAAAGCATCTAGAGTTTAAATCTAGTAGGCCACCTCTGGCTTTAATAATCAGACTTGTAGACCGAGATGAAAGATTAGCAGTGAGCTTGGAAGTTGTGTTGAAGTTAAATACCTCGTAATGATCATGAAACTGTGAGTTGGTGGCAAGATCGGCAAAATCATTAGTGCCTTTTATTTTCAGGAGGTTTATAATATCTTTCCTTGATGAGCATATAGGAACGTTGGAATTAGCAGGAGTATACTGCAGAGAGTTATATAAAAGTTTCCAGTGTTTTGCCCAGGATCTATTAATTTGTCTGCCAATACTCGCGACAGTCTATTCGGAGCGTATGACAATATCTTATTCACGTAAAAAATGTATTTTTAAACTAAATATAACATGTAGTTGGGCGTAGTAGTAGGCAAGAATAACAAATTTTTAAAATAATTTTTCGACATCATCAAACCTTTCGTAGCCCCAAACTTGTGTGGCATAAAGCATTTAGTTTGTTATTCTTCGATTATTATGGGTGGCTAATATACATCGAGCATGTAAAAGCAATAGCTATCTTAGAAATTTACAGCTTATTGTGTAGATGTTTTCAAACCTTAAGTTATAGAACAGATTGACACCAAGATACGTGTAATTGTTGAAAATTTCAATACTTTCATTTCCATAATGCCACTTTAAATCATTTAAAATTCTTGGTCCGTTGCGAAACGCAACAATTTTGGATTTCAGCAAATTAAGTCTTAAGACCCAGGATGAGCAATATATCTGTAAAGAGTCATCCATTTCCTGAAGACCTTTGGAAGAGTCTGATGAAATTACAATGACATTAACATTCGCAACATTTACTCCACCAGAAAGTGCGTCAGGCAAATCATTCATATCTAATGATAACAGTACTGGACTTAGAATACAACCTTGTTTCACCCCGTATTCCACTGGAAAGTATTTAGAAAATGTGGATCCATCCCTAGTATTTTCACATAAGTGTTCTTATGAATTTGGACGAAATTCCCAAGCAGAATAATTTGATGAAAAGGTTTTTTCTCGATATCATATTGAAGGCGTAAGAAAAGTCTACGAAAAATGCATAGGTGTGTATATGGGTTAATTGGTTTGAGTTTATAATGTATGCTATCCACTGTAGAAAATTCTTTTCGAAAATTTTATATAACTAACCGATAAATACCGTATAAAGCCATATAATAAACATATAATTCGTAGTAACAATTACTGCGATCAATAATTGAGATAAAAACTATCCTGTCTTCCAAGTTGGACCGGACTAAAGATGCCTACAACACTTTACGAAAATTGGTTCAATAGTTTCGGAGCTTATAGCGTTTAAGGGCATTTGAACTGAACTTTTTTTTTAGTTATAATTGACACTTCAGCTGGAAACCTGTTCCATAGCCGTACGGCTAAAAAATGATTTCACTGGGAAATCGACCACAAATGGATGAGCTCTAGACGATGACCGAGTTTTACGTAAAAATTGCTTAGTTGGGTCGTCAGGGCAAAATCGAATGTAGTATCCATCAAACAGAGTAATGCACCCCGCACTGCGGTAATGATCCAGTGACTCAATAGAGTTGGATTTCCTACTGTCGCCGATAAGCTTCTCGAGCACGCGGTAGAATAACTCCAAAATAGACTTTGGGCACCAGCCCAAACATGATAGCTGTAAACCATTTTATTTATTTATTTTCGGTCGGATATAGGTGGTATAAATAGTAAGGAAATCGAATGGAGGGAAGTACTTCTTACACCGTTTCAGGAAAGCAAGACGCTTGAGTGCTTCTTTAAAGACATGAAAAGTGTGCCCACTTCAATGAAGATCATACTGTATTTTCATTCCAAGAACATCAAAAGCATCTGATTCTTCAATGTTTATATCATTCATGAGTACAGATGAAGCAAGATTTACGGTAACGCTGTATTTCTGACCTTATTCGGAGATAAATAACAGATCACTAGTAAGTGAGTCATTCATATGTTGCCTCGCTGCACCGGTCTCGGATAGGCTGGACATATAACTGAATGAATACGAATGGCAACTGCTGCTGCCATCCGCAATAGAGTGGATAGGGTTGGAAGTTTGATAGAGAAGTTTGTTGAGCAATATAAGAAATCGAGTTGGAGATTAAGTTGTAGTACCCCTAACTTAATCTTGAACTCGTTTGATGAGACCCCATCTATAACAACTCGTATAGTGCGGTGTCTGAGAAAGCTCGATTATAATAGAGAACAACAGGTTTTGCCAGTAGTGCACCATTCCACCTTCCGTCAAACGAAATGGAAATATCTATAGCCACCAGTTTACTTTCACCGAAATGATGAATTGAGTGGTACGACTGCGGTAGAGCGGCCCCTTCGTAATCCTTATTGGCGGTCACAAAGTAAATTGTGCAATCTCAGATACCTCAAAAAATATAGTAATTAACCATACTTTCCATTCCAGGAAAGCGCAGAGCAATTTGCAATTGGGCGGTAATTTTCACGGTTATTTGCCTTGACCTTTTTTGGAATTGGTGCTACATTAGCAATCTTCCAACGGGATGGAAACTCACTAACATGCCGTGAAGCTGCATTTGCACAACGTTGTAAATACGAGTACAGCTCTTAGTTTTGTTTAGTTCTTTTTGTGTGTTCTTAGTCAGCATGCATACAAATAAATAGCGCAAGAATAATTTTGGGTTGCAATCTTTCAATTTAACTATGTTTTGGCCGCTCTAAAACACTGTGCATTGGTTTGTGCGAAAATGTTTGATAATGTGATTTCTTTTGATAAACATGCATTTATTTTATTTTGGCATATAAATTCAATTGGAAAAGTAATTTATCATTGCGGTAGTGATGAAATGCAATCGAAATTGGTTTCTCTATATTTTTTCTTGCCTCTTTATGTTGTCAATTTCTGTTAGGATACGCATTAAATTGTAATTTTTGTTTATTTGGTTGTTCAGAAATAAAATGGAATATGTATTACACATACATATTACATATAAAAAACGAAACATTGATTCTTTTGATGGAGTGAATGTGTTCAAAGTATTTGTTTGTAAAAAAAAAAAATTTGTGGTTTTAATACAAATGCAAAAAAAAATAATTCAACTACCAGATGAAACAAGTTTCAGTCACTTGTTGTCATAATGATTTTGTTAAATTCTGCATTTAATCAATAAGAAGAAACCCGAAATTGTTTAATGAAAGTATCTTAGTTTAAATGAATTATAAATAGAGTATGCACAAAAAAAAAATTATAAAACTTAATTACTGTAACAAAATTTTATTACATTACACCTGCTGACCACAGAGTACACAGGTATGTTAAAAGTGGCTTTTGTCCCAGGTCAATATAAGATGATATGTTAAAGAAATATCTATGATTGTGTTAAATATACATCTATGTTGTATATTGTGTATTAATTTTTGAATCTGTAATTTGTAAAAAAAAACTTCCAAAAATCGGCCAATCACCATCATAATCAGGGGAGACTTTAATAAATGTATGTATGTGGACTAAAATGCAGGTACTTTAGCCACAAACAATATATGCATTATTCGACTTTACCACATTAGCGTAAGAAATGTTCTTGGTGTTTTGAGCATTTATTCACTGTCCTGTCGGAGGAAAATTTTTATTTTCTACACTTTGTGCTTTTCGGTCTTCTTAGGATCAGTGACTGGCTTGATGGTAGATTGCTTCAAATGAACGTAAACAGGGCAGCCTTTATAATTAGCGGTATGTTTGCCTCCACAATTACTGCATTTTTTTTAAAGATGCATCTGTTTTCTTCTTGTTGCATTGAGCTGTTTTATGAAGTTCTCCACACACGACAAAAACTGTGGCCAATTTGCAGTACGCCTTAGTGTGACCAAACTCTTGGCAGTTCAAGCACTGGACGGGTCCTGAACGCTTATGAGGTGCTTCTACTGTCAAATTACGGTGTAGGAGGTATTTTATATTGTAAATGAGTTTCACTCTTCTTTAAAACAATGTCCCGAGGTTCAAATTCCACCCTAAACATGGGCTGAGGGACTTTTTCACGATTATGAATGTTCTCTACATTCTTAATCTTAAAACCTTTATCCGTTAATTCGGTCTTGACTTCTTCAGGGTCTACGCAAGGGTCGATACCTTTAATAACAACTTGCAAACCTTTAGCGCTTTTTAATTGGTAAGTATAAAAACAACGCTTTTCTTTGTCGAGTTCGTTGAACAGTTTTTGGTAATCATCTTCATGATTTACCTGTATTTTAGTTTCCTTAATGTTACCATGTCTGATCGATGTTACGTTGAATTTTCCTTTGCCTATGACTGCAGCAATGTTATTTACTAACGCGCTGGAAGTACGTTCCCTTAAATAGATTGGTGGCGGCTTAAAAGTTTTTTTCGTTGGTGTTGTTGCCCCATCTACTTGAAGAATTGCAAATCGGTTCTGTTCAGTTGGCTGAACTGTTTTGTCATCTCTTGATATTTTTGGCCTTGATGAAATGTCTGAGGATTTTGAGCTCCTTTGCCGTTTAGACACAGCAGCAGACCGATCCATGCCAACTTGCGTTTTCGGTTTATTCTTTCCAATTGTTAAAATAATACTCTCCAAAGAGTTTTGCAAGCTTTCCTTCCCAGAAATGAAGCGTGGCTCATTTTCTAATTTAAATTTTATGGGACCGCTCATACAGTTTTGTTTTTATTTATATAAAAATATATAAAATTATAGAGAAAAAAAAAAATATACAAAATTGTTTGCTTGGTTAATGTGTAGAATTTTGCAGTTATTTGTCTCTGTATCATTGTTGTTGTTGTTATATTCAACTTGCTTGTAACAAAAAGTGTTTTTTTCTTCGTCTGTTTCAAGAACGAAAATAATTTTTTTTTTTTTTTTGAAGATATTTGTCTCTATATTAATGTTATTGTTGTTATATTCAACTTGCTTGTAACAAGAGTTGTTGGTTTTTTGTTTGTGTTATAATATTTTAATAATTATTTTCCGCGTTATAAACGCTTTTATTTTTGTTTATACTGTCCGCAAAGTCTTAAAAAAAATGGAGCTGTTTATAACTTATTCTACAGGGTTGACAAAATTATAGTTCGGTTGCTAATAAACAGCTCAAATATTGCCAAATATTTTGTGTACATAAAACTAGAAACTTACTATTTTCATTATTACGAATATGTAGTTACATATATACGAACTAAATTTACTATTACCAAAGCACATAGCGCTGTTCTTCGCAGAGTTCAAAGACAAATAATTTTGGTCAGCCCAATCTGCATAAAACTCGGTACTGGAAGCAAGCTGATCTAAGCCCAGTCTCTTGTCGTCAGCAAGAAGTTGTATATCATCAGCAACATTTACTGATATCAATTGTATTATAAAGATCGTTTATATACATCATAAACAATAAAGGCCCTAAAATATATCCCTGAGGTATACGCCTATGTACTTCTAAAGTATTTGACTGCTGACCTTTTTTCCAAATAAACTGAAATCCGTTCACAAGGTAGGACAAACAACAAGCAGAGTTTTCGAATTTAAATTCATTACATAGTTTCTTTTTTAGCAATTTAAAGATTAAAAAATCAAGGGTGTGGTCAAATCTATTGTTACCAAAACAGGAATAAAGGAACGATCCAAGTTTTGCCTTATATTATCTACAAAATCCATTAACAAACGGGTTGTGTTATATCCTCTTCTAAAGCCGGGACTCACATTTAATTTCGAATTATTGGAAAATTCTCAAATATTTTGTAACAAGAACTCAAAATACTTATTGGGCGAGAAACCGCATTATAGCGAGGGTTCTTCACTTTAGGTATTGGTATGAGGACACACTGAGTAGGCTATAGTTGAATTTTCTAAATGTGTCAAAGGTTTTGCGATACAAGATAATATCAATTTAATACCATCTGGGTCCATAGCAATCGATTTAATATTATTCATCGCCTCATAAACTTCGAGCGCATCCACGTTTGTAAGTGAAAGGTGAAATCCTTTCGAATTGTAGTTCTATGTTGTCAGGCTGCAATCACTGATTGCTGATTGAAATTATTAATACATAAAACATCTATTCCTAACTATTCACAAATAAACGAGCAAAAAATTTGGAAAACTTGTAATACTATACAATTACATTTTTATGTAATGTAAATAAATGAAATGGAGCTGTTTAAAGTTGTCACTTTCTAACGTTTCACTAGGAATTTCCAATCGGTACCCATATCTATTTATTTATTCATTTTTTATTTTGTTGTTTTTATTTATTTAATTCATGTCTATGAAAAAAATCTTACAAATGATTTGAAATGTTTTCAATATTACATACATACAACAAAAAAGTTAATTATTCAAATGTAAAATTATATCACGTATCAAAACACTAATCTGGAGACACAGAGCAATTAGGCCATACATTTCATTAAAGTTATAACAAATTCCTAAAAAGGCATCAGAAATAGCACAATTTTAAAGCTGATACCGTTTAAAAGTATAAAAATGATTAATGCATTTAACGTCGATTTTTGACTTGTCAGAGTTAGAAGTTTAAGTGGCTGTAACCTTCGTGCATAAGGTGATAAGTTTGATTTGAGTTCTATAACATTTCTCCAATTATTTTATACCTTCAGAAAAATATGGTATCTTGAGGTCTTCATAAAAAAGTCGCCATGGTGTTTATTGGCTTACAAACCAAAGTTTGCTTTCTTTGCCATCGATTCACTTCGAGTCTCTGATGTGTTGTGTTGGATTTCGTCCACGGTTATATAACATGGGATAGACACAAGAGCAAGAACTGTTAATGTGAAGACTATAATGTGAAGACTATAAAAATGTTCCCACTAGACTGAAAAATAATAACTTTTGTCACTGCGAAATCATTAAATTTCTTGGTCCAACGTTTATTTATGAAAATGCTTTTATGAAAATTGGTTTTTTATCTAGGTCCAGTACTCTGGAGATGATCCCTATATATGAAGTACATTGTACTCAACTAGGAAATTATGTTGACAGGTTAGGATCAGTCAACAGAACTTTTTCATCAAACCGTACCCCAAGGTGGACGAGTTCATTCTTATTCCCGATTACACAGCCACCGAAGTTGAAACACCTGTGAGGATAGTCTCCTCTATAGAAGTGCAAGTGTTTAGAATTTTTGATATTCCACTAAAGCAAGATCTTTTTACCAGGCAAATAAATCTATCTAAATTCTCGTTTAGATAAGAACAGGAAAAGGGAGTGTCAAAGTTTAATAGTTCGGCCAAATGTAAAGGTTTTGCTCACTGTTTTCTTCGACTGCAATGGGGCATCATGAATTCTTGCCACAAGGTCGTACGGTCAATAAGGAATACTACCTTGAAGTTATGCGCCGGTAGCGCAAAGCAATTTGTGAGAAACGCACAGAATTGTGGAAAAAAACAATTATGGATTTTACACTACGATAACTCACTAGCTCACACATCGATGCTTGTGCGTGAGTTTTTGGCCAAAAACAAAACCGTTAGCATGCTTCAACCACCGTATTCACCGGACTTGGATTAAAACTGAAGACACCGATGAAAGGAAAGCGTTTAACTTCGATTGAGGAGATAAAAGAAAAATCGAAACAGAAGCAGTTGGCCATACCAAAAAGCGCGTTTCAGAAGCGTTTCGAGGATTGGAAAAAACGCTGGCATAGGTATATTATATCTGAGGGTGTTCAAGATTGAATAAATCTAAACTTGATAAACCTGTATTTAAAAATTAATATACGTTACACAATTGTGAATTATCTATAAACTAGAGCTAAGCAACTCTACAAAATACTACAGAACGCATTCTGTATTACTCCATTTTTTGCATTCCTTTTTTGTTGCTCAATAGTTAAAGTTTTACTAGAAGAAAAGTGTGCAGATTGTAATAGATATACGTAAAGCTTAAATATTAAAAGATTAATCCATAATTATCAAAGTTACACAAAAGCTGTAATAATGAGTTATAACTAATCAACGTAATAAAAGCTAATCTGAATTACAAAACAAATACTTGGCGGAGACGTGTTTTACTTTGGGTTGAAGCATCGTGGAGAGCACTGCACAATTAAAACATAACCTAACAGAGGGGGTTACTTTAAAGGGGACAAGATAGTATTGATGAATAAATAATTACTTTTTAAAAAAATTTAAAATAAAGGTTATTTTTTGATCAGCCCTCGTATACTGATATTTATGTATAAACAGAATGAAGAAAAATGGATTACCGTTTTGCCAATACTTTTACGACACTTCATTAAGAATTAGGCTCAAAGTACAATGTAAAATTTTTAGTTTTTTTTTAACGTTTTTTTATTCATTGAATCTTCAAAATGAACTAACAATAGGTATTCAAATCATAATACTAAATTTAAAATTAAAAAATGAGCTTTTTACTTAAGTCTGGACAATGCTAGACAAAAAGTTTTATTATGCGGGAGCTAGTTCGGTAAAATCACCTATTGAGCAATCTGATGGTGGCAACGGTATCCCTTCTTCTTAGAAGAGTGTGGCCGCCAAAATTAAGTATATTGCGCGCAAGAGGGTTTGAATGAAGTTCCAGTTTACTGACGTACCTTGTAGCGTATTTAGGAAATTCCTCTTTTACCAGCGGAACACTCAGATCTTTATGAATTCGTGAATTTTTTACGTAAATATTTAGTGATGCTGATTAACCAAAATCATTTCGCATTTTTACCAAAAGAGAAACCACATAATTAAGTACTTTAATTTTATAGCACCATTTAACTAATATTTGCGGCTTTATTCATAAGAAAAATATTTAATGTTTATTAAACGTTTGTGCAAAATTTGTCAAATAAGAGTTTATTAAACAAAAAATATTTCTTATGAATAAGACCATAATATATTTAACTTCATAAAATGCTTTAAATATTCGAATCAAATGCAATATTTTTCAGTTCAATATATTTATCTTCAAGATAATTAAAATAATTCTTTCAATTAAACAACTTTACAAAATTCACCATAAAAATCTGAATAACATTTAAATTATTCATACAGATATTTCTTCGAATTTTATTCACTTATGCACTCATTTACACACAATCGCTCGCACTATTTAACCAGTTTGCTGAATTCAGAAAGAAAAACAAGAGAGAAAAAAAAACGAAAACAAAAAGCCAGACAGACAATATGCAATTAATGCAATCATTCACTGAACTACACTCAATCACGGTAAAATGGATTTATAAAAACGTGAGCGCGTGTTCAAATATGAAAAATTTGATAAATACTCATACTCTGAGAAAGAATCGGCAAACAATCAAACGAATGCAACCTCACACTCCCGAGTGCACCATCCTTCCCATCCCCGGCGCACACTCAATCATCAACTCATACAGCCAGCTCAGCTCTTCACAGTCGGTCACATACACTGTATCAGTATGAAGTATTTTGTTGTTGAAATTCATTAAAACGAAAAGCAGCAAATAAAAACAAAATTTCAACACATTCCATTTCATATCAAATGCCAATTTTAACCACACACATGCTCGCAACGCAGAGCAAAATTGTTGTATTTCAATGCAACCGGTTGCAATACATACTCACATCCGCACATACATACATACATACACATGTATCCTCTTGCATTGACATAATTATGAATGAAAGGCATAAAGCGGCATGAAAGTCCACACACGAAATGCTGATTGAACAAAAGCACTGACACTGATAATATTTTTGACCAAAGTAGCAGGTAATTATTGTTGGCCACTACTGTTCAAGCGAATTCTCTGATGAAAATAGATTCAGAATGATTGACTAAATGTTAACGTCAAATGTTTACATACTTGTTACAATTAACATACTACATACTCGTACATATGTATGTATGTACGAGTATATGTGCACGTTTTCCCTTACACATACAACAATATAAGACAACGTGCAACATGAGCCTTCACTTCACATTGCATCATGCGTTTGTTAATTTGCTCCCTGTGATTTTATAACTAAATTAGCCATGTTCAAGCACACTTTTGACGATGTCACTGTCTGCGAGTATTCATCATCGCTCATACGAGTATTCATCGTACTTGGGAATGTAAGCAATCAATGTCATCATCATCATTATTGTCATGTTGTTTATTTTGTTATTTCGCAACTGATGCCCGCTACTCTTGATATTTTGAAAGGTTCTGTTACAAAAAAAAAAAAAAAATAGTAGAAAAAAGAGGCGGAAAAATATAAAAAATACATGTCGTTGACATTAGTACGAGTACAATTGTTTAAAGCTCAAAATTGTGTTAAGTTTATTTACTAACTTGCTAATCCGATTGTAAAATTATCTATTTTATGCAAAATTGTATCTCAACTTTTTGCTATAATTATCAGTTTTCACAACTAAATCAGCTTAAAAATAATGCTCAAAAAAGGTAAAAATTATCTTTAAAAAAAAATAATACTAGAATTTTAGTTGAATTATATTTTTGTTATTTAAGTTAACATATTTTTAAACACGATTTATTTTTCATAATTATTTCTTATGAACTCTTACTATATTGGCCATCGTTTCGATAATACCAACTGATTAACAAATAATAATATATTTATTCTTTCATTGTCTGAAAACTATAAAACAAATATATTTCAGTCAGAATGTGTGCATTTAAAAATTTTTTTTTAATATTAAGGTTGTGTATGGTGACCCCCCTAAAGATTGAAAACAGAAGCAAGGTATATTCTACAAAAATGGTGGATTCTCAAACATATTGGAAGTTGGTCGTACATTCGGTATCTTTAGGAGTCCTCTGTGGCTAGTTAGGACGGTTGACCCTAAAATATCAGAAGCTAAAGTTTTGTGTGGGTGCCCCCTTAAACAGGACAGTTAGAGGAAATGTAGAGAGAGACATATCTTACCCATTTTATCCCCCTAAAAGCCACTCAGAGACAGTTATAAAGCTGTTTGCCGATTTTCTGCCGTTTTGCTCGACCTTTGACTCCCTAATTTTTTAGCTTATGCATATTTTTACCAACCCCCAGAAAATAAATCCGTAACCAAGCCGTATCTAAATCTCGTTTCTAATTTTTGCATATAACACAGTCATAAAAGGTTTTTTCCTTTAATAAAAGAATTGCATAGCAATCGCAAAGTGTCAGAGTATCCACACAAAATTAAGAATCAATATAACGACCTATGCGACAATAGAGCTGCAAATCTATCGATACTATCGTTAAGCGCTACTTTTTGCTATGAATCTGTAACTCAAGTGGAAGTTAGTAAACATAGATACATACATATTTATATAGGTATATATAAAATCTTTACGGATTTTTATTCTATGATAAAAAATATAACTTTTAAATACTTTTCTTTTTATTTTTACTAAACACTTTGACTGCAACGTCACCGGTATGCAAAGAGAACAAAGTTTTTTAAGCTGCAGTCGATATTTAGTCGCAGCCGCCAGATATAAGTTGTCATGTTTAACTAACATTTTTTATATATAAAAAAAACTTTTTTATTTGAGATAAAATCAATAAATGATATAATACACTTTACTTTGATATATAATATGATTTATATAATATATTTTCATTTGTAAATAACGATATAACTATAAAATTTTAAAGACGCCTAAGAACCTGCCTGAATAAATGGCCAGAAACGTTATACCGGCTACATGTAACCGGCTTCGTATATACGTTCAAAAATTTTCTATAGTATCACTATCGAACGAAAACAATCGATAGTTACCCAAAAATAAAACTATCGATACTATCGATTGCTTTGCAGTTTTAATTAACGATGAATAACCTCTAAAAAAAGTTATAAACCAATACAGTTAGTTGGGGCAAACCGTTAACCAGTGCGAGTGAGACGGAACACTCTCGAAGACCGAACAACAAAAGCAACAAGCCTGACTGCACATAAGAAATAATTACGAGGACAGCGACGGCGTCATATTAAACCCGCCGGCTATTCTAGAAAATATTTGGTATGGCTCCAACGTTTACATTTTCTTTACATATACATACATACATACTTCTGAACAAAATTTTGTAAAATTAAAAAACAATTGCAATTTGTGAATTATGAAAAAAAAAAAACATTATAAAAGTATTACAATATACTTTGTTGGATCGGAAATTAAAATTGTAGAAATTTCAAACTTATATAAGTATTCCCTTAAAACTTGTTGTGTGAAGGGTATAAAAATTAATTAAAAAGTTAAAATAAAGAAAGAACACAATCACTCTAAATAAATGTGTAAATATATATATATATATTAAACTTAATTTAAAAGCAAAATACTTATTTTTTCGGTATTATTCTTTATTTAATGATGATTATTGTTATTTGAAATACCATCTCACAGTCTTTTTATTTGGGAGAAATAATGACAGTTGAAGGCGGGAAATTTTTTCGCAAAAGTTTTACAGACACAGTTTTCCTGTAAAATGGCGACTAATTTTCGTGACAGCTGTTACTCACCAAAAAAAGTTATAGCTACAGTTTAGTGAGAAAAGCAGCTGTTTGTTTCAACTTTGTTTCATTTCACGCGAAAGTTACAGAACACAGCCACAGAGCTGCTTTACGACTTCATAAAAGGTTTTCAAACCAGTCAGCTGTTTCAAACCTCACTCAACATAAATTAGCAAATTTATAGTTTTTAAAGTCATATTTCGAATTTTTTTTATGAGATTCACTGCAAAAGTTTGTAATTCTCAGAATAGCTTATCTTGTAATGCATTTTATATTCGTATAAATTTGTCCAGAAATCAAGAGTGGTGTTCCAAAGTTGTAAGTTTTTCTATAGTAAAATCAATAATTTTTTCTCTGAAATGTTAATTTAAAATTATTAGTTTTTAAACTGTTTTTTACACGAAAAATAAGTATTTCTCTCTATTAAGATAAGATTTTGGCAATCTTTGTCAAAGTTGACATATTAATTAATCTATTCTTAAATTCAATAATGCAAAAAATGTTAAGTGTATAAGTAAAAAATTTTAGAAAAACTGCTAACTTTTCAATAGAAAATTTGCTGCTAAATCAGGGGGATAAATGCCGAAATGGCCACGCTGATAGTAACTGTCTACTTGCTGAAGGAGGGAAACTTTTTATTCGTCAACTGAAAAAAAACTACACTTCACATAACCTAATGTGAGAGCAGCTGTCCGCAGGGTTGTCACATATGGCGATATCTCTCCAAACGTGGCGAAATTTTATCTACTGTAGCTACTAAGTTTCTGGAGGTTACTCTCTATTGCGATGCGAAAGTAAGTTCGATGCGAAGGGTAAATGCGATAAGAGTATAATTTGGTACTCTGTACCGTTTGAATACAGGGTACCAATTCTACGATTACGAAGCATTTTTCTTTCGCATCGCAATAGAGAGTAACCCCTTTGGTTTGACGGCTGACGATTTTTTTTGCAATATAAAATTTATGTGGCTTTTTTACATTCTTTGTATTTATTATTTATTTATTAATTTACAAATTTATTATAATTTAAATTACAATAAACTATATTTAGTAAAGCACTAGCAATTAACTAGTTATTAAGTTATTTGTAATATTTAAAATAATTTTGAACATATTTTATTTAAATGGCATTTTTAGTTTAATAGTTTGTAGGAATTTATATACGTTTACATTCGCACCAGAGGGATCAGATAAGAGTTCAATTATATTATTTGTTTTGCAGATACTTAAGCGTAGGTTTCTGATAGAGTGACACCTTGATAGCAGGTGAGATATTGTTAAAATTGAATTGTTGCTGAAAGAGCAGACGGGACGGGGATCTTTTGATATAAGAAATTGGTGGGTTAAGCTTGTATGCGTTAGTCGCAATCTGGTGAAGAATCTATTCTTAAGCCAGCCAGTTGAAATTGGAGTTTGAATTGGGGATTCGTTAGGGTTAATACATTGGTATACATGATTGTAACTCCGCCATTGGTTTAGAATTGCAAGGTTTAAGTTGCTCATAGATTTTCTGGTCATAAAGTTTTTGGATGCTGATGAAAATTGTGGACTGGGATGTAAATGAGCTAACTTCGCTTTGTGATCAGCTACTTTGTTACCTTTAATGCCGATATGGCTTGGAATCCACAGAAGTTTCACTTTATTCATAATTTCTATTAAACGCTGTTGAATCTGGATTACTCGTATCAAAAACGGAACGACTGTCTGTTCATATAATGTGTTTTCTATTTGATTCTTTAACAAGTTTTACAGCTCCTAGGATTGCCATAGTTTCGGCTTCGAAAATCGTTGCTTCCAGAGGCAAGATACCTATTCTGCGAATTGATTCGTTGTCGTCGACAACAGCAAATCCAACAGAGCTTGCTGTTTTAGATCCGTGTGTGTAAATGAAAGCCCAGTTTTATTTTTGAATTTTACTGATAACACTGAGAATAAGAGTCTGAAGACTACTGGAGTTGAATTTTTGTCCATACTCTCTAAATTTCTTAGGAACATACTGGGTTCCAGCACCCAAGGAGGGGGGTTTTCTATTGGAACTATAGTCTTATTAATATCAAATCTCTTTGTATTTTAAATCAGGCATTCTTATTTTATCCAATGCTTTGCTGCCCGTCTACATGACACATGAGAAGCTGTTAAAACATACCTTTGACGGTGCGATTGTTTTTTTTTTTTTTTTATTTTATTTTTTTTTTTATCTTGGACTAGTACTCAGGGGATGACCCCCATATGCAGTGCATTGTACTGGAACTAGGAAAATAAGTTGAGATGAAGAGGGAGTAGTGTTCGTGGAAGTTTAAATTTAACAATAATAACACGAAAGACTAAAACAAACTCTATTGCAGCATTTAAAATGTTGGAATTAAATTATTTAAAACTGATCAGTACCCAGTGTATATACCTTCGACACTGCTCAGATTAGCAAAATTCAGTCCAACACCATCCACACCACAAGGTAGAGAAGTACATTCAGAAAAAATTAATATTGTGCATATAAAGAAAACACGGACAACGGCGAGAGAAGAAACAAAAAGAAACTCGTGTACATATACTGCTACCTATTCCGGTGCACTTTGATTTCATACGAAATTAATAATGAACATGTGTAGGTATACAGAAAATACGGACAACGGTAAAAAAGAGAGAAAGAAAAATAAACACGTATAGCTTGCTACCTATTCCGGTGCAGTTTGGTTTTATATAAATTTAATTAATGAAAGTACACATATAGAAAATACCAAACATGGTAGAGTACGCGTATGTCTTGATTTTTCATTATATAAACACCGTCAACAAAAGCAATTTTATGTGCTTTTTATAGTTTGTAGAAAAAATTATTTTTATTGCAAAATTTGCAATCTTAAATAAAAGTTTGAAAATTTTTAGGTAATTTCTTTTAATTCGCAACTATTTTTGCTTTTTTCGTATTAAAATGGTATTGCCTTTTGACACAGAGCTTTTAAAACAAACGTCTGAACAGCCGTGTCAAGACGGCAAGAAAACAGTAATATTTGCAGTCTACACCTGACAGTAACAGTATTTTGCTTTTCCTGTTAGTGCTCTCATGTCAGGTGTGGACAGCACTTAATGAGCTATCAGTGCAACCTAAATTCGGGCGTAAAGCGCTACGTAATTTAACACTTAAATTTGACGCTGTAGTAAGTAATTTAAATAAGAGCGTTAACGTTGTGCCATGAGCAGTATTTCTCAATAAACTTGTTTAATAAAAATCACTACAAAGAAATAATAAAAAGTGATAAAGTCACCAGATAAGCCGATAGCACCTAAAGGGCTTCTCTTACGCTCTGTCAAAATTGGATTTTCCAATAGCAAAGCGTTGACGCCGCTCTATTTTGGCATTGACGTCATTAACAATTTTTTGAAATTGGTGGTAGTAGACTTATTGGTCTACATGATTCTACTTTAGTGGGATCCTTCCCTGGCTTGGGTATCATAGTAACCATAGATACTTTCAGTCAGAGTGTAACTTTGACAGTGAACGGACGTATTTGTTTTTGATCAGTGTTATAAAAAAAACAGTATAAGTAGAAAACCGCAATAAGTGAAAAGAGTGAATTTGTAGAAAAAAAAACTTTGTGACAGTTATTTTTATGTAATTTTATATATAAAAAAACGGGCCCTGAACGCTTATGTGTCTCCTCAGCGGTAACCTTACGATGCAAAAGAAATTTGAAGTTATATATTGAATGAATTTCATTCTTTTTTACTACAACATCCCCTGATTCTAGTTCAACCCTAAACATGGGTTGAGAGATCTTTTCACGGTTCCTGATGTATACTACGGTTTTTATTTTAAAACCTTTATCTTCCAATCCGGTTTGGACATCATCGATGTCTACACAAGGGTCAATACCTTTAATAACGACCTGAAGACCTTTAGCACTTTTGAGCTGGTAGGCGTAAACTGATCTTTTCTCTTTTTCTAAAACATCAGACAATTTTCGGTAGTCGTTTTCATGGTTTACCTCAATTTTAGTTTCACTGATGCTGCCGTGCTTCACTGATGTGACGTTGAAAGTATTTTTGCCGATTGCTTTCGGAACTCCAACACAAAATAAGAGCGTATGGACATGGTGATTATTTAAGGTCATGTCTTTTTTTATAATATTCTTTAAAAGTTGCTACCAAAATCATATTACATTTTTGATTTTTAAATCATTTCTTTTTTAAATGTTGTCGTTAAAACAATTCTTTGGTTTTTTTATCTTTTTGCTAGTATCGATGTGGTTACCTTGCCAATCGAATGCATGTAAACCAATTTTTAAAATTCAAATAAAGCATTAAAAGTATGAGTATGTATACACATATACGAGTATAACAATAGAACAAATAAATTTAGTAATTTATTTATAATAGTATTTAAGGTTTGTTTATTTTAATGCCATATTAAAAAATTAAATATTTCCAAGAACTAACTTGTTTTACATATTTTTGTAGGTCACACTATTTTTATTTTGTAGTGAACAAAAATCGAAAGTAGTTTAATTCGGCTGCGGCATAAAGTTAGCATGGACCTGCAGTAGTATGGTCTTGCTGTAGTCAAAATACAAGTTCCATTTTAGTGAATGTATTTTATATTTGACGTTTTGAAGACTGTTGTCTGCAGGCTTCATTTTGTTTAATGTTTAATTTAAAAGAAAATTAAAGAAAAATATGAAAAACAGAGAGCATGCTTTTATCGTTTGTAAAATTTGGCAGTACAAAAAAAAAAGGGCGTGCCTTTTAGGCATGGGCTTAAATAATGGTGAAAGTTTATTCTAAGTCTTTTCTCCAGCAGGCAGAGACCAGAGCATAGGCGTAGATCAGAGCAAAACCTGCCTCACGGGGAGCGTCTGACGGCCAATTGGTGCCCGCTGTAAATTACATCTAGGCTAATTTTTGAGCGGTTTTTATTCGTGCTTTCGGGCAGATAAACCGTGGGCCGGAAAATCAATGCTTTGTATTGTGGTTCTCAGCTGCTTTAAGTCGAGACCCAAGTGAAATAAAAAGCTTTTGAGTATTGATTTGTTGATACCGAAAGGTAACCAGGCGGTGAATAAACCGCTGAAATAAGCAATATTTCACGGATATGTTCAATACAAATATTTCTTGCTGTTGGGACCTATGGACCAAAGAAAGAGAATATTTTCCCCTACAAGCATACACACAATAAAATTACTATAATACGTTATATTGATGATTGTAATTCATCAAAAGTATTATTGGAACACATTAAATTCTCATTGATTTCTTGAAAATAGTAAAATATAAAATTACACGTTTGAACATATTTTTGAAAGCATTAAAATAAATCGAAGTTTAAGTTTTAGCTGGTGATAGTATATTACGATATTGATGATATTTTGTCATAAAATTTACTCCATTTAGCCATTTTTCAGGTGCTAAATATGCCATCATATCAATGAGATTTTTACATCAAATTGAATCCAAATCATTATAATACTGATGTTAGTGTGCTATTGTATTGAAGATAGTTTGTCATTACATTTACTTCGCTTAATCATTTCTTCTATATTAGAGTGTTATTGCATTGATCACATGCTCGCATCAATCATATTTCGATTAATCATCCCCATAATGTCAGTATGATACTTCATTTATGAAATAATTGTTATAATTGCCATTAATCATAATTAGAGTTGAGTAGTGTTCTGCCTTCCATACTGTGCACACGTCTTTTGTTACTGCTGTCCGTATTTCCTATATATGTTTATTATTAATTTCATTTGAAACAAAATTGCATTCTCTGAGCACTGATCCAAAATAAAAAAATGATGTAATGGTTGACATCATAGCGATGAAAAGTGTCATGGGGTCAAAAATGTTTAAATACGTCACAGTTGCGACGGGTTTTCTATGAGTGCATAAGATTTTCCCCGATAATCTTTTTATAGATTTATTAAACTTTAAGTTCACAGCACTTTTTTAACTGGCGGCCATTTTGTCAGCTGTTAAGTGATTTAAGTTTAGTTTGGTTTGGCATCTTAACATGAATAGATTATTGATTGCTTCCAAATTGTGCAAACTTTTTTTAAAATCAACGTCCGTTTTACGGTCAACACAACATACGGCCCACTTTTGCTAGAATGTAGGCGTCAATAAAGAAAACTGCCCTATACGGAGTGATAATAAATCCTCACCATTACATGCAGAAAAACTAACTGTTTGGCTGCTGGAAAAATTCATCGAAAATTGGATCTTCAGCTTACACTACGTCGAAGCCATCCGTGGCGGTTAAAGTTAATTTTTACGCTTTGTGGATTACATTTTTAGCACATCCTGGTTGATGGTGGTTATACATGCCTTAAAAGTGTTGCTAAGAATTTTTGTCATATCTAACCCAGTGTGCAGCAGTTGATCTGTTTATTATAAATGCACAACACATGCACACAAAGAACATAAAACTAAAAAAACATAATAGGCAAACAAACAAACATACATGATCTAAAGTACGCAAAATTCCGAGTAAATCCACAACAAATGATGTTGTTGTTATTCTTGTATTTTTTGTATTTCCCTTCTTATTGTTTGTGCGAATGTGCACGTGTGAAAATGTGTTAATGAGTAAGAATTACATTTGTAGATTTGAGTGAATGAATGCCTAGAAAGATCGTGTCGTTTGTAGAAACTGATAAAGGCGTATAAATAGCAGACAGGCCGGCGGCACCGAATCAGTTTGCTTTTAAGCTTTGTGCAAGCCAAAGTAAGCAAGTTTCGTGTTTTGGTACACAGTGGTATCAAGTGTAAATAAAGTTGTGAATTAAGTTACTGTATAACGAACAAGTGTGTTAGACATTATTTCATTTGCAATTGAAGAATCCGCAAAAGCGTTTTTAGAAGCAAAAACGTAACAGCATTTATAGCTTAAGCCAGAGTATACAATCAATCTCAAAATTACTTAAATAAAAATGAGATGTTCAGGTTTGGATTTTTGGCTTAAGCTTGACATATTAGACTTTAGCATGAGAAACTTGGTTGAAGGTTTGAACGTCTATATGGTTAGTGATTGACCTGCATGAGGGATATTGTATGTTACCAGGAATGAACTTCTATTGCTTAGAAGGAGCTGATAAGTTATTTGTCATTGAGATTGAAATGGGTATATAAAGAACAAATCCCGTAATTAGCATGATGCAATACTTGAGTCAATTTTTAGTTTGCTGCACTGTGATGTGCCTTGAAGTTCACTGCACACAATGCTAACAGTGTGGGAAACTCCTGGCAGTTGCACACACTAGATGAAACCAGCTTGATGCATAATTGTTACTTATGTTTCTGTAACCATATCTGAAACTGGTTTTTCTTTGCGTGTAGAGATATAAAAAAGGAACATCGACACCAAAGGAATAAATCTATTTAAATTGCAACATTCACGACCTCAGGGGCCATTTATTCTGGTGAGAGTATAATAGCAAAACTAAATATAATACAAAGAAGCAAAACGAAAATAAAAATGGCCAAGCGTTATTTTCGCAAACTTCAATTGGTTGCAATTACTTTTTTTTTTGCAGAAAAATTGTTTTAAAATCTTGCCCTGAAAATACAAGGACAATCTGTAGTTTTCTTCACTCTATTGCTTAAATGTGTTTAAAAATTTCGTTTTACATAGAGGAAATCAGGAAAAGACATTTGGAGAGGAAGCAAAATGAAAGATATTGGAAATTGCTTAACCAAAAAAGCAAATGCTGCTGCTGCTAAATCATGGATAAGGTCTGCTTTGGTCAGTACCTTGTTTTGCAAATGCGAACAGAGCATAAGAAAAATGATATAATAATATTATAAAAGCATAAGGAAACATTTAGACTTCATACCATTTAGAAGTCAAGTTCACAAAAGAAATGAGTAGAGTGGCTTACGACTTCATTGGAGTTACTTGGAAAACGTGGCTGGCTGTTTGAGAAAAGAGGAGGTTTTGCATTTTTTATGTTTTTGTTATTCCAACGCAACAGACGACAACGATGCGTTTGTTCAATGTTATTGAAAGGTTGTATGAATTTTGAAATGTGGTTATGAATGTTTTGAGTTTAAATGGGAAGTGAGAAGTGGCAAAGGAAATTGTGTTGATTGTTGGCTCAAGGGAGGTGTTTTCTGGCGGAATAAGTATATTTCTAGACTTTACCAAAATAAATTATATAATACAGGGTGCTAAGCACTTAACTTAATAAAACTTGAGAGAATGCAAGAAACATATTTAGAAAGGAATAGAGAAGGGTTATCAGAAAACTAAGTGAAATAAAAAATAAAGAAACGCTTGTGTTATTATTGATTAAGAAGAGTGGTTTGCAACTATTTTTCTTAAGATTGTGGTGTAGGAGAAACAATTGCTGGCCACTTCAAGGGCTGCAGTTTGGTTAAAGTAGCATTTTCTCGTGTTTCGGCTCGATTTTAGGTTAATTAAAATTGTAAGAACACTTTCACATTGAATAATTTAGATCGCTTTACACTATGAAAGTTTCCCTTCTGAAAGTTCAAGCTTGCATGAACACTGGATACACATTTTCAGGTGCTTGAAAGCTCTGTTGCTTTCTTGCCATCTCATTGCTATTAAAAAAAAAAAAGAATGATACCGTGAAAGTTGAAAAAAGAATTAAGTAAAGTTTTTATAAGAAAAATTTGATGGTGCGAATCGAAACTTAATTTTGTTTATTTATTTTAGTGAAATTACAGCACAACAAGACTTAATCTTATTTATCAATACTGTTGATATAAAGATAGGTTGTGAACAATGTTATGAATATTAATAATTAAAAATTAAAGAAATATTGCAAAATAACAAAGATATAAATACGACAAAAAGCAATAAAAAATAATAATAAAAATAATAAAAATCGATAATAATAATAACAATAATATAAATATATATGATATGATAATGAATTTAAGCAAAATGGGAAAAAATTGCAGATTTAAAGTATCTAGCATTGTATAGGGTCTGTATATTTGTAGGAAGTTCGTTCCAGAGACGTATGGCATTTATGAAAAAATGTCTTTCTTATACTAATTTTCGGTATCGAATAGAATTTATTCTGCATCCTCTATTGGTCCTTGAAAAAACTAATCTATGATATAGGTACTGAGGTTGCCTACTGTATGTAATTTTATGTAAGCACAGTAGAGTGTGACATATCAGAAGATTTTTAAATGCTATTCCGCAAATCTGGTAAGAAAACTGCGAGATTCTACTAAATCTATTGCAATCATAAATATAACGTGCGATATTGTTAAACATAATTTTCAGCTTATTCTGATTTATGGAATCACAGCTAGCAAACAATTCGCAACCATAGAGAATAGTCGGCAGTAAATATGTCTTGCCAAGAAGCATACGAATGTTGCGAGATCCAAAAATTTCTCAGAATGGACTAAGTTTTTCCACATAGGACATTTATATGACTTGACCATGTTAACTTGTCGATTATAACACCAAGATTTTTCTCACTATCAACCAGCTGAATTATATCATGTCCAATGCGTATTGGTGGTAGACTTGATTGGCCATAGTCCATTGCTTTTGACTTCTTTGCATTTAAGCAAAGACCGTTTATAGAAGCCCATTTGTTGATACTATCTAGATCCTGATTTAGATTTGCAATGCAATTATTAATTTCATATGGCGAGCAACTAATAATGAGCTGCACGCCATCAGCATAAATATGTACTCTACAGTAATTAACCACAGATGGTAGGTCGTTTGAGTAGATAGCATAGATAGCATAGGGGCCGACAACTGAACCTTGTGGCACTCCTCTTTTTGTTAGGCGACTTTCCGAACTTTCCGGTCCGAAACACACAAACTGACTTCTAATACTAAGGTATGATGAGGTTAAATTTACAGCAGTCCTTGAATAATGGCAGATATGTTTTAATTTTTGAGCAAGTTTGTTTTTCATTTTCTTTTGTACTTGCTTCTATTTTCGTACAAGAATTTAGATTCGCAACTTTTACATAAATGTTCTTAATTCTTTTACGTTTCTTTCTATATTCAAATTGCTGATAAAAAGCGATTTTAATATCATATTTATAGAAGAATTAACAATGTTGCCATACAAAGCAACAGACTCATCTCTGACAGGTATAAATTTAATACCAGCATTTTCTTTGCAGATTAAAATACTCGTACTTTCATTACTTAAGTAGAGTTTCTACAAAGATTTTTCTTGACATTAAATTGTATATAATTAAATTTACATATCACTATAGCCAAATATATGTATATAACCAACATAATTATATTAACCTACATATCGAGGACTTAGTATAGAAAGGGCTTAACTCGAATTTTCGTTATTTGACAGGAGAAGGAAAAAACTTTGCTAAATCCGTAAAATTATAGATACGAAAAAAGCTTTCAGACAATTTTTTTAATAAAAAGAGACAACGCATTTTGTTTCAAACAAAATGTTTTATATATTTTAATATTAATAATAAACAAGTACAGCGTCAACTCTTTTTAGACCGCTTAAGACAGATGGTCTAGTGAGGGTACTTGTCGAATATCAAGGCTGACATGGCCCAGATATGATAACAGGAGGACTATCATCCTTAGGGGCTTGCCCCGACGGAGGTTACGCTCTGCTGTGGCGGTCCTGACGGGACATTGCCACATAGGGACGCAGGCGAGGATGTTAAATCTCCCATTTAATGACTTCCGTAGAAGTTGCAGAGACGAGGAGAAAGTAGTAGTACAGCTTTTCCTATATAATGGCATTGCGTCTAGGAAGACCGAAGCTGCATGATTTGACGGAGGTATCGGAATGCGATATAAGTAGATTGGACTCCTTTATCCGATCCTCGGGTTGGTTCTAAAACAGTGATATGTAGATCTACTGAGATAGGTATCACATCCAGGCAACACAACAGGACTGGTTTTACAATAGCTGGCAGCCTGTTAAACCTAACCTAATAATAATGTTATTTTGACATGTAATGAAGTTATTTTGGCCAATAGGTTTTAACTGTGATTTTAAAAATATTGATTAGATTTCTTTAAACAACTGATCATCTACTTCATAGATGATCAGTTAGCCTTCCTGGGAAACAATATAAAAACTATCTTTCAACCACCTGTCCCCATACGATCCAAAATTATAAGTCATAGAAACAAGCCTTCGTTTTCAAAAGGAGAGTATAAGACTAAGAGACTTGACATATAATTGTTGGAGAAAATTATCGTAATGCAATAAGAAAAGTAAACAAATTGGCAAGTGCCAATTTGGAATTTTATACAGAAAGATCTTTGTCAGTGATTAGTACAAAAAAAAACTTGGCAGACCATTCGTTTGTTGGTATTTGTAAATCATCTACACATGAAAATGCTGATTCTCTGAACTGCAAGTCTTTCAACTTCCCCATGGTGCAAACAAATCAGAAATAATACACAGCGATTCCTTTTCAGAAGTATTATCCAACATCTTATCAATTAAATAAAATTCTGTGGGTTCAAATGCCACTTGTCCTAAATTCTTAGAAATGCTTTTACTTGGCCTGCTGCCACTCAATACTTTCTTTTTTTAATAAATTAATAACATCAAGTCAGTATTTCCTCTATTTGGAAAATAGCGAAGTAAGAAATATCAATATGATATGCAGAAAAAGAAATAAATAAAATGAGAGAAGAAATATATAATGACATAAACAGTGGTAAGTCCAGACATGTGACATTATATGTATTCGTATGTACATTAGAATATTAAATATTAATAATATTAAAGATGACCATTGGCCTCCTCGAGACAAAAACATCGATATATCGCACTGTGAGATCCGACAGTAAATACAGAAAATCTGACAAAAATACTCAAAAAGGTAACCCCTACATTCGGCAAAAAACATAAATTGTATTTTTTAACAGTTCTGTTGGAAATATCGAAAAACTTCTTTAACAAAAGTTTAATGATTTTTTGCGGGCTTTAATTTTCTGACAATAGGGTGGTACATTAGGGTGGTAGAAACTGAGATCTGGTAGGTAAATACTAGAATGAGATATTTGAGGTTAATGACTATTAAATCAAAATATTGGCCTCCTCAAGACGAAAACATCGATATATCACACTTTGAGATAGGATTATAAATGTCGAAGATATAACGAAAAATGTGGTTTGGCGACCCCTACTTTCGGCAAAAAAAATTAAAAATTTTTTTTTCAAAACTGCCTTGCAACAATACTTTATATTCTGTGGTGTACGGCGAACTTTTTTTTTCGAGACGCCCTAATGTACATGGAAGCGTTAAAATTAATTCCCCAAGTAGTAACGAATTCTGCATATTATTTATAAAATGAAGATGCCACTACATAATTGCACAATGTCTTATTAGGGTAAAGGGTATAAAAAAAATTTTTAAATTTAGTACGCGATTTTTTCTGATACTAGACATCTATCAGTTTCATCCCAAAGATAATTGTTTGATTCATGGGTTAAAAGTATTTTTTAGGTAGGTACATATAAGTTTTTGATTCCGTTTGTAATTTCCACAGTATTCATTTCCGACCCTATAACGTATACATATTCTAAATCAGAACTGATGTCCGCCTGTCCGCCTGTCCGCCCGCCGTTCAAATACCGCTTCTGGGAAAACCATTAGGCTTAAAACATTTTTTCTTCCACGATTCTATTACTCCATCGATTCATGAGTTTGCTATTGAAATTCAGTAAAATCGGTGATCACATATAGCTGAAATATATAAAAATTCCGAAAAAATTTTTTTTTTTTTCGTGAAGGGTAGTTTAGATTCGGCCCAGCTGAATATACTACACTCTTACTTATTTTTCCTTGCTTCTCGTATAATTTGTGGTCAAAAATTTAAGTACGAATAACACACAAGTGGACTTAAAATATGCCGAATACGGGGCTGTTCAAGAAAACCGATGTCTTAAAATAAGTGTAAAATTCTCGAAACAAGTTCAGAATTTTTAAACGTGTAAAAAACTAATACAAAGATGCAAATACATTCTCTAAGAAAAATAGTTGTTATTTTACTATTTCTAATATTATATAATGATGGGTTGGTATCATTCGTCTAGCTCGAGTTCAATCCTGGCTAAGGCCAAGAAATATTTTTATTTATAATTATAACAATAATTGCCGCGATAAATAACTCTTGATCAAAGAAGACAGGAAAAATAATTAAATACACTAAAGCTGGAGGACAACTAGCTGTTTCACAGGCGCTACACTGTTGTTATTTTACTTGTAAAATACTTTGAGCATTTTTTCTTTTTGAATTCTCATTAATTCACTTAAAATAATGCAATATGTAGTTATATATTTAAAAATATTTTTTTAAAGTTTCCTAATCTACTGTTGATTAAGATAATACTTATATTTAATACGCATAACTCCAGGACCCAAGTGAGGTGGACAACCTAGACTATTCCGGGGTATCCAGCGGCCTGCCTACCTATATTTAATATGATAAGTGAAAAATCTTTTGGGACATGTCATGAAAAGTACATAAGAACAAGTACATTTAAAATTATTAATGGATTACAGCAGGGCACTGTTAACTCCCCAATTCTCTTTAATATTTTTATATTCGACTTAACTAGAAATGTTGATAGTATTATAGCATTTGATGACGATCTTGTTGTATATTACGCCGACTCAACAATCGAAAAAATTAACGAAAATTCAGCAATACAAGTAGAACAATTTTCCGTTGATTGGTTTATGAAGATTGACATAAGTAGATAGTAGCGAAACAATTTTATTTATACCCCCAGTAGATAAATGTAATAACAGCATTAAACAATGGATTAGTACCAAATAGGCAATCAGTCAGATATTTAGATATTCAATTGGATAAATTTTTATATTTCAATGAACATGTTAATGAAACGAGTAGAAAAGCACAAAAGGCATTTTTTACATACAAATCGCTTTTTTTATTCTAAATACATAAAACCAATGGTCAAAATTATTATGTATCAATCACTTCTAAGGCCAATCCTTACCTACGGTAGCCCGATTTGGTTTACTATATCACCATCCTACATGGAAAAATTGAAGGTATTTGAAAGAAAATGCTTAAGAGCTATTTAGATCAGTGCACAGTAATCATTTAAAATATGTCTCAAACTAAATTTTGTGTAAAAGGTCAATTATTGTGAGATTTGACAATATTATCTTAAGCCTTATAGAGAATCATATTTTGAGAAGCATATCCTGCAATGAAAGCAATTCAATAATGGCACTATACTTCACGGACTTCATTTATATTGCAAATGCTCTACAAAAAGTTATAGGTCCACCTGAATCATTTTTATATTTAGATAAATGATAAAGCTGTGAATATCAACCTGCAAAATAATTCATCAAAATTTGATAAAAGTATAAGCGACAGAGATAGTCGTTTAAGGCGAAGCAAAAAAACCAAAAAATATTATTGGTTATATGAATAGTGTTTTTACAAACATTTTGTTTTCTCTCTTTATTTTTAGACTGTATTATTTTTATCTTATATACTATATACAGGTAATGCTTTATTAAAATTTTTCATTACAAAAAAAAAGATAATAATAATAATGTTGAATAGTTTAATTCTAAATAAATTTAATTTAATTTGTATAACAACACAACGCGAGAGGCTGAGACAATGTATTTATGTATACATATATGTAGATATCCATACTATAGTTTATTGTAGTGTAAGAATAGCACAAGTTAAAAAGTATATAAACGGACTTAAAAAAAAATAAATATATAAAACGTCGATATTTTTTATTGGTGTAAGTATTAGTAGCTAATAGAATAAATAATAATAAATTCAATTGTTCTTATTTCATGTACAGATGTGGAATTGAATCAAAATTTTCCAAATTCATAATTTTGCAAAGTTCTGTAGGATTTCGTGTCCTAATACACTATATGACACATTTTAAAGCCTTTCTGCTTCAGTTTGCGGATTTAAAAAAAAAATGTCTCTCCTGAATATAACATGAAAAATAGCCGCCGTTGCGATTTCTAAAAGCTTCAGTATCTGTACGTCCTGGATGTTGTATTTTGGCATATACATAATTCATAGTTTTTATTATTTTCAGAAATTTGGAAATATTCATTATATATACTTTTGAAAGCCTCACAATTTCTCTAAAAGAACATTTTTCAAAATGTGAGTTCTCTTATAAACTACACACGGAGTGTTAACTTAAATAAGTTTAATTTTCAGACTCACATTTAAAGTCTGGCTGGCACTTGATAAAATGTCAATAAAATTTTATATTTCATTACTCTATATTTTTGATTTTGGAAGCTCGTAACCGGATGGGCATCGATTGCAGTAATTTCATATCAAAGCTTTTTTCACTCTTCCCGTAGAGCAGTTTTCAATGATTGAATTGGTGTACATTGCCTGCCCTGCCTCCGGCGACCTAATTCATCACACAAATTTTTAATGACACTAACCCATTAAAAACCAAGGCCATTAAAAATTGAAATTTTATTAATTCATTTGTTTAGTTTAAATCAAATACACATAAAGAGCGAAAAATAAAAATTCAGGAAGTGTATTTTTGAAGCTGTACCCAAACAGGTACAATGGCTTAATTAGTATGCTATTTTTGATTGGATGACATGTTTTAAAACACACCCTTTCTAAGCAAAATGCAACGTCGCATGGTTCGCACACCCATCTAATTCTGTTGTGGCATTCATGGCATCCAAGACGATTTTTTATTCCTTTTGGGAAGTGATTTCTAGCAGTCGAAGAAACGTCAAACACTAGTGAACGTTTCGAAGATGGCAGTAGCTGACGTTGAAACTCTAACAGGTCCATTTGAGAATTGTTTGCAGTCTTATACAATTTCCACGAGTTGACTACAGCGGAACTCGCTATTTTACCTGGGACATCATTTGGTATATGGTCAACTTCAATATTTTCGGCGACACCTTGTAATCCGGTTTTGGAGGTATACAAGTATACGAGTATGCTCAATATTGGATTGGATGAATCTTGCAGGCTTATTACAGACTTTATGTCGTTGAAAATGATATTACAACTTAATGTGCGCAGCTTTAGGTCACCGAACCCCTTTTTTTGATTCCACAGTTCAATAATAATCTTTTTTAGCTTTTACTTTATTTAAATTGCAAAATAATATAATGAAATAACAATTGGTTTTGATTTCGCGTCAGAACAGGCTCTTTGCGGAGAAAGTCGTGGGTAAAAGCTAGTAGACTGCTTATAGCGATAACTGAATCTGGAAATATATGTGGAATATTTGTTTAACAATTATTGACTAAGCCGCGTCTAAATAGTTAATTCTCAAACTTTTTCAAAACAGAGGAAACCAAACAAATTTACTTAAGTTTTCAAGAAAATAAGAGATTATCATTATAACTGAAGTGAAATTCAATAACTATGCGGATTTCGATTATCTGAAGAGTGATGTTTGCTTCAAAAATCCAGGATGCAAGTGGAATCTTCATCAGATTTGTCTTCAGATCACTCACTCACTATAATATATGTTTATTTCTCCCAGGAGGTCGGGCCATCATATAGTGACTTAGCATTGACTGTCATTGTACGGAAAACATTGCCTTTGCGAACCCCTGCGGATATTAATGTGTCGATTAAAGAATTTTCTGAAAACCTTGAATTAGCCGTGCAACATGCTACCACTAGTCATATAAGATATAGAAATGTGAACCATAGAGCATATTTGTCTGAAATTTAATAACTTCTGTCAGAAAAAAAGAGTTAGAGGAGAGTGGCAACTTCGCAGGTCTCCCCAGATTAAAATTGGGCTACGAGAATTCGTAGCTCAATTAAGCAATCTGCTTGAAGTCCAGAGAATGGCTTCCCTTAAAACATATTTGCAAAGCCTTGATGATACTCCTCAATCTGAATATTCCCTGTAAAAATCCTTTCACCTTTCCGAACTTCGACTGGCGACTGGGCAAGAAGCGATTGTAAAAAAGGGATAGTGTATGTTAACCATTTGAGAAATGTTTTTACTACAAATGATCCAGCAAATGATACAGCTGATCTATCGTCATTTGCAGTTAGACCACCTATGTCCGGGAGACTTTAATTTCAAGAAGTCGATAACATTATTAGAAACACAAACCCCAGGAAAGCTCCATTTATTGATAAAGTTACTGGTAAAATGCTAGAGCAGTTACCTCGTGTAGCTAGAAAAATTTCCCTTTTTATTTTTAACGCTATTTTATGTCTTGAGTATTTACCTGCAGAGTGGAAGGTGTCTATGATTACTATGATACCCAAGCACGGGAAGGGTCTCACTAAAGTAGAATCATATACACCAATTAGTCTACTTCCGATAATTTCAAAACTGCTCGAAAAATTGTTGCCACGAAAATTTTTATAATATTATGTAGTACAAATTTTTATAAAATTATTGTATGAAAAAAAATTTTTTCAATGTATATTGAGAGGATTCAACAAAATCTATAAAGGATGGTCCAACCGGAACACGTGTTGATAATTGTAAATAAAACAAAAAGCTTTAAAAGTTGTCTTAACATTTTTTATTATTGTAGAAGAATTTATGATACTTATGTATGAAATGCTCGCCACGGCTTCGGTGGCTTATCCGATGGTCGATACTTTCAGTAACTCTGAGACTTAATTGAGGTTCAATATCATTAATGTGCCGAATTACGTCATTCTTTACCTCTTGACCATCTCAGGTGAAGAATTTTCTTTGGTGTATCCCTAATCAGGGCACTCTGCTCTTTGGGGTATAGAGCAGTAGAAGTCCCTCATTTGCTGCATCAAATAAAATTCTAGAAAGCCGCACGCCTTACGTTGTGTTGGCCCCCAAAAAGCGTTCATTTATTGAACAAGGATCATTAAAGCTCCGGGGAGATTCTGTTTTGCAGACCATGCTTGAGGTGCCTGCATATAAACTGAAACACACTGGATGTAGTTTAAACCTACATTATCCCTGATAATTAAAATGCATGCTGGTTTTCAGTTAATTAACAACGAGAAGTCCCCGAGATCTATAGTTATTCCTCGGGCAGTATAACAACACCAACAACATCAATAGTGATGGTCAGCGGTGTGAATTGGATTATGGGCTGTGTCAATATGAGGAGTATTGTAATTTCGAGATATTCCCGTTTTTGTTAAATTTTCTTTGGGAACTTTTATGTTTTAAATATCTACTTTATCCTATTACGAGTAGCAACACGTTCCAAAGATGCTTAGGGCATCTTAAAAAAGTATAAGTCAAATATTTTACATCTTTCCTGATTATCCGCTTCTGTTAAAATAACAACTGTAGTAGCTATTTTGAAATTAATTATTTCATGTTATAAAAAAAACTTAATTTAAGATAACACTGCGCAATTTTTTTAAGCATTTTTTTATTTACTGAATCTGCAAAATGAACTAACAATAAGTATTCACATCTTAATACCAAATTTAAAATTAAAAAAAGTGCTTTTTACTTAAGTCCGGCCAATGCTAGACAAAAATGTTTTATTTTGCTCGGTCAATATCGATAAAATCACTAATTTAACGTTCTGATGGTGGCAAGGGTGTCCCTCCTTCTCAACCGAGAGTGGCCGCCAAAATTAAATATATTGCGCGCAAGAGGGTTTGGATGAAGTTCCAGTTTACTGATATACCTTGTCGCGTACTTAGAAAATTCCTCTTTTACCAGCGGCACACTCAGATTCGTGAATTTTTTACGTACCATGGAGCTGCAGTAATCGTTCGAAGAACTTGGTTTTGTCGCCTTTGAATTTTTTCAATATTTGACGCTGAGGTGGTGCCCCATAATTGAATTCCGTAGCACCATATAGGCTTTAGAATTGAATTGTATAGTCGAGTTTCTGCCCATAAGCGAATTTAGTTGCGCTGCTTTTAGTTTCAACTGAGTGACTTTTGCTTCAATGTGAGACTTCCCCGTTAGCCAACGGTCCAAGTGAATACCAAGGTACTTGACTTCGTTGTGCTGCAGAATAAGTGAGTTGTTGGTTTGGATAGGCGCACATGTTTGCTTACACAGTGTGAATGTTACATGAGTACAGTTTTGTTCACTAACTTTGATTTTTCATTTCTCTAATATTGAAATATATTTCTGTAAATTTCGTGAAGCTAATTTGTGGTTTCATGAACGCTCAAAAACGCTGTGTCATGTGCAAAGGATTCTGGATGTCGTTGGCATATCTGAGGCGTAAATCAAGTATAAATAGGCCCAGTATGCTGCCTTGGGGATCTGCTGCCTCGATTGGCTGAAATGGGCTTATAAAGTCGCCTTCTCTGATAACAAACTTTTGCCCATATAAGAAGCTTGTAAGTATTTGCAGGCAAGTTTAGCTCTATTTTGTGCAGCAAGCCTTCGTGCCACACTTTATCAAAAGCTTGAGAAATGTCAATGAATAGAGCTGAGCAATACTTCTTCTCCTCAAAGGTCTGTCTTATAACATTGACTAGTCTGTGCGTTTGTTCTATGGTGCTGTGTTTAGCCCGAAAACCAAATTGATGAGCAGGGATGCATCCCACATTGTTCAGTACTGGAGTGAACTTCGCCATTAACAATTTTTCGAATAGTTTTGTAATTATTAGTGAAAGTCTTATTGGTCTATATGATTCTACCTTAGTCAGATCCTTTCCTGGATGGGGTATTATAGTAAACATTGAGGAGAATTCTTTTAGCTACATGAGGTAACTGTTTAAGCATTTTACGACTATTTTGTTTACTGCCTGGAGTTTTCTTGGGGTTTGTATTGCCGATAACGTTTTCAACATCTTGAAAATTAAGACTCATAGGCGCAGGATATTGTAGTTTCGCTGTATTATTCGTTGAATCATTTGTAAGAAATACGTTTCTCAAATTATCGACCCATTCTGTAGATTTCAAGCGGATTTCTTAAGTGAGTTATGCATTAACGTAGCCTAGTTTTAAGCTAGGGAGACTTGCTAAGTTGGCACTCTCTTCTAAGGTCAAGTGGAGTCTCGACTAGAAACCATATCTAAGTCCATTTTGGAAACGGTCTCAATAAGCACACGGCCTTTCGAGGTAATTAAACGTGATCCGCAAAAAGTGTGTTTAGCGTTGTAGTCGCCAGCCGCTAAAAATTGAGGCCCAAGTGGTTTGAAAAATTGTGAATATTGATATAAATAAATCGAGGAAATAACAATTTGATCATAAAATTGTTCAATACATATGTTTGTAGCACCTATATTTGGCGAACACGAATGAGTGCGTTTTTTATCTCTTAGACACAGGAGATTATCCAATGATTGTTTCAAAGATTCTTCCTCAGAAATCCAGAGGTTTTTTCTAGTGGAGCTAAGCTCTTTCACAGAATTGCATCTACTAGGTACACTCGTGCAATTTTTTTTTTATATGTATTTTTTACTTTAAAAGTATAATAGGTTTGTAAATCCGTTTGTAGTTTCTACAATTTTCATTTCCGACTCCATAAAGTAGACATATTCAGATTCAGCATTGATAGGAAGTTCGATTAAACGAAGTCCGTCTGTCGGCCGTTGAAATACCGTTTCTGCGAAAACCTTTAGACTTAGAAGCTTTTTTCTTTCACCATTCTATTACGTCGCCGATTGATGGGTTTGCAATGAAATTCAGTAAAATCGGTTCACATGTAGCTGAGATATATCCAACATTCCGAAAAACCCCATTTTATTTTTGCAATTTTGTATGAAAAATTTTGACAACAAAATTGCTTTGCTTGAAACTTGTCACAATTAACCACTGGCTGAGTGGTTAAGGCAGCAGATTGTGATACGTCATGACCCGAATTCAAATCCCAGTGGGTGCTAATGAGTAGTGTAGCGGCTACGAAACAGCTAATTGCCCCCAGCTAAAGATTTTATTATTATTTTTTTTTGTCTTCTTTAATCAAAAATGATTGATCACAGCAAATTGGTATTGTAAAAAATCCGTCTTAGGGAAAAACTTAAGCAGGGAAAAAACTTGAACTATAACCCGTTGGACAAATGTACAAACCAAAAATATAATAATTTAATATCATTTCAATTGATTAGAAAAAATAATAATAATAATTACAAGACTGTGTGTGACCAACGTTGCATACAACATGAGATATGTGGTTATAAATGAATGTTACTCATTTAAACGTATGTTTACATAAACTATTTCTAGGTAATAATAAAATTGGTTGAAGAAATTTATCATGTTCAAATACATCATATTATCATATTAAATGTTTAAATAAAAAGAAGCAAAAAAATGTAGTTGTTATTTACGAGTATGTATTTTTAGCTGTCGTCGATGTTGATATCGTGCCAAGCTACAAAACTTCATTTATAACCTTTGAGAAGTACTTTGCTTCCGCTTTTTTCTGCAATTTCAGACTTTCATGTAAAAAGCTGGTTATACATTTATGATTCAAAGTACTGTACATCACTGGCCACTACACTCTCTCATTTTTCGGGTAGCGTACGAGCCCCGAGTTCAACAAACTGGTAATCTTTTGAAGCGATCTAAGATCGATTCAACCTTATACTTCTTTACACGACCGGAAGTGCTGGTCAACCAGGCAGTGTGCCATTGATCGTAAAAAGTGATAGTCCGAGATTGCAATATCTGGAGAATATGTTGGGTTTGATAGGATTTCCCAGTATATCTTGACCACTTTTGCAACATGCAGTTGTATATTGTCATGCTGCGCAATCACTTTATCTCTGGTTGCACTACGGCCGTTCGTCTTTCAATGCTTGGCACAAACGCATTAATTGTGTTCGATAACGACTGTCAATGATTATTTCAGTTGGTTTTGACAATTCATAATACACTACGCTGCGCTGGTCCCACCAAATACTGAGCATGACCTTGGAATCGTGAATATTAGTTTTCGTCGTCGCATGGCCGAGATAACCCCATTATTTTCTGCGTTTGGTATTATCGTAATGAGCCTAGCTTTCGTCGCCAACTGTAACGCAATACCGAAATCCTTTCTATCTTTGCCTTGCAAGCAGTTGTTCACAAGCAAATAAACGCTGTTCAACATCTTTCGGTTTAAACTCATGCGGCACACAATTTCCTTGTTTCTGAGTCATTTCCATGGCTTTCAGTAATTTCGAAATAGCTTTATGTGCCACTCGCAGTGGTCCTGCCCACTCTTGACTGATCCTTGCCGTTTGACTCCAGTCTTGGTCAAGTTATGTCTCCAATTCTGCATCTTCGAATACTGTCTCGCTTCCATCGACATGCTGGTCTTCTACGTCAAAATCACAGCTCTTGAAACAATGAAACCACTCTCAGCATGGTATTTTACTAAAAGTGTCTTCATTAAAGGTATTTGAGAGCATTCGATGCGCCTCAGCCGCAGAATTCTTCAGATTAAAGTAAAGAGTTAACGCCTCCCGCGAATGACGAAAATTTGGCTCTTAAGCTGAGATGTTTAATTGAGAATATCTTTATGATGCAGATACAAATCGAATAATATTTCAATGGCGTTATGTTTACCAATACCAAAGCTTATTGTATGATATCTGCGATCTAATTATTTCGACTACCACTTACCGCTATAGCTATCTATTGCAAATGCAATTGCATATGTGATCAATATGAGACAAATATAGACGAAAAAATAAATAAGGGCTCAGTGGCTGAGTTGGTTAAGCAGCCGTATTAAAAATACATCATGTTTACATGGTACTGAGTTTGAATCCTAGTGGATGCTGATGAGTACTGTAGCGACTGTGAAACAGCTGGTTGTCCCCCAGCTTTAGTGTATTCAATTATTTTTCCTGTCTTCTTCAAGAGTTATTGATCGCGGCAATTATTGTTATAATTATAAATAAAAATATTTCTTGGCTTTAGCCAGGACTGAACTCGAGCTAGACGAATGATACCAACCGAACATCATATAATATTAGAAATATTAAAAATAAAGTTCGACTATATAACATTAATACATAAAAACACATTTTTTTTAATTGCGATCTGCCAAGCATCAGCTGTTAAAATTTCATCCAAATTCATCGATTAGTTTATTTGTTGTAGTCGTTTGAAGTAAGCAAGTTTTGTGTTTCTTAAAAAATGGAACAAATTAAATTCCGTGCAGTGCTTGAACACTATTATTTGAAAGGGAAAACGGTGAAAGACACAAAAGAAAAGCTCGATAAACATTACGGTGAGTGTGCTTTGTCACATTATATGGTAAAATGTGTGATTGCTGAATTTAAACACGACCAAACAGGACCAGGAAGGCCAAAAAAGATGGTTACTGAAGAAAATATCACGAAAATCCTCAATATCGCTAATGAATGTTCGCAAAGTCAAGTCACGTCAACATATCATGTGAAAACGTGTTCAACATTTTGCATGAACTTTTGCAAAATGGGTGTCGCGTTTGCTCAGAGTCGAACAAAAACGAGTTCGACAGACCACTTCACAGCGGTGCTTGGACTTGATATAACATAATTCTGTTGATTTTTGGCCTTGATTAATAACTGTTTATGAAACGTGGGCTCACTACTGCACACCTGAAAGCAAAAATCAATCGAAGGAATGAATGCAAGCTGGTGGAAATGCTCCGAAGAAGGCGAAGACAGTGAAATCGGCTGGCAAAGTTAAGGCCACTGTTTTTAGGATGCACTCGGAATATTGCTCATCGATTATCTTCAAAAAGGAACCACAATCGCAGGAAAGTATTATCGTGCATTATTGGATCAATTGATTGATGCAATCTAGAAAAAACAACCAAGACAACACACCGGTTCACACAGCATTAGATACTAAGCTAAAATTACGTGAAATACACTCCGAATTGCTTGGTCATTCACCTTATAGTTCAGATGTAGCTCCTAGTGACTTTTTCCTGTTTCCAAACTTGCAAATCATGAAGTGATCACGAAACTAATGCTTATTTTGAGGGGTTCCCGAAATCGTATTACGATTATTCAGATGGTATAAAAGGCTTCGAATATCGTCTTACTAAGGGTATTGAGCTTATAGGAGACTATGTTGATATATAGATGGTTTTTGAAAAAGAAAGATTTTCCCTACTTTGGTAGCTTCAATTTCAGTCCGCTTATATAAAAATTTATTTTTATACTATTCAATCATCTTCAAAGAAAAAATGAGAATCAATAAGAAATATGTTTTTCTCTTCCTTTTTAACAACTTTTAAGAAAGTGAACTCGAAGTGAATTTTAAAAGTATCAAGAAACTTAACGCAAATATTCAAACAGCCGGGTTCATTTTCTGCTTGAAAAATAATATTAGAGCATTTTTCCTTTTTATCCTCATTACTTTCTTGAAGATAATTGCTTATAACGTTAAATTTCTGAACATGTTTTTAAAGACTATTAAGTTTACTGATGATTAAGATGTAATAAGTTTCAATATGATACGAGTTTGCCAGCTATAAAATGCAAAAAAAAAAAAAATTATAATACATTTTCATTTAAATAAATATAGCTTTTAAAGTAAACAACAATAAGCTTAGTTTTTATTTATAATATTTTTTTTTTTGTAATTTGAATTAAAAGCATAAATTTGAATTGTTTATAGTCGTATATTGATTTTTATTTTAAGAGAGATTAATATGTTTTTAACGGTTCAAATAAGTCTTAATTTTGCAAATCGATAAATAGAAAAAAGTTAATAATAGTTAATTCACAATTAACTTTAATATGCGAAAGTGAACAACATACAGTTTAAACAAAAACTCAACGCAATTGTATGATTTGCTTGAAACTTAACAGCTCTTCTGATTAATGAGCCATTTACAGAACAAAGACAAGCAGCTGGATTACATGTATTTTATTAAAAGTACTTAAAAAAAAATGTTCCAGCCAAGTCACTCATCTATGTTCTGTAAACAGAACATAAATATTATAAAAAAAAGTCAAAAAATACAGTTTTTTGCGTTTCCTAAGTTGTCTATATTCTGACGTTTCGTATTCAGTACACTTTAAAACCTTTGAAAAATGTAATCAAACTTTTAACGTTCTAATATTTTATTGTTGCATCAACTCTTGGTCATGCCTAACAATTGCACCTTTCATGTTCGCCGTTGATGAACATTGTGCGTAAAGACTTGGATTTACACGCTTATAAGGAGCAACTGACTCAAGAACTAAAGTCATTTGACCATTCCAAGCGTCGATAATGGTCAAAGTGGTGGCAAAAAATGGCAACAGTAATCGTCAATCAGCAGAATTGGCACATTTGGGCAATGACAATTCAAGAGTCATTGGTAAAAAACCAATGCACACACAAAGAGTGACTGTTTGGTGCGGTTTATAGGCTGGCGGCATCGTCCGGCTGTATTTTTTTCAAAAAAACGAGACCGGTCAGGCAGTGAATGATGTTCGATATAGATAGATGATAACGAACTTTTTATGGCCCGAATTGGCATATATATTTTTTTATTTATTCATTTATTTATTGAATCTTCACAAAGTGAACTAACAATAAGTATGTATTCAAATCTTAATACTAAATACATAAAATTAATTAAGTCCAGCCAATACTAGACAAAAATGTTTTATTTTGCACGGTCAATATCGGTAAAATCACCTATTTAACGTTCTGATGATGGCAAGGGTATCCCTCCTTCTTAACCGAGAGTGGCCTTGAAAATTAAGTATATTGCGTGCAAGAGGACTTGGAGGAAATTCCAGTTTACTAATGTACTTTGTCGCGTACTTTAAAAATTCGTCTTTTGCAAGAGAAACACAGAGATCCTCATAAATTCGTGAGTTTTTTTTACATACCATGCAGCTGCAGTAATCGTTCAAAGAATTTGATTTTGTTGCCTTTGAATTTTTTCAATGTTAAATATTGAAGCGGTGCCCCGTAATTGAATTCCATAGTATCATGTAGACTTTAGAATTGCGTTGTATAACAAAAGTTTGCAATCCAACTTCAATGTCGAGTTTCTGCCCATAGGCCAACTTACTTAATAAGTATCTGTTGTATATATACGTTTATGAGTAGTTGGTCTTGGCAAGTATACGAGTAGGTGTACAATGTTTGCAATGAAAATTGAATAAAAGAATTTGAGTAATACTTGGATTTACTAAAACTAGAAACGGCTTTAGAAATGTCTATAAAATGAAAAATCTAGTAAATCAAAAATTGCTTTTATCAATTTTGCTGTTCTGGCAGTTTTACTATTCTTGTCGTTTGTTTTGCTGTCATTACGACATACAAGTTATGAATAACCGCTGTAAAAATGATGTTAACATTACATATGCGTTGCAGGCCCGTTCGAATGTATTTATTAACTATACATTTTTAAAATGTAAAATCACAGTGATACAACCGGTTTAGTACTTAATTTCATGACGTTAAAAATTTATTTTTATGGAAAAGGGTTTCAAGAAAAATATTGGGTATAAGTTGTACTTTTATCAAATAGATCTTTCTGAAAAGGCACACGCACAAAAAAGGTTTTTTTCAAGCGATATTGTTTGTAAGAATGCATTTATAAAAGTGACATTTATACCATAATTTATCGTCATGTTTTTTTTATATTAATAAAGTTATCCATTACATTTTATGCATATATACAAAACAGCTTCAGCCATTTTGATAATTTTTATCGACACCAACTCGTACGTCTAGGACTAATAAGCAATTAGCCCTTTTAATGACTTTTTTGTAATGATATTTTGAAGTAGTTATCCGTAAGCGAGAATGGTCCAATGATATCGTCATGTTGAAATAATGACATAAAATACCAAAATAGAAGTAGTGAAGAGTATCTTTATTGACATATTAACACATTAGTTTGCAATAGAAGTAATATAATAATATAATAGTATAATAGATTTAATAATTTAGTTGCTATTTAATATAAGAAAAATAAATAAATAAATTCATTTATATTCCATATTTGGCATAGCGTTATTGCTGTAAGACAGAATGGCAGTGTATGTTTAGTAATGGTGCTAGTGTAATATCTTACATAATAAAAGCAGATGGACTGATAATATAATACTAAAATATTATGAGTTAACTATTAAATTCATTCAGTGTCAGTGTTTTAAGAATTTGTGTAGTGCGTGAAAATTAGACGCATTTAATATCTTCAGTACAATGTTGTAACAAAGTGTATACTGACTAAAGTATATACATCTGACTCGAAATTCTTTACAAACAGGAGAAATTTCTATGAGGTGGTAGGTGTTTTGTGGGCCATCTAGATTGCAAATTGTACATAAGAGTATACCGTCTGTATTACTTTTAAAGCATCTAGAGTTTAAATCCAGTAGGCCACCTCTGGCTTTAATAATCAGACTTGTAGACCGAGATGAAAGATTAGCAGTGAGCTTAGAAGTTGTGTTGAAGTTAAGTACCTCGTAATGATCATGAAACTGTGAGTTGGTGGCAAAATCGGCAATGCCATTAGTGCCTTTTATTTTCAGGAGGTTTATAATATCTTTCCTTGATGAGCATATAATAACGTTGGAATTAGCAAGAGTATACTGCAGAGAGTTATATAAAAGTTTCCAATGTTTTGCCCAAGATATATATAGCTCTATTACTTTGTCTGCAAATACTCACGACAGTCTATTCGAAACGTATGACAATATCTTATTCACGTAACAAAAATGCATTTTTAAAGTTGACATGTACAAGGAGTTAAATCCAGTTTCTAAATATGACATGTAGTTGGGCGTAGTAGTAGGCAAGAATAACAGTTTTTTTAAAATAATTTTTCAACATCATCAAACCTTTCGTAACCCCAAACTTGTGTGGCATAAAGCATTTAGTTTGTTATTCTTCGATTATTATGGGTGGCTAATATAAATCGAGCATGTAGAAGCAATAGTTATCTAAGAAATTAACAGCTTCTTGTGTAGATGTTATTAAACGATAATTGGGAGCATAGATTGACACCAAGATACGTGTAATTGTTGAAAATTTCAATACTTTCATTTCCATAATGCCACTTTAAATCATTTAAATTCTTGGTTCGTTGCGAAACCCAACATTTTTGGATTTCATCAAATTAAGTCTTAAGACTCAGGATGAGCAAGATATCTGTAAAGAGTCATCCATTTCCTGAAGACCTTTGGAAGAGTCTGATTAAATTAGAATGTCATCTGCGTATACCAATATTTTGACATTAACATTCGCAACATTTACTCCACCAGAAAGTGCGTCAGGCATCCAGTACTGTTTTCATATCTAATAATATGGACTTAGAATACAACCTTGTTTCACCCCGCATTCCACTGGAAAGTATTTAGAAAATGTGGATCCATCCCAAACACGACTCCTAGTATTTTCACATAGGAGCATAAGTGTTCGTACGAATTTGGACGAAATTCCCAAGCAGGATAATTCGAAGAAAATGCTATTTCTCGATATCATATTGAAAGCGTGAGAAAAGTCTACGATAAATGCATAGGTGTGTATATGTGTTAATTGGTTTATGTTTATAATGTTGCCAAGATTGAAAACATTATCCACTGTAAAAAATTATTTTCTAATTATTTGGAAACAGAATCCATCAACGAACTGCATCTATAATTTGATACAACATTTAGGTCACCCTTTTTTGAATAAGGAGATTAATAAAGAAAGCTTAAAGGAACTCAGAATTTTTTCTCGTAGAAATATACAACTGAAGACTCATAATAGTTTTTCTAAAAAGTTTACGGGCGCATATTTATAAAACTCATACGGGGTACCATCCTTCGGTTTGTTTTTGACATTTTTTGGTCTGGTCTTCGATTTTCTACTAAATTTACTAAATTTTGAGCAAAAACAACGTCGCATGAACATCGCTCAGGATCTGTTTAACATCGTCGACGACGATCCCGATTTCCTCAAAAAGGTCACGAATCATGAGTGTATGGCTATGACATTGAAAACAAAGCCCAATCGTCCCAATAAAAGCGTCCAAAAGAGCCAAGACTGAAAAAAGCATGTCAAGTTCGGTCAAATGTGCAGGTTTTGCTCACTGTTTTCTTCGATTGCAATGGCGTGGTATATCATGAATTCCTGCCACAAGGTCGTACGGTCAATAACGAATACTACCTTGAAGTCATGCGCCGTTTGCGCAAAGCGATTCGTCAGAATTGTGGAAAAAATAATCATGGATACGTTAGGTAAATTATTTAGTAAGACTAAAGATAGACTTAATAAATGGGACATTTCAAATTCGGTTTATAGAATTCACAAAAAACTGCTTTATCTTCTCATTGTTCAAAATTTAATCACTCTCCAAACTTTGAAAATGTTTCAATTTTAAGAACAGAAAATATTATATGAAGCGTTACATGTTAGAAATGGTAGAGATTATAAACACACCAACAACACAGGGAATTAACTTCAAGGTAGACACAGAAAAATTAGCACAGAATTACAGATATTTAATTAATAAGAATTCTGGATTTGAATTGTTTAAGAATGAATGTTAGGATAAAATTTTTTAAATTGTGTTAATAATATTTCCATTTTATTCTGTAAACAACATTTGTTTTGCTAGTTGAGAAACAACGTGTTGCAAAACATGTGTTGGTTGCAGAATTAGGTTATTTTGGTTTTTATGTTTGTCTTTATTGTTATTAATATTATTTTTTCTTTTTTGAATTTTTTAATAACCCAAAAATGTTTCTGTCATTATATTAAACAGATGTTTTTTAAGTTTTCAGTTTAAATTTTTTCAATTTTATAATATTGTTAAGAATTCTTTCCTTGTAAATGAATTAATAATTTTTCTTGGTGTATAGATTTTTTGTATATAGGAATTTTTTGACAATAATTTTTCAAATTGGAAAATTTTTTAATAACATATTAATTTTCCTGACGATGATAACAAATTGTTATCGAAATATTGAAAATAAATATAAAAATATAAAAAATAAAACGATCTTTAGCTGCAAAAATAAGAAAAATTTGAAAAAAAATAAAATTTTTTTGATCAGCCCTCGTAGCTGTTCCTAGAAATTATACAACATAATACGAGGATTATATCGAAATAAAACTCTTGTTGAATCAGCAAAGATAAAAATTTATATACTTATTTACCAAATTTTTTCTGAGTATAGTTTGCCAAACTTTATCCAATTTTCATAAAAAATCACAGTCACAGTTTTAACTTACTGACCCTTTAAAAAGCTTTTGCTACAAGCATGTATTTCATGCTTTCCATGTATTTCACTAATTTTTTTTTCACTTTTAAGCAACCGGTTTTAAAACAACATGTTGCTGGTCATTGTCGATTAGTCTGGTGGTCGTTTTGTTATATTTTTTTAGTAACTTTTTTTCATTTTTCATTTAAAATGCAAATCATAAAAAGAAATAATGTGGCAATAGCATAAAAGCCAATTCGATACAAAGGCCATCTACCACATGAACACAAAAACAATAAAAAATAAAAAAAAAAAATGGCGGAAAAATGCCAATACCAATGATACCCACAAATAACAACAATTACAATAGGGGTTTGATTTTTACGGAATTTTTGCGAACAGAAAGACAAACCAAAAATGACATCCACAAATGTTTCAGTGGTAAATGTAACAAAATATTTAAAAATTGCAGCAGAGTCAAATTAAATAACATCCACACAGAGAAAAAAATGTAAAAATAACACAAATACCAAAAGGGATCAGAGAGGTAGCACAACAAAAGTAAAATGGACACAACCAGTCATGATTTTTATTTTATTTATTTTTATTTTTTTTTTTCTGTAAATTGTTAACACCAAATCCAGTTGAGCAAAATCGCACAACGTTACCTTTGTAAGCACTCATTCCTTCCTCCTTTTGCAGAAAAACAATTTTAATGCCTTGACAATTATACACATGTGTGCTGTATTTGTCGGTAAATCTCTCAGTGCTGGTGTTACATTGTATGGTTTTTTCTAACGGCTCTTAAAAGGAGCACAAAAAGTAACGGAAGTGTAAGTGTGTTGTACAAAATAGCGTTTTTTTTGTTGTTGTCCATCTCTTTTTCTGCTTCCTTTTATTTCATTGCAATATTTAAACGCATAATGTTATAAAGTGAAAAAATTAAAGGGAAATTGCGCTTATGGCTGTCGGGCGTTGAACATCAGTGATTGTTTTACACGATGAAGAACATAGAGAATTTCAGACACAACTCGAAATTAAAATATTTTAGTTAATAACACAATATTTTTGAAAATTTCCCGACATATGCAAAACCAAACTTCGAAAAAATATGCTTTTTAAATGAAATTATTGTAAAAGCAGGCAGTAATGCTGAATCTCATAGAATATTAATATGAATACAAGTAAATCAGAAAATTCCTGAAGAATTTACTATTCTTCCTGAAGGCCCTCAAGGATTGGTCTTAGCACCTAGACATCATTCATGTATAAGATCTCCCTTAAAGTAACGAATGAATGCTTTCTTTGTAGTCGAACCTGAAATTCTATGGCTTGTGATTACAGCTCAAGATATGACAAATATTATACAACTCTTACTTATAGTAAAAAATAGAAATACAGTAAAAATGGAATATAGTGAAAAATGAAAATTTAAGGTAAACGCAAGCAAATCACAAAGTATTTTTTTAAGAAAAGACGTAAAGCTTGTTTCGTACCCAAATCAAATTTAACCATGCTTGGAAATGAGATTGCCTGGCCTGATTGATTAGACATTATATTAGCTTTTATTTACGAGTATTTATTGAATCTTCAAAATTTTAACTAGTAATAAGTATTCAAATCTTAATACTAACCACAAAAAGTTAACTAAGTCAGGCCAATGCTACACAAAAAGCTTTATTTTGCCTGAACTATATCGGTAAAATCGGCTATTTAATGCTCTGATGGTGGCGAGGGTATCCCTTCTTCTCAACCGAGTGTGGCCGCAAAAATTAAGAATATTTCATGAAAAAGAATTCCCAACTAACTGATATACCTTGTCGCATACTTAGAAAATCCGTCTCTTATATGCTGTTTATACCTACACCTTTTAATTAATTCAATCATCAGTCAATTAAGAATTTTTTTCAGTGTTCATACATACTTAATATTGGTAATGCAATTAAGGTTTGACAACAGCTGACAGAAAAGTTGTTTACATTTGGTTGTGAATATTTCTTCTTGTTGACCCGCCATCCTTTATTTGCATTTGTTTACTTTGTCTACATTTGAGCTGTCAAATTTGAACAAAGTGTGTTCATGGAGTATTACTGTGCTAACTAAACACGGTTGCCACAGGGTTGTTTATTTAATTTTCTAAATATTATAACAATGAATCTAAATATTAGAACAATTAACTGTTAATTGGCAATTAAGTTAATTAAAATTTTGTATGGGTAATTGAAATCAATTAGGGCGTTAATTGCAAAATTTTAATAAAAAGTGTATGTATGAACAGCATATTACAGAACACATAGCTCCTAATGAATCCGCGAGCTTTTTACATACCAGGGAGCTACAGTAATAGTTCGCAGAATATTGTTTTTCACCTTCAGATTTTTTCAAACTTAGATGTTGAGGCGGTATCCCATAATTGGATTCTATAGCTCTTAATTTCAACTGAGTGACTTTCGCATCAATGTGAGATTTCCACGTTAACAAACGGTCGAGATAAATATCAAGGAACATGATTACATTCTTGTTCATTAACTTTGATTTTAGCCATTTCTTTAATATTAAAATATATTCCTGTAAATTTCGTGAAGCTTATGGATGATTTTCATGAATACTGCAGAATTTTGTGTCATCAGAATTTTGTATCATCAACTATAAAGTCGGTCTAAGTACGCTACTTTGGGGAACTTCTGCTTCGATTTACCTTCTCTGATAACAAAATTACGGCTGCATAAGTAGATTTCCAGAAGCTCGTGAATGTTTGCGGGCAAGTTTAACTTTGTTTTGTGCATTAAACCGTCGGGCAACATTTTGTCAAAAGCCTATAAATAGGACTGAACAATACTTTTTTTTTATTTTTTCTTATGACATTTACTAAACTGTGCGTTTGTTCTGTGGTGCTGTGTATAGCCCTAAAGCCGAATTGATGACTAGGGATACATCCTATATCGTTCAATATTGGAGTCAATTTCGCTATCAACAGTTTTTTAGCTGTTTTGAAATTGTTAGTAGTAGACTTATTGGTCTATATGATTCTACTTTAGTGGGATCCTTCTCTGGTTTGATTACCCTAATAATCATACAAACCTTCCGCTTTGCAGGAAACGCAAAATGGCATTAAAAATAAAAAGGAAAAATCTTCTAGCTACAAGAGGTAGCTGCTAAAGCTTTTCACCAGTAATTTGATCAATATCTGGAGATTTTGCGGGGTTTCTGTTACTGCTAGCGTTTTTGGTGTATGGAGAATTAAGTCTCAAAGACGCAGGTAGCCTAACAACATATGGTGGTAATATATTTGCTGTATCATTTGTAATAAACGTTTCTCATATAATTAACATAGTTTCAGAATTAAATCTAATGGGTCTTTTTAAATCTTTAAAGAATAGTCAGATTGCGGAGTACCATCAAGGCTTTCCAAAAATGGTTTAAGGAGGGCCATTCTCTTGATTTCAAGTAGATTTCTTAGTTGACCTATGAATTTCCGTAGCATAGTTTTAAGCTTAGGAGTTTAGCAGAGTTGCTACTATTTTCTAACTCTCTTTTTGCTGACAGAAGTTATTCAATTTAAGACGCATGTCTTTCTGAATCTTGTACGGTTAGTGGTAGCATGTTGTACGGCTAGTTTAAGGTTTTCAGAAAATTCGTTAATTGACACATCAATATCCTCAGGAGTTCTCAAGGCAATATTTTCCGTACAATGATTACTCAAATATTTTTTGTATTTTGGCCAACTCTAGTGACGGTCAATGTTAAATCACTAAACGGGCAGCCAATCTCTTGGGCAAAGGAAACAGAGAATGGGTGAGTGATACGATGACAAATCTAATGGAGGCTCCATTTGCATCCATTCTAAAGGAAAATCTTTCGTCTGTCTGACGGCCAATAAGTACGGTGTCCACTTGAAATCACATCTAAGCCCATTTTGGAAATTGTATCAAAAAGCATACGGCCTTTCGGGTAAATTGAACGTGATCCCCAGCCACTAAAAATCGAGGCCCAAGTGATTTAAAAAATATGAATATTGATATTCATTTACTGAAAATCGAGGTGGAAAATAAAATGAGGAAATACAAATTTTTTCATGAAAATATTCAATACATATATTTGTTGCTTAGAGGTACTCCTCACATGTCTCATTTAATAAATAGTGCTTGATTCTGGTTTTTATTAGAATTGCTGAGACTGCACATGATCTTCCACGGGGACCTTTAGTGTCGTATATAGTCCTTAATTTTAAAATAACTGTTGGTTGTCAAATGAGTTTCAGCAATCATCATTATATCGATCTGCTTTTCCATAAGGAATTGCGCAAGTTAATTTTTGTGTTGGCGGATGCCATTTGCGTTCCAGAAACATATTTAAAAATCATTTGTTTAAAATTGCCTGTAAAATAGTGCATTGCATTTTCAGTAATCCGTGCATCTCGGTTGTCATAAAAACCGTAAATGTGTTAATAGATTGAACCAGAGTCTAAAGAGTTGCCTCAATATTGTTAAAAATTGAATCGCAGTTTTGCGGCTTGGGCTCCTGATTCAATTTAGGTTTATCGTATTTTAACATATTCTCATAAGAAACTTGTTTGGGTTTTTGCATGATTATGTGATAGGTTGACTGGCCCATCTGGGGAAAATTGTTTTAGAAATGATGTCTGGCTACTGGGGTTGGTTAGTAGAAATTGATGACCTATTTGTCGTTGACCACTTAAAGTGATTAGAGACAGGGCAACCCCTGAAATTTGTAATATGGTTACCTCCACAGTTACTGTATTTTTTAACACTTGTGTCAGTCTTGGGCTTCTTTCACTGTGATATACCGTGAAGTTCGCCACACACAACGCAAAATGCGGGCAACATGCAATAGGCCAAATTCTTGGCAGTTTAAGCATCCTCAACGGTTACCTTATGATGCAAAAGATATTTAAGGTTATAAATTTAATGAATTTTTTTGAAAACATTACTAGGTTCTAGTTCAACCTTATACATGGGTTGAAGGTTCACGGTTTCTAATGTTTACTACACTGTATATTAAATCTTTATTCTCCCAATCCAGCCATAATATCATCCGTATATTCACAAGGGTCAACACCCTTAATAACTACCAGAAGGCCTTTAGTATTTTTAAGCTGATAGGTGTAAAAATATATTTTCTCCTTCTCCAGAAAGATTTTCGTTTTACTGATGCTGCCGTTCTTCACTGATGTAACATTGACAGTGTCTTTACCGATAGCCGTAATAAGTTGTTTCACCAGCTCACTAGAAGTAAGCTCTCGCAAATATATTGGTGGCGGTTTAAATGAAGGCTCATTAGTCTAAAGCAAAGCAAATCTATTACTTTACGTTGCCGTAATTGTGTTATCGTACTTAGATATTTTCGACTGAGATGATATTTGAGCGGAATTGGGGCTTCACTGACGTTTAACTGCGGTTATATATCTATACATGCCTACTCGTGTTTTCTACTTATCTGCAGAAATTAAACTGGAAGATTATTTGTCTTATATTGTAACAAGCATATGTATGTGACGAACACGATCGGGCGGGGTTCACGTCTCTTAGAGACAGTAGATTATCGAATAATTTTCTTAACGATTCCTGGTCAGAAATCGAAAGGCTTTTGCTAGTCGAGCTTAGCACTTTCTCAGAATTACATCTGCTAGGTATACTCATGCAGGTTTTTCCATTTTTTAGTTTATTTGCACCTTAAAATATTTTCTAAAAAATTTCCCGAAGAGTTTCTTTTATATAAATTCACTGTTTCCCCTTAATCCGGTTTTCGTTTTTAGCACTCGGATCCGTTCATCGAAGCCAGACGCCGCATGCCGACCGACAAATGTAATACAACTTTTATAGTTCGGCGGGTGCTTCAAAATCTATTTTGGGGTTACTCGACCGTGAGGAGGCCACATTTACTGTATTGAACTCTACAGCAAATTTCCAATGTGGAGTGCATTATATTTTTAAGTATGTATTCAACATTTTTCATATTCTGCCAAAAGTTATTTTTATGTATGTAACGTATATCACAAAACCAAAATAAGGCAGATCCTATCCTTTTCTAGACCAATGTCCGCAAACCTCCGGTATCTGTCCCTTATAGTTTTTGGGATATAATGGAGGTGTTTATTATTTATTCACTTTTTGTAGACACTTAACGCATTATAAAATTAAAAAAAATAAAAAAAAATATGGACATGATTGAAAATATGTTAGTTTTAGCACGGCAATATGAGTTTACGCGAAAATCTGCACACATTTATCCAGAGCAGATTTTGAACGGAAATTGCTTCGAAAAGAAGTAGGCATGATTCTGATTTACCATATCCTACCTTCATATTTTTCTATTAATTTTTTGTATTGTCGTTTTTATATTTTTATTTGCGGTAGGGAGGCAAAGAAACTTTACACATGCATCGCACAAACCGGCACCTCTGAGTTGTGTCAGAGTCCGCGTATGGCGTATACCGAATAAAGTCTCCTCGTTTCTAGTCTAAGGAAGAAGTTCCAACTTGGAATTGCGCGTATATTACTTCAGGCTAGTACATATCTGTGGTACTCTACGTCCCCGTAATCTGCGACCTGCTCATGTTCTTTCCAATAGATTCAGCTGAGAACAAATCAGTTTTTCTCAATCGGGGAATTTTTTTTTTGCAATATTTCTTTACTGCACTCCGTTACTTGTTCAAGCTCTTGCCGATCCACATCCCAGCGGGAGCACTCAAAGAACGCATGCTCATCGTCGTGCATTGTTCCTCATATAAACAAAAGGATGTGCTTCACTTCCCTATTCTATGAGGAATTATATTATTATATCCATAACCGAATAATAATTAGGCGAGGTAGTAATCCACGTCTTCCCATCTGCTTATCGATTTCTCAATATCTTGGATAAGTCTTGCTGTCCATCTTCCACTCATGTCAGTGTTCTATCTTTCCTGCCAAATTGTAGATACTCGCGTCTAAGAACTTTGTATCCCACACGATTGGCCGTATTCGACTGTTTCAACACCCATATTTATCTTTTCTCTAATATACTTAGATCAATTGGAATCGTACTTGCAATGACCAATGCTAGGCCTGCACCGACCGTACGATATGCCCAGGTTACTCGCAATGCAGCTAACTTCTGGAGGGCCAGTGAAGCGTTTGTTCTTTATATTATTCTCACTATGTCTCCCTAGATCTTACACCCGGCAATAAGTATGGAGCTAGTTACTTCCATAAGAACCCTCCATTTGCACAGTAAGGGGCCGCTGAAATTCGCGATCAAACGAGTTAGCCCTGACGTTACCCATGCTGTCTTCCCCGTAGTGCATTCTATGTATGTGAGTCTCTAAGTATGTGAGTCTCAAGTCCAGTCTTATTACTAAACAGCTCACCACTTTTTTAGTCGACAGGAATATGGACCTCTGAAGGCATGTGACGCTTGGTCAAGAACACTAGTTCGGTTTTATGGGTGGCACGTTGCAGTCCGTATGATGTCGTTTAAACACGAATAATTTTGTTTTTTTTTAGATTTTATTTATTTATTCATAATGAGAACAGTATTCAAATCTTAATATTAAAAAATTAGCTTTATTTTGCACCAATTATATAACCGCCTATTTAAAGTTCTGATGGTGTCAAAGGTGTACTTTCTTCTCAATCGAGTGTGACGCCAAAAATTAAGTATGTTTCGTTCCAGAGTTTTGGGCGAAAAAATTAAGTTCTCTAGAGACAACTTGTGCTTAAGAGACAGCTATAAAATCTCTCCCTTCTATGAGCACACGGAGCAGCGCTTTATATCAGTGCATTTGCAAGCCATAAAATTGTTTTACTTCTTCCGAAAACCTCAATATTTGTCTCTGGGTTCTGAGGAATATCCAATTTAACTTTAAAACTTCTCATAAAAATATCTGATTACTCCGTGACCAATCAAGTTTTTTGTTGAATGGACGCTGTTCTTGACTTACAACAGACTATTGCTATTGAAGAAAACATCAGGGACAGTTCGTACTTTGTTGTGAAAGAACGTAAATAAGTAGATTAAAAGAAACATGTTTAGTAAAAATCATGCATGTTGATTTCGAAAAATATTGTTTCCTATCTGCTTGAACTAAGAAAATGTTATTGTCTGAATCTGTTCAGAGTTCAGTGAGTCAACAAATATTCGTATTATGTTTTTGTAGCCACCCTCGTAGCAAAAAAGAAAATAGCTCACGTGCTGATGTTTAAGTGCAGACGTGTAAAAATAAGCAATTTTTATTCGTATGATTTCTTCCAGCCAACACTATCGTGCACTCAATGTCACTTGATTTTACCTTTTCATTTTCTTCTACTTCGTTTTTTTTCCATAATTTTTCTTTCCTTCGTTGTGTAATTTTTTGCTTTTCTTAATACCGGAAAGTGGCCATTATGTTGTGTCACTTTAGTTTTTTGTTGCGACGCTTCGTGTACTCGTATTGTGACTTTTTTTTCCTAGAATTTTTGAAGTAGTTGAAATTTTATTGTGGGCAAATGCAATGAGTTATTAAAGTGTATTTTTTCACGCTTACGAGTATTTCCTTCTAACATATCGCTTTTTCAAGTCTTTTTTAAGCAGAAACAAAATTTTCGTTTTCAGATGGATGAGTTTGTGAGGGGCATTTAATAGAGAATACGTGTCACAATTTAGTTGCTGAATAGTTTTTAATTTAGTGCTAATTTGGCAAATTGTGCTGAAATGAACAGTGAGTTATTGTGAAAAGAAGGGACAATGCTGCCAGACTCTAAAGTTCGTGCAGAATTTTCACATGTTTTCTAATCCCTTAGAAAAAAAATTAGTGGAACTAAAATTTCTGTTACAAAGGTTTGTTGTTTTGGCCTGCGTCATAAAAATAGGATATCAAAATGACTCATTTTTTTAACGAACACAAAAAGTTTTTTGCTGGTCTTCAGAAACAACCAGAGCCTTCAGCTAGAATGGAAGCCAAAGCTGTTAATTGAGCACTTTACTAGCTCGCTCATCGCGGCATTCAAATATCTATAAAAATAACAATGCAATCGTTTTATTTGTATTTTTAGATCTCAGTTGGTAACAGTATAAATTGCCACTTGGCAGGCCAAGTTCTTTCAGATTTACCGTGTGAACAGACTTTATTGCCAACAAGACGCACTTCTATGACAATGTTGAGCGCCTGTCAATAATACTAGGAGGGCAGATTGATATTGGAACTAGCTAGCGCCAGATGGTAACACAAACACATCTTTATTTTAATTGCAATCTATCTAACGTCAGCTGTTAAAATTTCACCTAAATTCATTGATTAGTTTATTTGTTGTAGTCGTTTGAAGTAAGCAACTTTTGTGTTTCTTGAAAAATGGAAAAAAGTGAATTTCGTGCTGTGATTAAACACTACTATTTGAAAGGGAAAATAGCGAAAGAGACATAAGAAAAACTCGATAAACATGGTAAAATACTGGATTGCTGGATTTAAACGCGGCTGAACAAGCGCTGATTGTCATCAACAGGAAGGCCAAAAGAGGTGGTTACTGAAGAAAATATCAAGAAAATCCTAGATATCGAAACGAATGATCGTCGAGTCAAGTTAAGTGAGATTGTTGAAATGGTAAACAATACATATAAACGTGTGTTCAACATTTTGCATCAACGTTTGCATATGAAAAAGCTATTGGCAAGATGAATGCCGCGTTTGGTCAATGTCGAACAAAAACTTGTTCGACAGACCACTTCACAGCAGTGTTTGGACATAATCCTGTTGATTTTTGATATCGACTATTAACTGCTATTGAAATGTGGGCCCACCACTACACACAAGAAATCAAAGCTCAATCGAAACAATGGCCTTATGGCCACTGTATTTTGGGTTGCACACGGAATATTGGTCATCGATTATCTTGAAAAAGAATCCACAATCACAGGAAAGTATTGTCTTGCATTATTGGATCAATTCATTGATACAGTCAAGGAAAAGCGACCACATTGAAAGAAGAAAAAAGTGATCTTTCTTCAAGACAACACACCGGTTCACACAGCACTAGATACTAAGCTAAAATTACGTGAGTTATACTTCGAATTGGATCATCATCCACGTTATAGTCTAGATTTAGCTCCTAGTGACTTTTTGCTGTTTCCAGACATGAAACATTGCTCGCAGGAAAAGGATTAATCTCAAATGATGTAGTGATTACCGAAACTAACACGTATTTTGAAGTGTTCCCAAATTCGTATTATTCGTATGGTATAGAAAAGTGGGAAAATCATCTTTCTAAGTGTATTGAGCTAAAATGAGACTAGTTTGAGAAATAAATGGTTTTTGAAAAAAAAAAACTTCAGTAGTTATATCTGTGATGAACAGCATGGATTTTTACCTGGCCGTTCCACTGTTTCCAACTGTATGGTTTTTAATCATTTTTGTATTTCTGTCTTTGAGAGACATAAGCAAGTTAATGCGATTTTTATGGATTTATGTAAAGCATTTGATAAGGTATCACATAAAATACTACATCTTAAGCTATCTACAATTGGCTTTTACGGTACGTTTCTCAATTGGTTAAGTTCTTATATTTCTGATAGGAGATATACTGTTGTCCTTGAGAATTTTGTGTCTTTGCCCTACATAGCTTCGTCCGGTGTACCCCAAGGAAGTATATTAGGGCCGCTACTTTTTCTAATTTTTATAAACGACATTGGAAATTGCTGTCAAGGGTCTCAGTTTTTATTATATGCTGATGACCTCAAAATTTTTAAAGAAATAAAATCGGAGAATGACTCGCTGTCTCTTCAACTCTGCATCGCTAGAATATCCTCTTGATGCGATATCAGTAAATTGCCTTTAAACGTTAATAAATGCTGCCAAATGACCTTTCATAAGTCAAATATTAGTAACGCTAAAGTTTTCCACTATAAATTAAATGATAATAACTTAAATGTGGTAAGTCAAATGTTGGATCTTGGTGTTGTGTTGGATTGTGAACTTAACTTCAATGCGCATCTTGACTATATTATACCTAAAGCTTATGCTGCATGTGCTTTTATAAGAACAAATTGTAAAGACTTTTCGGATCCTAGAACGTTAAAAATCTTATATACTGCTTTTCTTCGTTCTAAATTAGAGTATTGTTCTTTCGTTTGGAACCCGTTTTATAATGTATATACATTCCAATAGAATTGAAAGAATTCAGAAAAAATTTGTTAAATTTGCACTTCATAATTGTCAACTAATGCTAATGTCAAATTCGTATAATGTTCGTTGTTTTCTCTTGGGTTTGAAGCCATTGTATGTGAGACGACGTACTATTCATTCGGTTATAATAATTTACAATTTGATTAATGGGATTATTGATTGTGAATATCTGTTAAAGTTAATTAAATTTTGTGTACCATTTAAATGTTTAAGATCTAAAAATTTATTCTATATTTCGACACGTGCTACTAATAACGCTATGCGGGAACCTATGCTACGTGCTTTGAGCGCTTTAAATAATATTGTAAATGTTGATTTTTCACTTCAATTTAATGATTTTAAATTGTTACTAGATTATAAGGATTTATATGATTTACTATTTAAGTAACTTTTTGTTAGCCTGTAAGGTTTTTTATTCCATAGGCATATTAGAAATAAATAAATAAATATCAATCCGCCCACGTACAATTGTAGCAACGAAAAATCTGTAATTGATTTACGTCGGTAGTTGCCATAGTGACTTAGTTTGACGGTGGATAAATTCTGCGAGATGAATTACTTCAGAGCTCATCAGCATTCCATGCGGCTTGCAAAGCTCAAATATGAACCTCTGGCTGTAGACCTCGGCCCTTCTAATCTGTTCTATATGAGACTCCCCAGGCAGCCAATGGTCGTCTAGGATTCGCGAATTCGTGGCACGAAGTCCGCAAAAAGTATCAGCGTTTAGCCAACTTAGTCTTTCCGCCAATTTGTATTCCTTACAATGTGGTAGGTATCCGTTAAAGGACAATAGCACCTCAAGAACAACACTTAGTTCCCTGAAAATCAACCATGAACCACAAATATCAGGGAATACTAATAATCCCTCCTTGCAATTTTGCGTCTAAAGCTTATAATATATTATATATTATAAATGGAGTTCAAATTCTTCAAATTCTGCCGTTCAATCAGCAATAAAATTATTTTAAAGACAACAGCAACACTATATGTATTTAAACAAAATAAATTTCAGACTTGCCACATTTATAATTTAAATGAATGAAATTAAAATTACTGACTGAAAACATAATAATATCATGTAGAACTGTAAAAACACATCAATTTATATGTTTGTTTTAATTTGGTGATGTTTTTTCTATTAAATATTAAAAAAAAAAATTTAGTCCTTATTGCTGCCAAATTATATTTATAGTAGCAACACTGCATTTACTTTTTTCTGTTTACGAAAATAGAAATTAGTCTAAGTTGGCAGTAGCAGCAATAGCTCTTGTGAAGTCGTGCTGCTGTGATGTCGTTAAAATAATCGTTTTCGATTATATTTCTGACAGATTGCTGCAGCAAAGATGCAGGCACAACAACAGTGATCAGCGCCAGGATAGGGCAATTTTGAATCCTGTTAGTCTTACTGGGACTGGCTAGAGGTTTATTTGCTATACCAAATGAGGGAATGTTACTTTTGTACTCACATACCCTAAAAAGCGGAGTGTCCAAGTTAAGCGAGGGTTTCCGGCAGTCTCGACATAATCCTAAGTACCATGTCAAATTGTTGGGCACAACGACGATCCAATTTTGACGGCTCTTCTGTCACAGTAGTGGCGTTGTGTTTTAAATTTTTTTTTTTTTTTTTTTTAATTCAAAATATGTTGTGTTGGGCATTACTGAGGAAGACACGGTGTGTCTTTCACCCTGTGTTTTTTTGCTCTAGTCCGTGTTTATTTTTATAAGTTCACTAGCTTAACCCGGTGTGCGTTGCTACCCCATAATAACAATGCAATAAAAGTGCTTATATAGTTTTAAAAATATATTATTAGCAATATTGATTATGAGTTTGCTAACCATTATAGCACGCTGGGATACACAATTATTTTAGTTTGTCTATAAGAAACATAAGCAAATACAAGTAAGTCTTTAGTTTTTCCTACATGAGAATATGCAACGTAAAGCAGTCAGTGGGAGAAACATGGACTTGACTAATTCAAGTCACAAACTTGCACGGATTGACCTGGAACTTTAATAATTGTATAATTCGTACCTTCAATTTTGAGTTGCAGCACATATGGTGGAAATCCCAGAACATCAAGTGAGTTAAAAAACACAAAAAGATAATTGAGAGCATCCTCATCACTTATCACGTAATCGATAGATTTTTGTGTAACTGTAGATTCGCTGATTTTATTTTTTATTTTTTTTTTTTTTTTCTTTAAGCATTTTTATTTATTGAATCTTCAAAATGAACTAACAATAAGTATTCAAATCTTAATACTAAATTTAAAATTAAAAATGTGATTCTCAAGTCCGGCCAATGCTAGACAAAAAGTTTTATTATGCGGGAGCTTTTTCGGTAAAATCACCTATTGAGCAATCTGATGGTGGCAGCGGTATCCCTTTTTTTAAGCCGAGTGTGGCCGCCAAAATTAAGTATATTACGCGCAAGAGGGTTTGGATGAAGTTCCAGTTTACTGACGTACCTTGTAGCGTATTTAGGAAATTCCTCTTTTATTTTATTTAGGATTCTATTGTTTATTGAATTGACATCTTTGTTTTTGACAGGAAGTGACGCTTGCTCACATAACCGCTGTTCATTTTTGAAATTGCGTTCGACGTTTGGAAATACACAATTAAGTAACCCTTCAATGCATTGTGTCATATTACAAAATTTCGATAAAAAAATAATGCAGTTTGTCCATCATATTACTGTTCCCATATTTGTTGTTAATTTCAATACGAAAAAAGAATATATGATTTTCATCATCAGTGAAATTGCAGGCAATTTTCGTTGGAAATCACCGGCTACCACAAATAGTGCTCCTCCAAATAATTTTTTATTGCTTCTAAAATCTTGTAACATCCGATCAAGGGCCTCTAAAGATTTTTTGTGGGTCTTTGTGTATTTAACCCATATTACGATCTGACAAATTTGCAGTACTTTCTTCCCCTCTCTCTTTTTGCAAAGAAAAAAAAAAATAAAATAAAAATTTGTAGAAGTTTTCTGTATCCAAAAATAATTTTAAAAATTGGTCCACAAATTGCAAAGTTATTTGAAAATGAATTTTTAAGGTGTTCAATTTAGATGAGATGTCTTTTATATGAAAAAATAATTTTGAAAATTGGTCTACAAATAACGAAGTTATTTGATAATCAGTTATGGGGAGGACAATTTGGTATATCAAATTCTCAAGTATGTTTTTAAATCCGTTCACAACATTGGACACCGGACCAATTCTTTTCACCAAAATCAATCGTTGTTTTTAATACTCGCAACAGTTGTAATTTGCATGTTCCAAGATGTCGATTGAATAAATCAAAACGATGTTCATTAATTGAAGCGCTTTTGATGTAACTTCTGTATGTTTATTAATATTAAAAAATCTACCAGTTATTTAATCTACCAGTTATTTTACTATTTAAATTTAATTCTCTTGAATTTTGTACAAAAGAGTTTAATTTTTTTACCAATGTTTCCTCAATAATACCTAAAAGGCGCTGGGGCAAAATTTATAGATTTAGTTGAATTTTTGTACAAATAATTATTTGAAAAAAAGTCTCCCGATTGTGGAGTCATGTGTGCGATTAAGTCCATATATTTTGCTTGAAAGTCCCATTTTCGTAAAAAATGTCAACAATCTCAAAACGCTGTTCTTTTCCATTTGAGATTTGCCAAACCCTGAGACAAAAATATATAAAATTAAGCTAGGCAAAAAACTTAATGTTAAGGTGTGCCTCACAATTAACTTTGTGGACTACGGTTGGAGCATCTTTTAATTACATATACATACAAACAATTGAGATTTATTCGCTATATTAGCTCCTAATATTGATACCAATCAAAAAATGTATAAACATCTTATTTTTATGTTTCTCAGCTGTTTATATGTTGACATTTCATAGGAGCTTTGTTTTTTTTATTTTGGACCAGCACTCATTGAATGACCCCTACATATGCAGGGTAGTGTACCAGAACGAGGAAAATAGGTTGTGAGGAGGGGGAAAGAGGGAGTAGTGTTTGTGAACATTTGAATTGAACTTTCCAACGTTAAAACGGACAGGAAACACGTCTGCAGGCAACTTATTCCATAGGCGAAGCGTACGGCTGAAAAACGAATTCTCTCTTTGTAATGCGTACTACGATTCCCCGGGCAATCGACCACAAATGGATGAGCTCTTGACGATGAACACGTGTTACGTAAAAATGTGCGAATTTTGGGAACAAGATCCCTAATCTCGTCGGAGCAAAATCCATTGTAGTAGCGATAGAACAGAGTAACGCACCCCACACTGCGTCGATGCTCCAGTGAGTCAATAGAGCTGGATATCCTACTGTCACCGATTAGCTTTTTCGCCTTCTCTTATCAAACTCTCCTAATCATCAGTCGACTTTGGAAATATATGAAAAATTTCCAAAGTCTACCGAGACAGCTCGAAAACGTAAAAATCAAGCTGTTTACATATACATACATAAGTATATTTGACTAACTAGAACAATTCAATGGTGTGTGTCATGAATCAAAAATAGTGTATTACTCTTTGCGCTGGTCTGCTATGTTGTTTACATCAGTGAGTTGTAGAATGTGACGTAGACAGTGATTTTTGAATATATTCTAATTGCAAAAGAGAACGAAGAAACAACAAATTGTAATCCCGTGTAACGTGATGTGGAGGAGAAAGTTATTTTGTCAATTTATCAGCGTCATCTTAGTTGTTTGATCCCAGGGTGTGTGTAATATTTACACGAGTAAATAGAAATCATTTTGCTTGTCACGTGCAAAGCTTCAAACCTAATTACGTTACAATAAAAAACCAGTCTACTTCTGATTCGAAATCGATTTTTTTTTTTAATTTTAATAAGATCCTGGTTCTCTATATCAATATATTTATATTATTCTCATTTTTATTTTAAATGAACCAAATTACTCTATTCCATCAAAAAACTATAAATTTTATTTCTTTTCTCCATCTCTCTCTCTGGCTGCATTTCTTTCACTTCGGAATTCCATTTTTCAGTTAATTAAAATGTATTTAATTTAAGCTGACATCATAAATTTTACAACCAGACACTAACATTTATACGCGTAACACTTAAATTGAAAATAAAGAAGAGAGTTTTGTTTTCCTTTAAAGCAGGTGGAAAAAGCGGTTTGTTTAACTTATTCTTGCTGAAAGATGCTGACTTCATTTCTATTTTATTTTTCTTTTCTCCAAAAATAAAGCGATAAAAACATAAAATTCAGATAAAAAAATAAGAAAGCAAACAGTTTCTTTTTGCTGAGAAAACCAATTTGAACAAAAAGTAATAAACTTCTGAATGTATGAAAATTTGGAACTGGTTAACTAAACCAAAGTGAAAAAATGAGCTTGTGTTGGACGTGTTAAGTGGCCACACATCCGACGTTCTCATCAATTGTATGCAGGTTCATACCGATGGCATCCAACTTCATTTAAAAGTTGCAGTATAAGGGATAGAACAATTAGCTATTTGAATGCACTAGTTTGATTCCATTCGTTTTCCTTAAAAGAACTGATTGGCTTATCAGGCCTGTCACAGAAATTTTTCTGTAAAAGTTTATTTACGAATTTTCATTTCCACTCAAACATTTTTTTTATCTTCTTCAAACTTTGAGCGGTTGATTTACTTCATTCCGACAATATTTGATTTTGTTATTGTTAACTTAAGTGTGGAAATATTATTATTTATTGAATGTAGTCATATTGTGCTTATCAAAACAAAAATGTAATCGTTTCAAATAGAGGAGAAGAATTGTTCTGGACATTATGACATTTTGTAAGCAAATGAGATGCAGGTAATGATATTTTCTGGCTCTAATCCAATACAAACTCCTGCCAAACAATCAACTTAATGCAAAACACGCTGAAAAGCAAACAAAGCTGTATATACGTATACAGATTCGGCTATTTACCTTATAGTATCTGTTCAAACCAAGTTTGGACAATACAAAATAAAATCATGTAACTAAAATTGCTATCCACTACGAGTCATCTGGTAACTTTAAATATTTTTCGCTATTGCGGGAGGTGAATTTTTGGAGCCGAACTTTTGTGGTGGTTTTCGAAATGCATCAGCCACTTTTTAAAACGTGAATTGGCGGCAATTGTTATTACGATTTTACCACCCTTTAAGCAGCATCGTTACACGAAAGCTAAATAGAATTTGCTTAAAATTGAATTCTAGTACAAGGAAATTATATTCTTAAATCTATTTTTAATACACTTAAGCCTATTTAAATATCCTGAAATTTATAATTTTGCATAGCCGATAAGACAACCCCAAGATTGAAGAAATAGAGCATCTACGCATTTTAGCACTTTAACCAGCTTTTTCAATCCCGAAGCAGAGGGCGTTTGCGTAAACCGGCAGTAAGTGTATTCAGCATCTTAGCCACTTAGTAGCTTTAATTATAGCTGTCATTTCCGCCTGCGTCACGGAAGATCCAATGTATAGCTTAAAGATACTAGCATCAACTTTCAAGTCTCACTTGGCCATCTGTGAAAATCTAGAGCAAGTCCTTTTAGCGATCTATTTGTGCCAGTGTTTAAAAAACTGCAGTCAAAGCAGCAAAAGTCGTAAGATTGTGCTTTTTCTTCAACTTCTCAATTTTGTGCTATACAAATATAAACTGTTGCTTCGACTTCTGATTTCAATCATGGACACAGTCGCAGTTAAGCTAGAGACAAAAAACGAAAAGTCGACATGTTTGAACAGTTTTTAGTTTGACTGACTTTAACTTCGAATAAGTTCAGAAGTTAAAAAAAAGTTGTGTGTATTGTTTTTACTTTGTTTACAATTGAATATTTTTGTCAGATCGTAAGATTTATCCTTTTTGATGCTGGAGATTTATTTTATTTTATTTGTTTTTTTTTTTCTATGAAAAAAGAAACTAAATATTAAAAAAAATACTACATCACTACGTACAGCACGCCCATTGAAGTTTGAAATTATTATTTTGTTTAAAATAATGAAACACTTGTTATTGCTAATTTTATAAATTTAAATTATTACAGGTAACTTTTGCACGAGCATTTTCTGCGTAAAAGATCGCACTAATAGAGTATAGAAACTGTTTAGATGAGGAAACACTTGCTAGTGAGCTAGTGAAGAATACCTCTTTGACCGATTCTGATATAGATTTTTTTTTTTCCAAGAAGATGAGCACATTAAAACCTTTTTTGATAACTGTTTTTGAAACGTAAAATTTGTTTACTTTGTTTTTAGTTCAGAATGTGCTTGGAGATCTTTTTGTTTTTTAATACATTTATTTACAATAGGTGCATACTCATATGTACATACGAATTTCAAAATGCTTTAAAATCTATTTATTTACCTTATAAAGATACTTCTCAAATAAATTTAAAAAGTGATGAACATTGGAATTATATTATTATTTAACATCACTCAGTACGCGTGCACCAAAGAATTTGCAGTATTTATAAAAGCAACATCCAACCAAAATAAAGCATCAACAAAGATTTTAACTTAAAGCGCACTTCAAACATCAAAGTCAAAAGAAAGCAAAACTTCTTTAACTTTAGCTTTCGAACTTATTAAAACAACAACTTTTCTTTAACTTTAACTTCCGAACTTATTTGAAGTTGAAGTCAGTCAAACCAAAAACTGGTCAAACATGTCGACTATTCGTTTTTTGTCTATAGCTTAAGTGCGACTGTTGGCATGTTTGGAATCAGAAGTCGAAGCAAATGCAAAAGCAATCACACATATCCACAGTTTTTAAACGCTGATTTGTGCCACTTTCAATGTTTTCTCTCGTTAAAAACCAAAAATACTAAAACTCGAATGTTAAAACTTCATTATTCCCAATGTTTCCCCGGGGAACAAGTTTTGTCTTGGCATATTCCAAACCAGGGCATTCGTTTGTAGTAGCAAATAAAATTTTAGGAAGCCGTATGACTTATGTTTTGTTGGCCGAAACCCTTACCAAGTGTATAAATTGGCAGAACGGGGTTCAGCATTGCCCCCGGGTGGTTCTGCTTGCAGTACAACTCGGGCTGATCATCGTTGAAGTGCCTACCTTGGCTGGAACGTTTTGGCAGTGGCCTAAACCTAAAAATCAGGAAGGGGGAGTTATCATCTCTGATAATTATTTGGTGCGTGGCCTTTTTGGGAAACTAACAACCTTCCGAGGGTCGTTGGTTGGGTGAGTTGGTTTATGAGAGGATGCTCTTAGTGGGCTTCGGCCTACTAACTTATTAAGCCTTGCTTTCATTGATTGCTTGGAAATTATCTACAGCAGTGACTAGAAGACCCGAACTCCTCAACAAGTTGTTGCTCATATGGCTAAAAACATATGCCAAGAATTGCTACCTGTGTGAGCCTAATTCATTCCGGGGATTATGGATCATCACTAGATAAGGCCGTAAAGGCAGGTGCTGATATAAATCTTTTTCAGTACTGCACATCTATGAGTATTCACGAATAATTAAGGTGGATTAATTTAGCAATAGATATGGAGCCTTCGATTTTTCGATAGCCTTCAGCATGAGGAAAAAAAATAAAAATTCGATTGCATCAAAAATAATTGAGTAATAAATCAAAGTAAAAATAATTCAAAAAGAAAAAAATTTAATCAGCGGATTTTCTTCGTATTTACTAAAAAAATCTTATATATAAAAGTTTGGCACCTCGAAAATTATTTTTTATTATGTCTCAATGGAGTTTTTTATTTCTAATGCTGAAAGCTAGTGAACACTTTTTAGCGCGATACTGAATAATCTTAGTTCTTTATTTAGTAAATCGCCCACCGTACTAAACTTGGTTTGGATAGATTTAAGTATTAAACATAAACAAATTACTATTCTTGGTTTCTTTAATTTTAAATTATTGAAAAAGTTATGTATATGTATATAAAAAATAATCGTTCTTAATTTTCAAAATCGAAAATGTGAAATTGGACACATTTACATTTGTATGTATAAAAAATAACGACAGTAGTGGAAAAACAATAGCCTTCCATACTATGTACACGTGGTCTTTGTGCATTGTCTTCCGTGTTTTCTGTATATGTTAATTTTTTATTTCTTTGCAATTCGTTATCTTTCAGTTACCTTCCAGTGTAGAAGGTGCTAAACTAATCTCTTTAATATGACCAGCGTTTCTCGTTTTTGCCTCTAAAAACGATTTTAGGGACTCTCCAATTGTAATTAAAATAATAATGACATTCACACTAGTTGGTTATACCGTATTTAAATAATTCACAACTTTATTTACACTTGATACCAATGTGTACCAAAACAGTAGACTTGCTTACTTTGACTTATGATTGTCTTGCACAAAGCTTAAAAATAAACTGACTCTTTGCCGCCGACCTGCGTGCTATTTATACTTCATTAACATCTTCCACAATTATCAAGACCATTTTAGCTATTCATAATTTAGGCATATACACATTCACATAGATGCTTGCGAATAACAAGCAAGTCACAACAACAAGCAATAATAAAACAATTTCCAAGAATACAACAATAACAACAACACCATTTGTAGTTGATTTACTTGGAATTTGACGTACTTCAAATCATGTATGTTTGTGTTTTATGTTTTTAGTTTTATCTTGTTTGTATGAATGTGTTGTACATTTATAATAACCAGATCAAGAGTTGCACACTGGGTTAGATGTGACAAAAATTCTTAACAATATAATTTCAACACTTTAAATTCTGTGTTAACAATTATTTTGGTCATTCCATATTGTTATTGATAGATGCAAGGCAAACGTGTATAAACACTACTCCCTCATTCCTCCTCCTTATAACCTATATTCCTAATTGTATTGCAATTCAAAATCTTTTTCACAGAACACACATGAAATTATTGGAAGGGTTAGATTCGTTAAATATGTTTTTAATGAGACAATCTGATGGTTGGCCATTTTGTAAAGGTTTTAGAACCATTTATAGCCTTTATCTACAACATTGGGCCATGAACCTGCTTTTTCAGTGACAATATTCAATTAAAGTATAGTTTTTCCGGGTTTGATTTTGAAATTACTTAGTCCTAATGCATCAATCACATAAATATTACTTTAAGATACGCTGTCTGCGGCCTTTGTAATTAATTTCAAAAATTATGAGTTATACATATTTTCCTTATGTTCTGTTGTAAAACACCAATAATCTATTAATTGGAAATTTGTTTTTATTATGTCTATGACCACACGACTAAAGAATTCTAATTAATGTTGCACAAACTGACTGCACTCCTGCAAATTTCTCATGGCACAAATTATACAGTCTCTATTTTGCGGTACGCCAACCGTGTTGTAATGCATTTCCAAATGTCATTGCAAACTTGTTGCTTTTTAGTTAACAAACAAGAAAAGTGTTTCCTTCTTAAGCCAATCCTTCTTCTTCGACAACCATGAAATTCGTTCTTCCAAAGAATAAAAAAACCTAAAAGGAGCATCAGCTCCTGTCAGTGGAAAATTTACGATCGCCAAATGAAACGTTGTTTATGTGATTGTTAAAGCGCAGCAAAAGAACTGGCATATTTGAAATGCCAATATAACAGTGAAAATAAAACCCCAAGAAATACCAATTTGACGCACAGTCTTGTTATGGCTTTAACATCCCAAGTGGTCAAACAGTCATCGAAGATGAAGAGATGGACGACCAGAGGAATGTTGTGTTTATATATATTTATTTAAGTGAGTAATGAAAATGACGTTATTGTGATATTATAATATCAAAGTTTAATGAGAAGTATTCAGTGGAAAAATGTGTGCATACTCATCAAAGATCAGCATCGACTCTGAATCTTTTGAGTGGAATCAATCATTAACTCTGAGTTTTTATGATTAAAACGTTTTGTTCAGATACAAGGCAAGACTTTTTTTTAACTTTTACATAACACATAGTCAAGTCACATTTAAATAGATGGCATCACTAGCGCAGCTGAAAATTTTTTATATACGTATCAGCTTATGTCAAACAGGTCTGTTCTGAAAAACGTGTGCTTTCAAATCACGAATCATTTTGAAAAAACGCAGACAATTTGAAGATTTTCTACGTGCTTTTAGTTTTTCGAACGCATTATTTATTATTTGTGCTTTATTTGTTTATATTGTTACATGCTAAATTACATTATGAAGCGAAGGTCAGGTAAAGCTAGTTTACTGGCAAATAATTGCTTTAAGAAAACAGCATTTTAAATATGAGAGTGTTAAAAAACGGGACTAATCAAATCCTCTGAATAGAAGCGAAATCTCTTAAATAACCAAAATTTAATTTATGTGGAAGGTTTAGTCCAATCGCTTTTTAGCTTCACATCCTTTAACCAGCCTAATAAAAAGGTTTCCGAATAACATTGTAAGATCTGAACGAAAGAAACGTTACCCCAAATCAGTATTCCTGCAAATATTAAAATAAAAAACGCCTAGCCGTCAGATCTCAGAAAAATAAATCAGCTGACTGCCAAATAGAAAAAGTAAATCACGAACATTAGTAAAAAAAACTATGGAGATGGAAAACGACAACAAAATAACCTACCTACCAAGATTCGTTAATATATAGGGAAAACCGAAAATGATGTTTTGATTGGTATTCCAAAGAGATGGCTTCTGGACGGATTATGAACACAACACAGCCGAAAAGCCAAACAACAAACATGGCTTTATAAGAGAGATATTGGACATCAGCAATGAATGTTTTCATTCAAAAAACATAGAGCCCATTCCTAAAATATTGAGAAAAAATTGTTTTCAATGATATTCAATTTATAAAAAACAATAAAAACACACAAAATGACAATACCGCCCTAATAAATAAAAAACTCTACAGTGTCACGTGGGTACCTAGTCTTATTAATAACAGAAACCTAAGGAAAACTATTATTAAAATAAACATATGCTTTGCAAACATACCAAACGAAACAATAAATTCAATATTCTTAAAAACAACAAATACAGAAAGAATACAAAAGTAACGTTGTCTATGAAATTGAATGCAATGGCAAGAACAAGAGACCTGTGATCGTATATACGAGTACATTGGCACCACAGTTGTGCCTTGCGGCCTTCTCTGATGATGGACCAATTCCACGAAATGAATTGTTCACCATTCATCAGCGCCCCCGTGTGACTGACTAGGCTTACACAGGTAGCAATTTTTGCCACATGTTTGCAGCCATATGAGCAACTTCTTGTTGAGGAGTTCGGGTCGTCTAGTCCCTGCTGTAGCTAATTTCTAAGCAATCAATGAAAGACAAGGCTTAATGAGTTGGTAGGCCGAAACCCACTAAGAGCATCAGCCCGTAAACCAACTCACCCGTCAAAAGAGCACAAAATATTAGCGGAAATCACTCTTCGTTGCAAACTACCCTTGAACATCTTGCAGATATTGCTAACGTAGTATACGTGCAATTGTAGTAATAATATTTTTGGCCAACGTATTTAGTTATTTGTTTTTAGTATATACATACTTAGCTGGCGAGGCCTTTTTTTATGTCAATAAAAATGCAAAAACTTTTATTACATATTATTCCCAACGTTTCGTGAATTTTATGTTCACTTCTTCAGGGGATTTTGTCTATTTTAAAAAGAAAGTTTTTTATGAAATTACATTAATATCTTAAGTAGAAAACAATATTTGAGAAACTTACATTTTTGTGCTTTATAACATTAAACACAAAATTATTGAAATTATATTTATAATCAAGTAATACAACATTTTTACACAAATTTTCTTAAGCACTATTTTTTATAATAATATTATAAATGGCGCTTAAGTTGTCAGTATCTTCTTTTTTGTTCATTGTTCTGTTTATTTCTTGCTGTATTCTTAAGCTTTCTGTTGTGTAACGTTTTTTAACATTATTTTCTTTGTCCAGTATTTTGATGTTGTTAAAGTCTGGTATATGTTTGGTTTGTACAGTATGTTGCGATAAAGCAGTGCTTTCTTTTTTCTTATTAATGTCTGTCTTATGTTCATTTATTCTAACTGCTAAACTTCTTTTTGTTGTGCCTATGTAAACGAGATCACAGCTGTTGTTATCATCACCTTTACATGGAATTTGATAGACAACGTTGTTTTGTATACGTTGTAGTAGTATACGTGCTATAGTCTGCAAGACTACAACAACAATATATATGAAACCGAGATTTGCTACACTTGACAAATGTGCACAAGCGAAAGCCATTGCAGATTCGTATTTGCAAATGTTCTCAATACTAAAACAACTGTGTTTGTTGATTATTTTTACAATCAAAACTTGTAAACATTTGCGCCTCCAGTCGATTTACACAAAACATTTGCAAAAATCTGTTGTAGTATAACTGCGTAGGTATGTTCAAGGACCACGTCATCGGTTTAAGAACCAAATTCCAAAAGCCACGACGGTATGGCACAATAAAAATCATATCGTCAACAGCATCTATCATCCAAAATGTTCTCCACCAATTCACGTTAACTTGAATCTGTGCAAACAGAATATTAGTCTCCTTTGTAGGAATACTTATATTTACGTTACTATTCTACAAATTCAATTTAATCAAGAGCATTTTGAATCAAAAAATTTATGATTTTGTTTTTTTCTTTTGGCTTACACTTAGTTTGATAAAATTTTAAAACAAAATCTGAATAATAAAATTTTTCCAATTTCTTTTCTAAGCTTCCTTCTCAATTAGCAATCGAAAAATATAAATTTTTTGTCGTTGGTCTAAAATCAGCTGTTATAGCTAATTTGCTAAACACTTGTAAAAGATTCTCACGCATTGTAGCAAGAAATCATGCTATGTCTGCTAAGATTGCAGATATGCAACGAAGAGTGATTTCCGCTATTGTATAAAGCAATAAAGTGCAATTAAAATATAGATTTACAAAAAATATGTACATGTAAGCATGGTAGCTTTGTCAGCTAGTGGTATACAGCTGTCTTTCATTTCCGTTACGTGAATTTGCCAAAATGTTATTTAAAAGCTACATAATTATCGAAAAACACAAAAACTTTGTTGGTTTTCTAAGTAAAAGAGAAACAAATTTTTACTGCTTCATCGTGAGATTTCACTTACAATAAAAAATAAAATATATAAAAACAATTAAGTTTATTCTTATTTACTGTATTAACTACTAATATTTAAACAATTCAAAAATTATATACTGCATGTTTTTTATGTAGATACTCGTGTCTGTGTATCGACATTTCATGGGACCTCCGCTAATCATCAGTAGATTTTGAAACCTTTCAAAAAATAGTATTTTAAATAAAACAATGAGAGTTTAAGAAGCATAATGTGCTAATATTACCTTTGCATTGCATTAACATTTTCCTTTTCGTACGTTTTTCGTACCAAGGAATCGCCGTTGCTACGATTTGCTACATATAACTTTCGTACAATATACACAAAAATGATAGAAATTTCCAAAATTCACAACAAAAATGTTCACCAGTGTAACGATAAGTATGGCGAAAACAGTTTTACCGTGATACTACGCATTACTTTTTGCACAAATTAGTATATTTTATTGTATGCTGCTGTTTTGTTCTACTCTGACTATCACACTCAACTTATCCAAACAAATAAATGTTTTTATGTTTAATAAAACATCCTTTATATAAATTTACGGTAGAAATTGTCAGATGCTTCATAGGAACGTAAGCATAAAGAAATGCATATGGGGCAATCCAAGTCAATTCGGACAGTTCGCAGAAATTTTTTTTGGCTTGCTTTATTTTTTTTATTGTATTGGTGTCCCTATTGAAAAGCATATTTCAGAAAATTTTCTGATTTTTTTTTTTTTTGGCTTATGATTTCAGAGATATCGCGTTTTGTAAAAGCCGAATTATGAGAAAACCGTGCCCGAATAAATAAATACTCTTAACTTTTTCAATATAAATCCAAACAGAATAATTTTTTTGCATTGTTTTTCTTTTTCTGTCTACTATATAATAAAAAATAGGCAAAAATTTTGCATGGTAGGCTTGGATGCGGTATTCGGGATTTAATATATTAATAAAATTTTTCTCACTGTTTGTACTCTTCGATTTTCTTAAATTTTTTTTTTTTTGCATTTAATTTTAATTTTTTCCACTTCTCTTTAGACCCGTTTGGTGGTGGGATTCGAATAACTACTATTTTTGCTGATATTTTAAAATTTTCCTAAGCCACTGTGCAAAAATTTTCTAGGACTTTGTAGGATATATTTTATATACTAACCCGTATATATTGTTAGTTGCGCTTCATATATATACATACGAGTATATACATATGTAAAAATATAAATAAGTGTTCTTCAATAATTTTCAATGACTACTCGTTTCCTTAAAAATCATAAATTAACTGCCTGGCCCTCTATTTCACTCGACATCGATCGCTCACATAGATAAATACATGCATACCAAAAGCAACATTTTAAAATTTGTTATTGTTTCAAATGTATTTATGCGAGCGAGCGATGTCGAGTGACATAGAGGGCCAGGCAGTAACTTAAAATTATTTCAATACGGTTTCTTAAGGCCAATTTATATATGAGATTCGAATAACTTTTCTTTTTCTGATTTTTTAAAGTTTGGTAAGCAAATATTTTTGGCTTTAAGTCAATGTGCAACATTTTTTAGTTTATCCAAACAAATAAAAAAAAAAGCTTTCTCCGAACTGTCCGATTTGACTTGGATTGCCCCATATATACTCGCACAAGTAGATCGCTAACCCACGTTTCCATAAGTTAAATAATAGTTGCATTAGCAGTGTTATATAGTCACATTCACCGTATTTAGACAAGTCACAATAACAATCCGTATAAGAAACATTGAAAAACTCACAAACAACCACAAGTAGATGAAATTTCAAATGTTTGTGTGTGTTCAGTGTAACCATGCATATGTTTAAATTCAGGAGTGGTGCTTTCGCTTATTTTATAAACTCTTAAATAGTAAAGTTGATGGAAAATCAAACTTTACGTTCTCCTTTGTACATACGTAACAGTTCAGATTGCTTTTAGTTTAGCTCTACTTTGGTGCTCAGAAAAAGTAAAACTAAAAGAGAAAAAATGGTTAACTGGGATGTAAGTTGTATATATTTGTGTGATACATTCATGTGTATGAAACAGACATACATATCTTTGAATAGAAATTTAAATGTAATTCCCTTTAAATTTCATAAAATTTCAATTACATGTCTTTTTTTTCGTTCTAAACGGGGGTTCTTCTCTTTTCTTCTGTTACTAAAAGGGTGTTTGCAACCATTCCTGACTATTGCTACAGAAATTTTATAAAATTTTAATTCAAGTCTGTAACATTTTATTAACTGCCCCAGGCGTTGCCAAATTGTTGATGATTATTAACACCTTTTTGTGAGATTTAGCTAGAAATGGAAAAAACGCAAGTCCAATATTAACAAACAAAGTGACACAGCATACAGGATGTAATTATTTTGAAAGAGGATGTTCATTGAAAATCTATAAGGAAATTGATTACATAAACAAGACAAAATGGAGATAATAAAGGAGAATTTTTCATTAGAGTAAAATTAGAAACAGCAAGTGTTTTACAATATCGATTTGCAAATATTCAATATAAGAAACATGATTGGGAGACGTAGCATTGAGACTTTAAAATAAAATAAAACAAAGTTTAACGTTTTAAATTAGCACGTAATTTACTTAATTCAAAAGATTTAAGTACGACTTCTGGCATGTGATCGCCAAGACTGCCTCGTAAATACTCTTTTTAATCTTGGGCCAGTACTCAAGGGATAAGACATATATGTGATTATGAGGACAGCTCTCGCGCCATCGTAATTATTTCTTAATTGCAGTCAGACTTGTTGTGTTTGTTGTTTGGCCTTCGACAGTTTTGCGCCTCGCTCTCATTGGTGTACTGTTTATGTGCCCCATAATTGAATTCCATAGCAACATATAGGTTTTAGGATTGCATTGTATTACAAAACTTTACAATAACTGTTCACGATAAAAATAGGAACTTTATTATGGAATTTCCCGCAGCTTTCTTCTAATGCACCGCATCAAAATCCAAACTTATACTTAAGGTGCCTCGAAAAAGTTCACAAAACTACACAAATCACGGATGATGTTGCGAACATCATCCGCCCTTTCATATTCAAAGTGAATCTGCTTACAAGTTGCTGACGAACAAATCGTTGAACTCTGTTTATTCCCAGGACGATATCGTCAACTATCCAACAGAGGTTTTAAGCTGGTTAGAATTTCCTGGATTATTAGTTCGGATTAGGTTAGGTTAGGTTTGACAGGCTGCCAGCTATTGTAAAGCCAGCCCACGTCGGATTGGTAACCATGATTTTACGAAATATAAATCGACCCCGTCTGTGCAATGGCACTCGGCATTAGGTGAAAAAACTGATGAATAACGTAAATTGTACTGTTGGAAATACTTATATAGTGTTTTTAGATTCATTGTAAATTGCTTGTATAGTTATTTTTATACCGGGTTTTTGATATTAGTTTTAAATACAGTCAAGGCGAATTCATATCATGTATATGCAAGAGCAATAAATACAACACTGCAAAAAATAAATCTTTCTCAAATATCAAAAGAAAAATATAAACACAAAAAGGAATTCAAAAAATATATAATAAAAAAAAGTTTACAAGAAAAGACAAACTTTTAAATATTTCGTGAAACTTTTAATTATATCATGAAAATTAAAGTCTCAGTTCATAGAGCTTGGAAAGGTGTAAATGGCCAGTCAGATTGGGGAGGATTCTGGATGATATCTGACGCTCAAGATACAATACAAAATTTAAAAAATTGTTTTAAAATCTTTTTTTCTAACTTTGTTTTAATTATTCAATTGACATCTGAAACAGATTAAAATTAAAAAAAAAGTTATCAGCTGCGCTGCCAATTTCCCTTGTTATGAATTCGCCTTGAATACAGTAGTTTGTGATTTTATATGTAATTATAATAATCATGTATGTCTGCTATGAGTTGTTTATGGGACACGATTGAGTGATACGTTTAGAAAATTTGCATGAAACACACTCAGAATATTGCGTATATTTCATACAAATTTTCTAAACGTATCACTCAATCGTCTCCCATAAACACCACATTAGTCTTGGCTGAGTTTTTCATCAGGATACTATGTCCTATAAATATATGCAACTATTTTGTAGAAAAACTAAAACGTTTTATTTGACAGCAACAATTCTTAATGGCAAGTGCACAGGAAGAGTCGTTTTAACACCACAAATGTGTAGCTTTGCAGTACGCCATTACATTCGCATTAACAATTGGTAAATCTAAAGTGCAGTCATTGCATGTATGAGTTATTAACCTTGAAACCCCATGCTTCTCTCATGATCCGTGTCGAAACACAACCTTCATTATTTGCTTCACACCACACATCGAAATTATGCTATCACAGCAAAACAATTGACAAACAAAAAATGTATTCATTTATTTCAAATGGTAACTGGAATGTCTATTTATCGAACAGAATGTAAATAAAACATATTGATATTTATTGTAGTTGCAAATCTAAATCAAAATAGCCGAGACCTTTATAAATAAAAACAATTATTTCGAAAAACGATATTTTTCCTCCCATTTTAAATATATACATATATATGTATATAAAAATGTATATGCAATTTTATTTATATTAAACATTTTAATATAAATAAAATTGCATGATATTATATTTCTGCTTAGAGTTCGATTCCATCTTTAGCGAAAAAAGATTTTTGTGTATATTATTACACTAACTGCTAGGATTAATAACTCTTGTTCATAGAAGATAGAATACACTCAGCTGGGGACACCTAGCTGTTTCATATCACTACTAATCAGAACCCACTCGGAGTCCATCGCGAGAACAAGCGCGGAATCCATCGCGAGAACAAGCGCATTTGAATATATATCATTTGCTTTCTGAGTAAATAAAGTTTCCTACCGCAAATGAATTGAAAACGAAGTGACCCATATTATGTTTTAATAAAATCCACTGAATAATGATATTACCTCTACCCGTGAAAAAAAACACAGTCACATTTAAATAAAACGAATATGAGAAGAAAAAGTTGCAAATATATTAGTATTCGAATGTATTCCTATTTATATAGTATTTTATTAATAATTTGTTTGTTCAGTATTTATCTTTAAGGTTTTGAAAAATAAATACATACTTACATATATTAAAAAATTAAAATTATGTGAGTATTTCATAAATGAAAAGGGTGGTTAAATTTTAAGGACCGGTGCTTATTTTGAATGAAGCACAAATTGTTTAGGCATTATTGTGATTTTTTTATAATAATAATATTGGTATGGTTCAATTATGTACGAAACAATATCTCGGGCGATCTCCCGCGATCTCGGCGGCCATTTGCCCGACCTTCATACGATGGTCCAAATTTTCGATGATGCTGAGGAATAATTCAATGCCAAGTTATTTCATTCTTTAGCCCTTGAATAATTGCTGTTTTATCGATGTACACCCTTTCTTTCAAATAATCCCAAAGAAAGAAGACCAACGGGGACACCACGTGAGATAACACGGCCATTGAATTTGTCGCGCAAAGGAACCATTGTTTCATTAGCTGTGTGGCAAGTGGCACCGTTCTATTGAAACCACATATCTTCCACATTGATAGCTTCCAATTCAGGCCATAAAAAGTTTGTTGTCATTACACGATAGCGAACAGCATTCACAGCCCATAAACCGCACCCAACAGTCACTCTTTGTGTGTGCATTGGTTTTCCGGTAATCACTCTTGAATTATCATTCGCCCAAATGCGGCGATTCTGCTTATTTAAGAATCCACTGAAGTGAAAATGTGCCTGAAAATGATTTTCTTCGAAAATGTATCATCCACTGTTGCCATTTCTTGCCACCATTATGACTATTGACGCCGCTTGGAATGGTCAAGAGGCTTTAGTTCTTGAGTTAATTGCACATTGTAAGAGTATAAATGGAAGTCTTTATGTATAATGCTCATCAGCGATGGGCGTGAGAAGAGCAATTGTTGGGCACGACGACGAGTTGAGGTGGACTAGCCGTTCGAGCATCCACTGCTGCTTTCATATCTCCTACAGATCCGGTTTGTTCACATTTTTGTACAATTTTTCCGACTGTACACACATGTGGACTTGGTCGAAAAAAATCTCAAAGTACACGATATGCATTTTGATTTGAATGCCCATTTTCACAATAAGCCTGAATAACTTTAACGCGTTTCTGGAACGTGTATCTTTCCAAGGAATTGAGAAATGTCATATGGAATGCAGAAAAACTTGACGTTTGGCCATCCGATATAACAGTATTCTTTTATCAACTTAACTTCTTTAACATTTTCTGGCTTTATCTCTCACACTTTGTAGTATAATGCGTGTAATATATATTCGAATAATTATTCATTAATTCAGTTGATATTTGTTAAACGTAGTCAAACTGTACTTGTGTATTTGCCTGCTTTTGCGTTTACAAATTAAATAAATAAATATTCGAATTAAATATAGTACCAGTACATCAAAGAATTTATTTGTTACAATTGGGCGTGCCCAGATAAAAGTTGTGAAATTTTCTGAAGGTCTGGTCTCCTATAGAATACAAACAAACATATATTCAATTTTATGTATATCTCTAGCCGATGGTTCATATATGTCATGACTCTGAGATGTAATTGAGGTTAAATGTCGTTGACGAGCTGAATTATCTTACGCTTGAGCTCCGGAATTGTTCGTGACTTGCTTGCTCTTCAATACTCGTATAACCAAAGAAAGAAGACCAACGGTGTGAAATTGCGTGATCTTGGCGGACACCAAGCGGGATACTAACGCCATTGAATTTCTCCATTGTTTCGTTCACAGTATAGCAAATAACATCAAAAATCGTTCAGGTCCACATCCTCAACTTCTGGCTGCATGAAGTCCGTTATTACCTCGCGATAGGAAAAATCATTCGTGATAACTTCTTGCTTGGCCGGCCTCAGTTGCGAAGGAGTACGGCTCGATGATCAATAAATCGCAAGAAAAAATCGCTCTTGTAGATGCATCGGCTTTTTAACATCGGATGAGTTTAAACGTTGGTATAAATAATCCTGGTAAACGTTAGTATAAATAATCCTGTTAAATAATATATGTAAATAATACTGTTAATGTACGACTTTACTTCCGCCGTTTTACAATAGATAACTGTAGGCGATTTATGCCTGCATCTAAAGTCTTTATCGATTATCATTATTGTTATGTAATTCGAAAATTCTTCTTTTACCAGTGGAAAACATAAGTCTTTGTGAATTTGTGAGTTCTTTACATACCATGAAGCTGCAGTAATCATTGGAAGAATTTGGTTTTTGTTACCTTTGAATTTTTTCAATGTTTGACACTGAGGCGATGCCCCATAATTGAATTCCGGAACATCATATAGATTTAAGGATTACGTTGTATAACAAAAGTTTGCAATCCAACTTCAAGGTAGAATTTCTTCCCATTAGCCAACTTAGTTGCGCTACTTTTAGTTTCGACTGAGTGATTTTTGCATCAATGTAAGACTTCCAGGTTAGTCTATGGTCGAGGGGAATATCAAGATACTTGACTTCTATGCTCTGCGGAATAGGCGAGTTGTTAATTTGGCCAGGCGAACATATTTGTTTACAAAGTGTGAATGTGACATGAGAAAATTTTTGCTCTTTATTTTTTATTTTCTAAAATTTTAACAATTTTTGACTCCTGCAAATTTCGTGGGATTTCATGAACAATGTAGAATGCGTTAAATTTATATCTTTGATAAAGAAGTTAAGTTCACTTTGGACTCAGTTCACAGTTTCATTCATTCTATAGTCATAAGATTTAAAGTGTAAAAATTTCTTGCATCACTTTAAACTGTAGAATTTCGCTTTGTTACATAAAGTAAATAGAAGTGATACAAATGTCAATATTCAGTGTCTGAATTCAAGCTATATACATGCATACATACATATATATGTACATATTTGAAAATAAAAAAAATCCTGACGAAATGCGGTGCATGCCATCGAATCGTTTTGTCGACTTAATATTCTTCTTTACAATTATTATTTTCTTCGTTTTGTAGTTTACAATGTTTGCAATTGGGGCCAAATGGAGCAACTGGAAGATTTTATTTCATTCGCTGCGTATATTGGAGGGGTGGGGAAGATGTCGGGGTGTTGTGTTGCTGGCACGTTTTCTTTATGCGTTTCCGTTTGCTTCCATTTTTATTTGATTTGAAAATTTATCAAAATTCAAATTTCTTGTTTCCGCTTTCATTTCTTCAGCAATTTTTTTATGGCACTTTATTTAAGAATGATTGCGAAATTGTAATGTTGTAATACTGTAATTCATTTTTCTACCACTTGGGCATTATTTAATACACTCGAAGTAAATTGAAGTCTGAAATAAATTGCTTCCCCTTTTCAGAGTCCTTTTGGTTGCATCTATCAAAATTACTACAAAAAAAAAAAAATGTGGAATAAAAATCAAAACTAATAAGTGGCAATGAAAATTTAATCTTCAGAAGCTTGTTAAGCTCTAAAACGGAAATAAAACAAAGTAGATATTTCTGTTGAAAAGAAAGTAGATATAATTTAGAAAACACAATTGTTGCTATTCGAAAAGAAATTGGTAATTGCTTAAATTCCTTTTCTAAATTTTATTGCTAAAATTCGGAAAAAATTTGGTCTGATTAAAATCTGTTATTAAATTATAAATAAGTTTGTTTAAACAACAGTAAGCCTTATATCCACTAAATCAAATTCGTTTTGAATTTTTAGAAATATCTTGTGGCCAAATTTTAAAGGCCGATGTTGAATGTGAACCACACCCAACCATCAAGTTTTTTTTATATTTCATTTGAAGTTTCTCAATTTCAGACTCAAAGTGAGCCATGCAAAGCTACACAATCGAGCTAGGCGTTAAAGTTGTTCAGGCTTATTATGAAAATGGGCGTTCAAATCAAAATGCTATCGTGCATTTTGTGATTTTTTCGGTCAACTTAATCGTCCAAATGTGCGTACAATCAGAAAAATCATGCAAAAATTTCAGCAAACCACGTCTGTGGAAGATGCAAAACCACTTCGCACAGCTCGTCCTCCAGAAAATTTGGGTGCTGTTCGCGATAGTGTGACTGAAGACTTTAGGTGTGAAGACCTATACTCGTCGTCGTGCCCAATAGCTGACCTTCTCACGCTTGTCGTTGATGAGCATTATGCATAAAGACTCAAGAACAGAATTACCGCATTTGGGCGAATGATAATCCAAGAGTGATTGTCGGAAAACCACAAGGAGGTGACTGTTTGGTGCGGTTTATAGATTAACGGTACAGTAATGGATCATCTCAATGTATTTTTTCTAAGTTCTCTCAATAATACTGGACAACAATCAAACGCTGAGCACACGATCAAATTCAAAGGTCATTTTATTGTTACGCTTTTGCCTCTAAAACCGCTTTTGCGGATTCTTCAATTGTGAATGAAATAATGACACTCACACTTGTTAGTTATACAGCATCTAAATAATTCACAACTTTATTTACACTTACTACTAGTGTGTACTAAAACAATAAATTTGTTTACTTTCTGACTTTCTTGCACAAAGCTTAAAAATAAACTAATGGACAGGTTGCTGCCGACCTGACTGCTATTTTTAAGTCTTTATCAGTTCCTACAAACAACATGCATTTTCCAGTCGTTCATAATGTACAAATGTATTTCTTTCGCACATACACAATCATACACATGTTTGCGAACAATTAACAAGTCACAACAACAAACAATAATGAAACGAATAATACAAAGAATACAAAAAAAAAACAACAACATCATTTGTAGTTGATTTGCTTGGAATTTTACGTAGTTTAGTTTTGTCTTGTTTGGGTGAATGTGTTGTGTTGCACATTTTTAGCACGCAGATCAACAGCTGCACACTGGGGTAGATGTGATAAAAGTTCTTCACAATATCATGACGCAATACATAAAAAATAAGCCTCTCAAATGGGGCAACAAGTTATGGTGCAGATGCGAAGTTGCTACTGGTTATATCTTCGAAATTGATTTATATACATTTATGCACAGGAAAGAGAACTACTGATGTTGAGTACGGATTGGGAAAATTAGTGATACTTCAGGTTATGAAAAATCTGCAAGGTTAAGGTTGCAAAATATATATTGTACAACTTTTTCAATTCACCGGTGGAACATAAACTAATAAACCAAAATATCTAGCCGTCTGGAACTGCACGGACAAATCGCACGTATCGTTCAAAAAATTTATCCATTCACAGAAAAATAAAATGTAGTGCTAGTAGATATCGTACAAGCGTGGTGACATTTATACCTCTAGTTTCCGAGGCATAAGTTTCTTCAAATGGAAGGACACATAGACGACAGCAGACAGCAAGCAGCAATCTGTCAAAAAAAAAATACCTGTGTTTAAATGCACACGATTATTTTAACGACATTACAGCAGCACGACTTCACAACAGCATTTGCTGCTGCTGCCAACTTAGATTAATTTCTATTTTCGTAAGCAGCAAAAAGAAAATGCAGTGCTGCCACTATAAATATAAATTGGCAGCAATAAAAACTAAAATTTGTTTGAAATATTTAATAGAAATAAACATCAAATAAATAAAATAAACAAATAAATTGATGAGTTTTCACAACTTTACGCGATATTATTACGTTTTCAGTCAGTAACTTTAATTTTATTCATGTAAAATATATATGTGGCACCTCTAAAAGTTGCATAGCTTAAATACACATAGTGCTGCTGCTGTCTTGAAAATAATTATGTTGCTGACGAGACGGCAGCATTTGTAGCCGTGAAGTTGTGAAGTCTACTGTCGTCTAAGTGTTTAGAGCTTAAGGGAGTACATTTGTTGACTAGCTTTCTACCGCTTACAGAAAGCGCAGGAAACCTGGTTCAGCTGCAAAAATTGATGTAAAATTCCCTAAAATTGTTTCGTACTAGAATAAAAATATGGCTTGCTTTGATTAAATGAATCGACGTAAGGTGTGCTACGAACTTGATCGAAAATCAAGAATAAAGTATTTTCTTCGGCCATTCTTTGATCTTTTTGATATATCACTAAACCATGAATTTACTATGTACACTATCCTTCACAGCAAAAACGAAATAGAAGGAAGTCTGCTGTTCAGTTTACAGTTTATTTTTTCTTAAACATGTAAAACAATATTAATAAATATGATTCTCAATGATTATATATGAAAAACACAAACATTAGTCTACTCTCAGTAGACTAATGTTTGTTTACTATTTACGATTATATGGACCAACAAATTCCAGAAAACGCATTGCAGATTTTCATGTTCTACTTTCAAAACATAATTCTTTGACAATAATTCGCTCATACTAAATGGATCAAGTCATTAAATCTAGCAACATAGTCATATGGCCCTGAAAGGGTTACTTACCATATTGAATTTTCCTTTCATTGTACAAACTTTTCCTCTTTATACATTAGTACAGATGTAGATATAGAAACATTTCCTGGCTGTGGTTGACATTTCTGTGGAAATACCCATATGTAGTTAAAAATAAGATGTGTCAATTAAAAATAAATGCTGGCAATAGAAAGTTTTAATATACAGGGTGGCTGATTACTACATTAAGAAACTCAAATAATTTTTTGTATAATTTATGTAACTTATTTGTAGGTAATTAATTTAAAAAATAATACATTTTTATTAAAGTAATTCGTGAAGTCTTAAAATTAATTGAACTCAAATGGCTGCCACCCTCGGTGACCCACAAAAAAAAAGTCAGGTACAGTGAGGTCAGGAGATCTGGGAGGCCAACGGAATGTGGAGTTTCTTGATATCAGTTTATTGAGAAATGTTTGCCTCAATTCTGTCATAACCGGCGTGGGTGGCTATGTGACAAGTTGACAAGGGATACTCTTTCGGCATAATTCTGGAAAGAAACCCCCTTTCAACATCTTTAAGTAACGGTCTCAATTGGCAGTAAGACCGTTTTCTTCGAAAAAGTAAGGCCCGAGAATGAACCTTGAAGAAACTGCACAACACACTGTGATGCGAAGTGGATATAATTGCATCTGATATTTATTTATTTATGGATTTATGGGTTAGAATTCCATAACTTTGTTTATTAGCATTGCCGCTTAAATCAATGCTTTGCCAGTCGTAGAAATACATTTCAAGACGTTTTCATCCTCTGACAGCATTTGAATGATTTTCTCACAAAATTCCAAGCGAATCAGGAACTCTCTAGAGTTCAGTTGTTCGTTAATTGAATCTTATATGGAAATAAGTTTAAATCTGGGAGCAAAATTGTCTGCCGTGACTGTCTGCTGACACTCATTTGAACAGATAAGCTCCTTGTCGAAACTCTAGGATTGGATTGTATGGAAGCAGCGCTGGTTTCCTGCATCCAAAGTGAGCGATCTCAATGATAGGGCCTTCTTGCGATTGTGCCACGCTTGGCGTATTTCTTCACGAGCCTCATTGTGGTCCATCTGCTAGAAGGAGTGCCACCATATTCTCCTTGGACTAAAACGTTGCACTATCCAAATTCTTGTTTCATTGTCCCAATTCTCCATTTTAGTTAAAAAGCCAATCTGTAAAATATAATATAAATGGAACAGGTTAGTTACACAGAAAATTAGTTATTACGTTTGCATTTGAGTTTTAATATCTGTTCTACTCTCAACTTCTCTATGCTGAACTTGCTACGTGCCTTTATAACGGGAGGACTATGAATTTGTGGTTCTGCCAGTACATAACAGATTAACATGGTCTCTACTTAAAGCCTTTTGTAGATTTCCTAATGTCATAGTTTCTTAAGACGTAAATACGAATTAGAACTTAATAAGAATTAAGTTCAAATTTCAGGCTTTTAAATTTTTAAAGAACATATGCAAGTAGTATATAAGTATGAAGAGCACAACAACTTTTTTCAATTTCGAAGATGAATATAATAAATATGATGACAAAAACCTATAAATGTTTGCTCGAACTTAAAGTCTTTAATTTTGGAATAAAAAGAACTCCATAAATAACTTTTCTTTTATTGGGCTTATTTTTACATCATTATTGATTTATGCAGATAAGCCTTATTGTGCTCAAGTACAAAAACCTACTTACAAAAAACTACACAACTTTATTTAAAATTTTCTGATGTTTTTCAAATCCACCATTTCTTTTTTTTTACTTTTCTTTCAGCTTTTTTTTCCTTTTTATAGCATGTCTTCGCAATATATCATTATGTTGTTAGACAAGTCAAGGTGTTTCAATGCCAACCATTCAACCAGCCGCCTAGAGGTAAGTACGCTTTTAAGAAATATGTATTTGTATATGTATGTGTGTATATGTATATGAAAATTATTTAACCTTCTAGTTAAAAAAAAGGTCTCAAGGCCTGACAAAGACAGCATTTAAAATTCATCTTCTCGTTGTTAAAGATGTTTACGATGGATTCATCGTCAGGTTATCTAAACAAAAAAGATTTTTTACATCTCTCCTTTCGTATTTACCTTCATCATATCGCTTTACTTTATTTGATGAGTTTGTTATATTTTTTTCCGCTTATTCTTAAAGTTTGTTTTGATTAAAAAGTGAATAATAATTATGTTGTTGGAAGACTTTCCTGGGAGGCTTGTTGCAGATACTCCAAATTAAATATGAAAATGTTTGATTGAAATGGAATTTAATTATTCATCTTTTTTAGAGTCTTAATTATCACAGGAATAAAACAGAAAACATAAAAATTTATCTGATAAGAAAACAAGGGTCAGTGTTTTTGAAGACTGTTTTTAGTTGTAATGTCATAACACGTTTTTTCGAAACATTTTCGCGCAAAATTTAAACTCTCTTGTTCTTTAGAAAGTGGTCCAAAGAAATTAACAAAAATATTTAAATCAGCTTCAATTTCTGTACTGATGGATGGTATCGGTGGTCTTGATGTTCTTGGAATGAAAGTACAGTGTGATGTTCGCTGGATTGATTACATTTTCCATGTCTCTAAAGAAGCATTCAAGTGCCTCGGTTTTTTGAAACGGTGTAAGATGTACTTCACTCCATCCGACCTCCTTACTATTTATACCACCTACATCCGACCGAAAATGGAATACAAGTCTCATGTTTGGGCCGGTGCCCCAAAGTCTATTTTGGGGTTACTCAACCGTGTGCAGGAGAGGGCGAAGAAGCTTATTGGTGACAGTAAGGTATCCAACTCTATTGGCTCACTGGAGCATCAACGCAGTGTGGGGTGCGTTACTTTCTTCTATCCTTACTACAATAGATTTTGCTTTGACTGGATTTGGGATCTTGTTCCTGAAACTCGCACATTTCTACGTAACAAGCGCTCGTCGTCTAGAGGTCATCCATTTGTGGTCGATTGCCCGGAGAATCGTACTATGCATTACAGAGAGAATTCGTTTTTCAGCCGTATGCTTCGCCTATGGAATAAGTTGCCCACAGACGTGTTTCCTGTCTGTTATAACGTTCACAAACACTACTCCCTTTTCCCCCTCCTCACAACCTATTTTCCTAGTTCTGGTACAATGCACTGCATATGTAGGGGTCATCCTCTGCGCACTGGTCCAAGAAATATCATAGAAGAACAAAATATTGCGCAGTTCTTAAATTTTTCAATATATTTTATTTTATTTTATTTATTACTATTATTCTTTTTTGTTGTGGTGACACGTTTGATGTGCTCAAAAACTTACAGCACGTTTTACGATTTCGAACCTTAGCGTTCGCAAGCATTCCGAGTGGTGAAAAATTCCATTTCTGATACACTTTTGAGCTGAAAGGCAACCTAGTAGTCTTATAGGAAAACGTAGCAAGGAATGTATCAACCTATAAGAAAAAAAATTTTATTTTTAATTAATGTCAAATGTTTGTGAACGTTAACGTTAGAAATTGTGAAACAGGCCCTTAAAGTTGGTACTCTATAAAACCTAAGAGGAATGATTATTCGGCTATTTTCTAAAACCGTGTTCGAAAAATAGTAATTAATATACAGCCATGCCACAGAGTTTAATTCCGTTCGGAAACTGAATTGAATTCTTTTTTTACTTCTTCAAAAAACGAAAAACTAAAAAACTTTTCGGAATGAAATTATTTCTAATTGCAAGAATGAAACTAGTATTATCTTGTAAAATTGATTTCATTCCGAAAAAGTTTTAAATTTTCATTTTTTTTTAAATTAAAAAACCAAATAAATTCCATTTCCGAACGGAAGTGAGTTCTGTGACATGGGCGATAATTTGTTTTGATTAAAAATAAAAAACTAACCGGTTAACCGGATTTTTAATAAAATAATTAAAAACAAATTTGTTAGCAAAGAAAAAATAATTTACGGAAAGATGATGAAGAAAACGACTGGTACTAAATAAAAAATCTGTTTTTTTTAATTTAATTGTTAGGCGATTCTTCATGCTTACAATAAAAGCAAAAAATATGTCACATGTATGCGTCATGAGTTTTGTGAAGTTGTGTTTGCAAAACAGAAATTTAAAAAATTTGTATTATTTTTTTTCTTATTTTTACATTGGAAAAATGGCCAGAAATAGTCGCGCTGACTGGTTCTTAATGGGATGATATTCGCGCTTTTCCAGGGGGTATATAGCGAAAAACGAAATTTTAAAATAATTGCTTAGTGTATCGAGGAACCGCAGCGCTCATATGGTTCGTCTATTGCAACAACGTTTTAACTCAAAAAATCTTGTTTCGAAAAAACACATTTTGATATATTTTCTATACTATGTATTCAAGAAAAATTTTTTAAAAAATATCTCCTAAAGGGGGGGGGGGGGGGGCAGTTTAAGTCATTTGAATAAAATTTTGGTACAATATAAACGATAGTACTGTGAACAATTCTGCATTATTAGGTCGAAATGATAATTTTTTGTCACAGTAAAAGACCAATATGTACTCTACCAAAGACAAAATCATATAAGAAAATCACACCCTACAAATTTTTTTTACTTAAAAGCTTCATATTTACTCTAGCAAAGACAAAATCATATAAGAAAATTACACCCTACACATTTTTTTTACTTAAAAGCTTCATATTTATTAATAATTAATAAATACACCTTACGAGTATATCAGTTTCCACGATAAATCCCACGTGACGTATACGTGATATTGAGGCGAATGAGTCAAATCAGTGATGTTAACTGTACGGTAATTACCGTATTTATTGTACGGTAATTGTGACCTTCAAACGGCAGCACGGTAAATTACTTGTACGGTAATTTTTATTCATTTGGTTTCTTCCTTTTTAATAAAATCATAGTTGCTTTATTATACTTATCTTAGTACACTTTCGCAAATATTGTGTATTGTTAAAAATTACATCGCCTAAAAGCAGAACACATCTATAGTTGTGCGATAAGTAATATCAGGGGTTTATATGATATAATAAAACTACTGATGCTTGTACAACATATACAAAAACAACATGCAATATTCTTGACCTGTAATTGCTTGGGTTTGTAAATGCTATACCACCAGTGGTAAATGCTATACCATTCAGTGGACACTTAAATTGCTGCCAATGTAAATTTAAACTGTTGTGCTGAGACTGAAGAGTTTTCTGAAATACTTTAGAAAATGACTACTTATCAGATTTTACATTTAAATTTTTCTTATATTGAATACACAAATTTTTGACGAATCTAATAAATTATTGCAGATGAGATTTTTATTGAAGAAACGAGTATTATATTAAAATTACTATATATATATTATTTTAGTGACATTCACATTCAGCTAAACACTTTCCGTACAGTAATTTTGCTTAAAATACGGTAATTTGTTTAAAGTCGCACAGTACTTTCAAAATAAAAGTTAACATCACTGACTCAAACATATAAGAGAGTAAGTTCAGGTAATGTGGTATACCTATTTATTTGGCTGTAACTTTTAGAGTTTTTACTCAAAAATAATATATTTTCGCTAGTATATTACTTCAAGTCTTACCGTAATATCTGTAAGTTCGTAAAAAACGTAGATCATGAAAGTCAAGTTTCAATTCAATTCCAAGTAAACTTGAAACCCCCACAAACATAGCATAAAAAAATGTTCAGGGAATGTGGTATACTATACCACTTTATACTTCTACTTCTTTATATTTTATAAAAACATTGAAAAGCTTAAAATTTATTTATTTTTTTTTTTATATGAAAATTTAATTTTTATGCCAATTTTAATTGTGCTTAACGTAACGTGTTAAATTTCACTAACAGCTGACTGGATAAAAAAAAACTTTCCACGTGGTTCCAAAATATAGCGCTATATTTAATACAAAACGCTATAGTTTATTTGCTAATAGTCCATCTTATTAGAAACAAGTAAGAGTGTGATATATTCGGCTGGGCCGAATCTAAAATGCCCTTCACAATAGCCACGTACACATATATAGTAGGTATTACAAATTTTAACCAAATATGCTCGGATATATATTGACCGAAATCGGGGAAAAAATCTTTTTGCCTTGTTATCACTATTCCAAAAAAAACAAATCTTTCATGAACATTTTAGTGGAAAAGTTTGTTGAAGCTATATCTCTATATGAACCGATATTAAAATTTTCCATTTTCTATATTTTAGTTATCTTCTTTAATAACGAGAATTGTTTTTCAACAAAAAATGTTCATGGAAAAATCGGTTTAGGATATATCCTGGGTATATATGGACCGATATCTGAAATTTTCATTTTCCATATTTATATAGCCTTATATTATTACCAGAACTGCTTTTAAGGAAAAAATTTTGTTTAAATTCGCTTACGCAACATATTTATGAAAAACCCGGCTTAGGCTATATCTCCGGTATATATGGACCGATAGCGGAAATGTTCATTTCCATATTTATATTTCCATATTTACATTTTCTTGAAAACCCTGGTTTAGGCTATATCTCGGGTATATATAGACCGATATCGGAAATTTTCATTTTTTTTATTTTAAGCAAGAAAAAGTTGTTTAAGTTCGCTTAAGCGACATTTTCTTGAAAACCCCGGTTTAGGCTATATCTCGGGTATATATGGACCGATATCGGATTTTTTTTTTTGTCTTCTAGTCACCATGCCTAATAACTGTATGAAGTTTGAAGAAAAACTAACAAATTTTGTTTTCAAAAATTTTCATACAAATCTGCAAAAATTAATGGCTTTTTTCGGAATTAATATATCTCAGCTATATGTGAACCGATATTACTAAATGCCAATAACAAACCCATGAATCGATGGGATAAAAGAGTGGTGAAACAAAAAAGTTTCTATGTCTAATGGTTTTCTCAGAAACGGTCTTTCAACGACCGACGGACAGACGGACAACGCTTAATCGACTTTTCCACTAATTCTGATTCAGAATATATATATACTTTATAGGGTCGCAAGTGAAAATTGTAAAAATTACAAACGGAGTCACAAACTTATTTATACCCTTAACATCTTTGTGAAGGGTATAAAAAAAGTCGCCAAAATATGGTCGACAAGCCGCCTTTGCATTCTTTGGCGGCAGCCTACACTTAGAAATCCATTGTTTTTACTGTCTCTTATCTCCAGCGTGTTGTGGTGCGTCTACGTTTCGGATACAAAACTGCACAAAACTCATCCATATAGTCGTTGAACAGCGTCAAACATTCCTGCGCAATTATCACGCGTTTGTGGTTGATTGTGACCAATTCGTAGCACACAGCTTGCGAAAAGCTTTCATGCCGAAGTGATCATTCAAAATTAAAACCACTGAGCCACGGAAGATACCTACGGAATCTCTTACTCTCAATATTCGATCCGCTAAAACCAATTTTTTCAACTGGATGTCCAAAACCTTTGGCATCTTAGTGCTTGTACGAACACATCGAAATTCAGAAAACTACTTCTTAGTATGGAAATGGATGGTGCAGAATACCCATAATAGTTATAAAATTTAGCCCTAGTGGAGCGTTGGTTTTTTTCTGCTAAAAATAATGCTTAATGAGCAAGCGAAAATCACTTTTCTCGAATTTGTGATCAGAAGGCTGCCGAACGCAAACAACTGACAGTTGCATATTGACAAGAGCAGTGTTGCCAATTCAATTAAGGGGATGGAGCACGTCTTCAAGCGTTCACAGAGAAAATATTCGAACTGATTTTGCACAACCTTTTATTAATCCCGTAGTATTTTTATTTTGTATTGAGTCCACATTGGGGCTACCGGTGATAACCTAAAATTTGTTGGACAGTGTTATACATGTGTCATTTTTCTTCTTTTCTTTTTGCAAAAATTATTCCTAGTATTTTTATTAAGTATTCATAGTACTTTTAGTGAAGAAAAAAAAAACTCTTGTTGATAATGAATAAATGAATTTGTAATGAAATCAGCTTTCAGATGCGAAATTCGTTGATATTTAACGTAAATCAAATGTTTGGGTATGACAAGCAGTCATCTGGCATGTCAAGGACTTCATCCTGGCAAACTCTTAAGCTATTTTGTAATATGGCTTAGAATAGAAAGAGTATTGTCAAGTGTTTAATGTTCAACTGTCACTCGCTGTTATGCCGCGTATCAAACTTGATGGTGTTAACACCAACACCATAAAGTAAAGCAAAACCGATAATGGAAAGTGAATGAGGGGGGAGTATTAAACAATAAAAGTTCTGGTGCTGTTCAAATGACACCTACTTATCACTTTTTTATCTTTGTTATTTATTTCGTTGCTGGTTCCTTAATTTTTTTTTTAATGTAGAGTTTTTGTTTTTTTTTTTATTTTTGGTATTTAATTTGATTTCTTGAAAAAGTTTTAAAGAAAAGTTATCAATTCAAGCATATTAATACGATTGTACATCAAATATGTCAAAGAACTGCTTTTTATTGAAAAATGTTCTGCTTTTGAGACAAAAGTTGTGTTAAAAAAATCCGATTTTAAATACTTAAAAAAGTTAGACATACTTCTTTTTTAAAGAGAATAACACTAACGGGTGATCCCTCTATATGTATTTTAATTCTAAAAAAAATATTAACTGAAAACGAAAGTAAAAATTGACTGTGAGGCAGTTTATTATGAACAAATAGTAGTTATGGAAATATTTAGCTGTGAAAACTAATATTAATATCAAAAGCTATTAAATTGCAAGCGCTACCTTTAGCTGCTGTTAGCTTCCAAGCATTTGTCCTACGAGGATGGTTTAAAGGAAGCTAAGAACACAGTACAACAAACAAAATGGAAATGGGATGAAGCCAACGGCTACAACTTTCAAAGATAATAGAAATAAATAAGAATTTATTTGATTAAATTTTCAATGATCTTTCCAGTTGACAGCGCTCCAAAATCACCTACTTCAAATCCGTATAAAAAGACTCTTGAAGGTTTTGTTGTGGATACTGTCAATTTTTTTCTGCAACTAGTATCATCCCATGTCCATTCAAAACGTTCTATTTTGTATAATTTATTTTTAATAATTTATTGAATCGTCAAAAGGAACTAACAACAAGTATTCAAATCTTTATATTAAAGGTAAAACGCAAAAAAAACATGATTTTTGCTTCAGCCCGGCCAATGCTAGACGGAAAGTTTTATTTATTATGCGGTATCTTTAACGGTAAAATAATCTATTTAACGCTCTGATGGCGGCAAAGGCAATCCTTCTTCTGAACCGAGTGTGGCCGCTAAAATTAAGTATGTTGTGTGCATGAGGATTTGGGTAAAGAGCAAGCTTGCGGAACATACAGATTCTAGGGAATTCGTGAGATTTAACCTACCATGTAGCACCAGTAATCGTTTGAAGAATTTGGTTTTTCCCCCTCTGAATTTTTTCAATGTTTGATATTGAGGCGGTGTCCGATAATCGAATTCCATAGCAATTTAGAAGTGTGTTGAATAACAAAAGTTTTCAATCCAACTTCAGTGTAGAATTTCTGCCCACAAGCCAATTTAATTGCGCTGCTTTTAGTTTCAATTAAGTGACTTTTGCATCAATGTGAGAATTCAACGTTATTTGAAGTGTGGATTCCAAACCCCTTTGGCATGCCAGAGCCATAAATCAAATATAAAGTAGGTCCCAGAATGCTACCTCGATAGACTTAGTGTAGGTTATAAAATCGCCTTCTCTGATAACAAGTTTTTGGCGGCATAAATAGCTTTCCAGAAGCCTGTAAGTGTTAGCAAGTAAGTTTAACTTTATTTTGCATATCAAACCCTCTTGCCACACATTATCAAAGCTTTTTGCCTTCGAAAGTCTTTCTTATAATATTTAATAATCGTTGTGGTTGTTCTAGTATATCCTACATCATTCAATATTCGAATCAACTATGCCATCAATAATTTTTCGCACAGATTATGCTTTAATGGGATCCTTCCCTTAGTATCATACTAATCATCCACCCTGCAGGATAATACTCAAGACGTAAAAAATAAAAAGAATAATTCTTCTTGCTACATGAGAATAATTCTTCTTGCTACATGAGGTAACTGCTCCAGCATTTTACCTGTGATTTGCTCAATACCTGGAACTTTTCTAGGGTTTGTGTTACCGATAATGTTTTCGACATCTTGAAAATTAACTCTTAGAGACAGAAGCGGTCTAGCAGCATATGGCGATAATTCAGCTGCATAATTTGATGCATCATTTGTAATAAAAACGTTTCTTAAATGGTTAACATACACCATCCCCTTTTTGGAATCGGTTCTTGCCCAGTTCCCAGTTGATAAGTTCGCTCCAACGGATCTTTTCAATCCTTTTGTTGGTTTCCACAAGGAACAGTCAGATTGAGGAGTACCACCATAGCTTTCCAAATATGTTTCAAGAAAAACCATTCTCTCGATGTCAAACAGACTTCTCAATTGACGAAAATTAGGCGTGGCCTAATTTTAAACTGGGAAAGCCTGAAGAGTTGCCACTCTCTTCTGAGTCTTCTTTTTTCTGACAGAAGTTGCTCAATTTCATATGAATAAGTTCTATTGTTCTTATTTCTATATCTTAATTAATTAATCTTTTCTATATCTTTATTAATTAGTTTTGGTCTTTTTACCTATACAGTGGGACATTCCGAACAAAAGTCACGTGATGTCGAAGCGAAGGTTGGTAAGCAAAACGCTTCCAATAATCATGCCGGTAGATGAATATTTTTACTGGCAGAAGTATTTGCAAAATTTGTTTCAATTCAAATGTTTTCTTTTTCCTATTTAAACAAGTATTTCCTTCGAGTTAAAGAAGCAGGTTTTTATTAGGTGGTTTAAATATACTTAATGAAATAAGAGCGTAAATTCAAGTCCGATGTGGAATTTAGTACTGAAACAAGTTAACCTAGCCAAAAATTTCTGTACAAAATGTGCATAAATTTTGAGAGGTATATATGCCGTCCAATGCACGTATCAGTTGACACCATTTACGCATACACTCTCACTTACAGCCGGAAAATTATTTAATACTATCCAAATTGTGATTCGATCGGTGCGTGTATTACTGAAAAATAAATTTTTGAGTATCTCGGCCATTTATACACAAATTTTCAATATTCTTTCTTCTTTTGCAGGAGCTTATCATCAGGCTGAAAATAAAAAAAGTATACATACTGGACACGCGAAATGTCTGGAAGAAAACTAGTTTTTGGTTTTTCTTCACCATTTATGAAGTGATTTTTTTCTCTGGAAAGGGTTTATCAACAGACAGAATAAATAAAAAGATTTTTGGACATCGAGCAATCAAAATGTACGTCCAAAACCTAATTTTCTAAATTTCATTTGTGAACGGCACTTTAAATCTATTTTATTATTGGAATGGTACTACTTCTACTTCGGTCCCATTAAATACAAACACTGTCGTTGTTGAACGAACAATCTTTTCCTCTTTTGAAAGGGTTTGTCAATTAGTTGTAAACACAAACAAAAATTAGGACCCTTCATCGCGGGATGAATGCACGATGGCCCTACAAAACACCTGTTGAAGTTTCAGATAGGACTATAAAATATCTTATAGGCTTAATTGTGGAATTCAAAATATATATTTACATACAAATTTCATACTGTTCTTTAATCCATTATAAAGCTGATAACAAAATAAAATTTATTTATTCAATCTTATAATTATTTCTTGAATATGAGTTGTGGCATATACTTATATGACCACCACGAAAGGATCGGATGCAGTCTAATCTGGAGATTTAGTTTTCGTTTACTCTTTCCAACCTTTATGGACATACGCATATGGGCGATGAAGTTCAAATGCGTAATTAGTTTATTTATAATATGTGCATACATATGTACATGTGCGGCACGATTCAAGTGCATATTAAGATTTAATTATAGCAGAGCAGAAGACATATTCACATAAAGGCACGGATCTAGTGCATATTTAGGTGACAATACTTAATAGTCGCACTATCACACCAACGGTCAGCGAAAACACAAAAGAGTATCAAGTGGCGAGTATTTCCCATGTGAATTTAAAACGCAACTGGATATTCTTCTAGTTATTTCTTATACATGCGTTTAATAGGATGCATTTTGTTATCACCAAAAGAGTGCATTCATGTCGTGTTCATGCTATAAAAGAAAATCGTTTATAGAAATCGGAATCTATGGTAATCTTGTTTCAGGTCCATTTGCACTACTTAAAGAGCGGTTGTCAGGCGTCAGTGTATTGACCGCTAGTTAAAGACGCATTGACAACTTAAAGTTTTATACCTCTGTAAAAAACACCCTGTATTTTATTTTTCACATTTTCAGAAATTAAAATTTGAATTTAATATTTTTTTGTAATGTTGTTCGTTACAAAACTTGTTTATTTTATCTCTTTTTTTGACAATGATGTCATTACCGGATATAAAAAAAATTCACGTACCTGACAGTAGTGAAAAAGATTTACGTCACCATCTGCCTTTACGACCTTATCAGATGATGCACCAGTTCCACTGAGTGAATTATTTACGATTCACCAGCGTCGCGGTGTGGCGAACTAGGCTCACACTGGTAAAAACTTTCTTCCATATGTTTGTAGCCATATGAACAACTTCTTGTTGAGGAGTTCGGGTCTTCTAGTCCCTGCTGTAGATAATTTCCCAGCAATCAATGGAAGACAAGGCTTAATGAGTTGGTAGGCCGAAGCCCACTAAGAGCATCAGCCCTTAAACCAATTCAATCATCACTAGCGGTTTCTCTTACAGTACAGGTATCTGCTGTAAAGGCAACAGACCCGTGGGAGGTTGTTAGTTCCCGAAAAAAGCCACTAAACAATTATCAGGGATACTAACTCCTTTTTCCTGCATTTTAGGTTTAAATCACGTTCCAGCTACGGTAGGCACCCGGAGGAATGCTGACCCACGTTCTGCTAATTTATATTCTTGGTAAGGGTTTCGGAAGCCAACACAAAATAAGTCATGCGGCTTCCTGGAGTTTTATTTGCTATTTATCCGAAAACCAGTTTTGGTTTGACATACGCCAAGGCAAAACCTGTTCCCCGTGGGGTCACGCACCTGACAATACAAAATAAACTGAAAAATTTGGCAGTAATCTAACAGTTAGGCATCACACTATTGTGAGATGTCAGACAATGTTATTGCCTGGCAGGAGTCTGACAATGATCTAGCATTGCTATTTCTAACAACCCGATCCAACACAAATTGTAAGTTTACACGATTGTTGGAAATGTTCTACACTTTTTGCTAATAATATTCTCAGATCCAACAAAGTTAAGCACAGCTGATATGATTGCCGAATGGGAAGTGGATTATAAAATTATTAATACTCGTCTGCCAGTAAGACACTAATTTTATATACATATAGATAAAAAAGCTCTATATACATTACCCATTATATGTTCCACCACGTAATATATGTAATTTTCCTCAAGAAAATTAGAGTGAAATAAATAATCAAATCCTTATTTTTCATGCGAACAGACAAATCCTAATGAGGGCACTCTGTCATCTACAATTTGTTCAAATTGTTCGAAATCTTTTACACTCCAGCGTTCTTAAAGATAGAAAAACACATTGTTAGTCAACCAAGTTTCTTAAATAAGTAATAAAGTAGAGAATTCGAATTTAATGAGACACATATGGTTGGTTGTTGTCTTTTTTATTGTTGGGTGTGTTTTTTTTTCAGGGTTTTCATAAAAAATAAACTACAATAAAGAATACAGTAGAAGCTCGCACAGTAGAGCACGCTTAAGTTCAAACCCTTCTGAAATTAGAATCAACCTTTTTAATACTTTGCACAACTGATGTTTCTAATTTCTCAATCTGTTTTGTTTGTTTTTAACACTAAAATTCTCTTTATACTCGTAGTTGATTGGCACGCGGCAAAATCAAACAGCATCCCATGTGCTTATAAATACGTACATATGTGTTTCTACAATAGTTTTTTTCTTTAAACTTTGATGAATTTTAATAAAATAAAATGGTTTGTGTGTATAAGCTTTCTATACTTAGATACAATTGGACAAATCTACGCAGAAGTGTTCTTTTTTTATACTACAGTGGGTATACAAACTGACAATGTCGATTTGGATAACACATGGTATAACAATCACTTATGATTGGTGTCAATTATAGCAAATATTTTTTTTTTTTAAGGTAAACATTTGTCATAATTTAGTATTTAGTGTAAAATACATTTTCTCAATCGCTACTTTGATTTGAAGAAAATGGCGGCTGGTTGTTGGCAGAAGCTTACGGTCAACATACATCAACTTGAAAAACTTGTGAACGACGGTTTGCGCTGTTCCATAAGTGGTGGTTTCGATACCGAAGACAAGGATAGACATTACTCGGTCAAGATTGCTGTTGAACGCAAGAAGAACTTGCATTATCATTGATAGTCACACAATAAGCCATTTCCTTGCGTTTTAAAGCATTAGAATTCATTCAAAAGCCAGAAGTTGAGTTCTATATGAAGTAAAGTCGAGCTTGATTTTGCATATCAGAAATGAAGCTTGAACAATTCAAAAGATGTGTTTTTGTATCGTATTGCTTCTTGTGGTTAAAATGGATGCATTACGATAACCTTAAGTGTAAAAATTATATGTAACACCCGGCCAACCAGACAAATCAACATGAAAGCTGAATATTCATAACGATAAGGTAATGTAATGAGGTATGATAAAAAAATAACCGTTATCCTAAATTTGTTCTAAAAGTACTTATTTATTCATTAATAACTAGCATGTCCCCTTCAAAGTAATCCTGCTCAGATATAATACACTTATGCCAGCGTTTTTTCCAATCCTCGAACACTTCTGAAACGCGTTTTTCGATATAGTCAACAAGTCCTGTTTCGTTTTTTCTTTTATCTCCTCAATCGTAGCAAAACGCTTTCATTTCCTCGGTGTCTTCAGTTTTGAGAAGAGGAAAAAGTCAGCGTTGGCCAAGTCGGGTGAATACGGTGGCTAGGCATGATAACGAGTTTTTGACCAAAAACTCACACACAAGCATCCATGTGTGAGCTGGTGCTTTATCATGGTGAAAAATCCATGAATCCATGAATAACTTTGCGCAAACGGCGCATAACTTCAAGGTAGTATTCCTTATTGATAATACGACCTTGTGACAAGAATTCATGATGCACCACCCCAATGCAGTCGAAGAAAGCAGTGAGCAAAACCTTCACATTTGACCGAACTTGACGTGCCTTTTTCGGTATTGGCTCTTCTGGACTTTGGTTTCAATGCCATACACCCATGATTCATCGACAGCTATGACCTTTTTGAGAAAATCTGGATCGCCCTTGACGATGTTCAACAGCTCTTAAGCGATGTCCATGCTGCATTTTGTTTGCTCAAAGCTTGGCAATTTTGGAACAATCTTCAGTGCTGCACGTTTCATGCATAAAACTTCCGTAAAAATTGCTTGGCATGAGACGAACGATACGCCAATATCATCAGCAAGCTCTCTGGTAGTGATTCGACGATTATCCAAAATCATTTTCTTCACAGCTTCAATGTTTTCATCGGTTGTTGACGTGCGCGGGCGACCACGACGAGCATCGTCATTGACATCTTCTCGGTCTTACTTAAACCGATTATACAACAATAGAACTTGTGTTTTACTCGTAGTAGCCTCACCAAACGTCACAGTGAACATTTCAAATGTCTTTGCGCATTCAATTTCATTTTTTACACAAAACACAGCTTCTTTGATCCATTTTTTCGAATAGTCAAAAATCGAAGAGCATACCAAAACACGTCTAAACTTTTTATCTGTCAAAAAACAAAAAGAAAATGACAATCCGAAATGGCTGATATTGCCATCATTTATAACAGATATACGTACCAACATAACAGAAAAAAAATCGAAAATTGAAATAATTGAAAGTAGCTGGCAGCACAGTTCAATTGTTTCGGAACAAAAAGTAAAATTAAGCTAATTCAAGCTAAAATTGTTCCTAACAAAGCTAATTCTCTTTCACTCCCTCTTTTAAGAAGAGAAACGTCAACTACCCCAGTGGCGAACACTGCCTACCACATTACTTCTCTTCGATGATGTGTGCAACACTTTGTAATCAATGAATGCTAACTTACAAAGTGTATGACAGTAGTATATGCAGTTCACAAAAATGAATTACGTTCATCTTTTGTTTCAGATTTAGATGTACGTATTTTTATTTATTTTTTCAGTTGTAAATATTGTAAATAAAACGTCAGACTACGTTACGAACATTTTAATTAACAAAATCAGTGCTAAAAGTAAGAGTGCCTAGAAAATATTATAAAAAAAGGTATAAGAAAGATAAAACATTTAGTGACAAAAAAAAAAAAGAATGCAGTAAACAAAAAACAAAACAAGATTTATTTAATGGAAATCCCCAAAAAACTGAAATGCGATCTACGTCTTTGACCTACTAACAAAGTAAGCAAGCTACCTACTGCCCACTTACAAAGTATGCGAGATTATACCCGAGCTATCTCCTGTTCCTTTGCAATGTATGCTAGGTAGTAATGAGCTTTTGTTGGATGAACACTTCACTATCTCGCTTACTTTGTGTGCAGGTGGTAGGAGTCAGAGAGCAACTTTGAGTGATTGCAAAAAAATCATACTGGCTCAACAACATTAAAACCATTTCATTTCTTTCAAATATGATTTTGTATTCAGCCGCACAAATGCGCAGTTAATTTTTAATCAGTAAACACAATGAGTGACAACTACGCTATGTGAGCGAAATCATCGTTAAGGGTCGTGCTTGAATATAAATGAATGCGCACATAGGTCGGCCGGCATTCATTTCTTGTGTGTGAATTTTTGTTTTGGAAGAAAAAAAAATTAACAAAAATCAATGCAGTGATGTATTCAACAGTTTTTCTGTATGCTTCTGCTGAAAAAAATATCAAAGTAAAATACACATACAAAAAAACAAAAGGTTTTCATAGAGAAAAAACAAATGTGCATACGTATTTATTTTTGCACATTTGTTAAAAAACACAATGGTATACATATAACAAAAACTGCACTCGTTTCACTGCGCTTTTAAATAAAGTTTTCCCTTTAAACTAACATACAAAATATGTATGTATGTAAATATGTTCCAAATGTGTTTTACAACACACAATCGAAGCAACATCTAACGTTTAGCCGATTTAATACATTACTAAAACCAACGCGCAATATTTACAAGACGAGTTGATTGTACTCAGCATTGAGCTTTGTTGCTAGATTTTTTTTTTTTGATTACGAATTCAGATTGTTTACAAGGCGAGGTGATTTTACTCAGCGTTGAACTTTGTTGCCTGACTTTTGTTGATTATAAATTTTAGTGTATGAGTTAATCAAACAAAAACATGATTTTTGGTGATCACTGGTAAGCGTTCATTCTACAAATGTAGCAATGTGTATGAAAATGGATACTAGGTTCGTATATCATTTTTATAGCGAAGTGTATTGACTTTAAATAGTACCATTTTAAATTTAAAATAACACAAAACTTATACATATGTATGTATGTAGTCATGATTTAATAATTAAATCTTTTTGTTTTAAGGCTTCATTAGTTTTTACTTTCAGTTGCCATTCTGTGATGTTCATTTCTTTCTTTATTCTTTATTCATGTAACATTTTAAGCCACATCTAGTCAATGATATTAAAATCGATACATACAAATATATAGCTAATGTATACAAATATATAATCAATCCTAATATTAAACGTTACCAAGATCAACAAAAATAAAAAGGATGTGACTTACTTTACATTCACACTTAAAAGTATAATTATAGTTTAATAATGAACAATAACAACAATTACGGCTCCTCAGCCCCAAAAAAGAAGAAAGAAGATATATATAGCAAATATTTTACAATTATATTTTCTGTACAAAGGTTCCACTTTTTTTAAAGTAAAGTATAATCCAAAGAACACAAAAAAAAAATAATAAATAAGAATAATACATTCTCATAAAAGTTATCTTATTTGAAAAAACAAAACAAGAAACAAATTAATAACTAACACGATAGTCACGTATATATATATATATATATATATATATATATATATATATATATATATATATATATATATATATATATATATATATATATATATATATATATATATATATATATATATATATATATATATATATATATATATATATATATATATATATATATATATATATATATATATATATATATATATATATATATATATATATATATATATATATATATATATAATTTATTACAAATTTGAACTGAATATGATCGGATATATATGGAGCGATATCGGAGAAAAAATATTTTTGCCTTTTAATCACACTTCCAAAAAAGAAATCTTGCATGAACATTTTCATGGAAAAGTTTGTTTAAGCTATATCTCGGTTATATATGAACCGATATCGGAATTTTCTATTTTCTGTATTTAACTAGCCTTAAATACAGAATGAGAATTGCTTTACAACAAAACAAAATCTTAATGGAAAAATCGGTTCAGGCTATATATCGGGTATATATGGACCGATATCGGAAACTTTAATTTTCCATATTTGTATAACCACATTTTATTACCAAAATTGTTTTCAAGCAAAAAAAGTTGTTTAAGTTCGCTTACGCGACATTTTCATGAAAGACCCGGTTTAGGCTATATCTCGGGTACATATGGAACGATATCGGAAATTTTAATTTTAAATTTTTATATAGCCTTATTTTATTACCAGAACTGCTTTTTCGCAAAAAAAAAATGTTTAAGTTCACTTACGCGGCATTTTCATGAAAACCCCGTTCCAGGCTATATCTATCGACATCCGTTTTTGTTTTTTGCCTTTTGGTCACCATGCTTAATGAGTGTGTGAGGTTTGAAGCAAAACAAACAATATTTATTTTCAAAAATTTTCATACAAAGTTGCAAAAAAAGGGGCTTTTTTCGGAATTTTGAAGTCTAATAACTTCGGAACATCAATGGCAACGTATGTACGTCTATGTGATATTAAATTTAAAGATTGAATTATTATTTTTGTTGTGTTGTTAAACTAGTTTTGGTTTATGTAAAAAAAAAACAGATTATTGTTTTAATTCAATGGAAATAGATATTTCTAAGTCAACATAAGCATAAATGTTAGAACTATGAACTCTCAAAGAAAATATCTGCTTAAAATTAATACCTTTAAATTTTAGCACTTTGTTTTTTGCAATTAAAATTTTTTTAGCACCTTTTAGCTCTGTTTGGGTACCATTTAGCCCAAAATTTTTTTGAATCTGGTCACTCTGCTCGTAACACTAAAAATATCATTGCACACCTTCAAACAAAATTGTAATAAATTAATATTTTTCGTCATCCGCTTATGTCGATAAATATAAAAAGGGAATTATTTTTTTATGTTTTATATTATACTCGTATTTAAAAACTGTTTAAATCGTTCAGGAAGTCACAATTGAAATGTCAGCAATTAATCAAACATAAGCAAATCTTATTTATGTTTTGTACTCGTTGAGAGGCGTCAAACATGTGTATCGAAGTGGGCATAAAGACAGACAACATACTCGTATACATATGTACATGACTACAATACGTATGTTTGTATAAAGCCCCTGATTGTTATACAATTTAATCAATGACTGCAAATCCTACTTAAATTGAACATAAGCAGGATAATTTGGTTCGCTTAAAAAAATCGTATAAATATAATTCACAGGAACGTGGCACTCGAAAACCGTTGCAAACATACGAACACACAGGTATATAAATATATTTGGCGGGAAATTTATTTATGGCAATTAGGCCGTGCTCCAGTGTTGTCATATTTTTTTCAAAAAGTCTTTTATTAAAAAAAATAAAAAAAAAGTTCTGCCAAAAAAACTTTTAAAAGTGTATTTTTTGTTCTATTTTATTCAAAAACTATGAAAAAGTAAATTGCACGAATTGGCAAAAACAAAAAAAGGTTTTTCATGAAAAAATAAAATAAAATTTTTTTATCTGCATTTCAATAAACCAGCAACAACACAAACAATGGTAGTGACGTGCGAGCCATTTCTCGCTGAGCCGAACGCCTTCTAGCAGATGTTTCTAGTGTTTTGTCTTTCATCCTGTGTTCACGTCTTTTGATACTGCTGTTCGTATTTGCTATATACAAGTATGTATGTTTATTCCCAGTGAAACTTTTGTCACATATATCTTCGATCTAAGACCATTGACGATGTAAGCGGGACCCATCCGAAGTCTGTATACAATTCCTACTTACATTTACACAACGATGGCCTAAGGCCGTAAGATGCATCCAACAGTGTATACATTGTAAGCGAAGATTGGATTGAAACTCTATTATTAGCATTTGTTTTCTTCTATGCTTCTTATGAACATTTAATTTAACAATATGAGTAGAAAAAGACTAATCTGAATCAGATGCCAATTGTATGTGCGTAATATGTTTATTTTGATTTTTTCTGTTGACACAATCGCTTACAATCGGATGCTTTGCAAATTGTAATAAATTGTGGACTGCTGGGTTATTAAATTCGTATTAAACCAAGTTGCACCGGAATGGGTAGCAAGTGTTTCTTTTTTTTCACCGTTCTCCGTGTTTTCATCATATATTCATTGTTAATTTCTGTTTTAATCTTGCTAATCGAAGGTATACTGGGCACTGATCAGTTTTAACTAATATAATTTCAGCATTTTAAATGCTGTAATAGAGTTTGTTTTAGTCTTACATGTTGTTATTGTTAAAGTTAAACCTCCATAAACACTACTCCCTCTTTCCTCCTCATCATAACCTATTTTCCTAGTATATGTAGGGGTCATCCCCTGAGTACTGGTCCAATATTAAAAAAAAATATTTCTGGTATTTCGTTAACAATTTGCTGTACTCTTTCAATATTTTCCGCCATGCGACTTAAACGTGGTCTACCGGTTCGAGGCAAATCTGTTACGGCGCCATATTGGTGATGACGATCAACTTAGCAACGAATAATTGCTTCAGAGGGCAAAATTTTGACATTAAAATGTTGACGAAACGCTCTTTGAATTAAAATAATTAATCTCTGATATAAATAATAAAATTCAGTTGAGAATCTCTCCATTATTCTCCAAGCCTTATTTCTATAATCTGAAAAAATAAAATAAAAAAAAATATTTCTATGAACGTAAAAGTTATTACAGCTTTAAATTCTGGCCTACCCTGTCTAAGAAATATTGTATAACTCTCGATATATTTTTAAGAGTAGAAACATGATCATTTGATTAAACGTGTGACAATATTTTACAAATTCATAAAACTTTCATACATTTAAAATTACAAACTGCAACTGTTATATTTGTGTACTTGAAAGATGGAACTGGGTAATGAACCACTTAAGAAAAAAGTAAAAGTATTAGATGTATTACTTTGCTTGCGCCGTTTTGCCATAGATGGCTGTAGGGTTAATTGTTAGTCAGAATAAATATAAGCTCAGGTATTTGTAAACATAACGCCGTCGACATATCAGTCGATTAGTATATGCATCATAAAGTTATTCTCAATTTAACATCACTTTATGAGCCAAATTGTCGTCATACGCGCGAGGTTTAAATTCTCTGCTTTAATATTAAGAAATCTGCAGCTGAGGCTCATCGAATGCTCTCCCATACCTACGGTGAGGCCGCTATTGATTTTAACGCTTCGAGAACGGTGATTTTGACATCGAAAACCAGCGTGGTGTGTAGGAGAGAAGGTTTTCAAAAATCCAGAATTGGAGACATTACTTGACCAAGATTCGTGTCACAAGAACTGGCAGGATCATTGAAACAAGAAAATTTTGTACCGTACGAGTTGAGAAATTGTGAACAGTGTCCGTTTGCTTGTCAGCTGTTCAGAAGCAAGGAAAAGACGGAAGGAATTTCTGCATCGTATTATGACTGAAGAATAAAAATGAGTTCATTACGATAATGCCAAGCGCAGAAAGTCATGGTGATGTCCTGGTTATGTTTCCACGTCGTTGACCATGTAGTGTATTTTACGCACACAAATTACAAATTGACGGTTCCAAGTGTATTATCAGCTATTAAAACCGGCTGAAACATTCACGGGCGATTGTTATCGAACGCAGTTAAAGCATTTGAGCCCAGCATTGAAAAACAAACGGTCGCAATGCAACCATAAGCATCATAAAGTGATTTTCCAGCATGACAATGCTCAACTTCATGTTGCAAAAATGGTCCTACTCCACCCGCTGTATTCTCCAGACATTGCTCAGTCGGATTCGATCAAATGCACACGGTCTGGCTGACCAGCACTTCCAGCCTTATGAAGAAGGAAAAAATTGGATCATTTCGTGAATCGCTTTAAAAGATGACCAATCAATCAACGAATTAACGCACGGTTCGATCGCTGCTCTAAAGATGGGAGAAAGAAGTGAACAGCGATGGAAAATATTTTGAATCATAAATATTTAACCAGCCTTTTGCAATAAAGCCTTGAATTTCAAGCAAAGTTGTAGACCTACATACATATGTATATAAAATATACTCGTACACCGTTTTCAACAAATTTTATGTATAAAGCGATGAATTCTAATGCAAATATTTTAAATTCGTTGAAAATATATTCTCGTGCTTACACAGAAAAAATGATAGTAAAAATAAAATCAACAAAATTTTTGTCTGAAAAAGTAATTTGTATGCATGTACAAAAATATCAAATAAAAATATCCTTGGATATTGTATTTTGTTGTTGTTTAAACAAATTGTTGTTTTCGATCAATAATTATTTTTACTACACATTTCTTTGAATCCACGAATTCCTTTACAGTTCCGCTATTAAAAAATTTATTAATTGATTCAACGAATTTCGTTATTGAACACGAAGAAAAAATTTTTTCTGTGTAGAGAAATTCATGCATTGTAATCTGGAATAGTGACAGTAATCTAAACAGACGCGGCAATAAAATTTTTATTTTCGTCAACGTAATGAATAATCCCACAGTAAAAAAAAACTTGTCTACATTTATTTAAAACATTTCAAGTCACGCTAACTTGTCTACATTTATTAAAATTATCGGCTAAACCGATTTAATTTCCAAATTTATGTTTGTATTTTATGAAATACTTTTCGATATCGTCAACGGACACGAACAAAGCATTTGAGGTTCACCCAAATACAATATATGTTTTGACTTTATATTTCACAATATAAGTTTCAGTAACTTGGATTGAGATAAATAATTTAATTTTCCTGCTAAAGTTATGGAATAAATATTATAGAAAATCAAATATATGTACTATGTATTTAAAAATACACTTATACAAACATATTGACATGTTCGCATCTAAGAAAGAGATAAAGCAAGAAAGCGAAACGAAAAGCTTAAAATGCCTTTCAAAAATCCGTACAGCTTAACGTATTTGTTTGATAATAATTATTGATTTTCGTTAAGCTTTAAAGGGCTTTTGCGTAAAATTTGATTTATGTACCATGAAGAAAATCGCAAGAAAATTAAAGCTGATAGACACATAAAATATGTTTCGTCATTAAAAAATGCCTTCATACGCTCAAGGAAGAAAAACGGGGAAAAAATCAGAAGGATATGTATTAGGGAGGACCCAAAAAGAGCGCGTATTATAGGGCATTTACATCTACCCAAAATCTAGTAGATTTTAATGAAAATCTTCAACAAAATCTTTACCGTTTTCATTAAATCTTTTTTTGCAAAGGGGTTGACGGCAATAACTATATCCCAATGAATTCATTATGCAAAAGTATAGTTCTAGTTATTTCAGCTAGTATTTTAAATCATTATTGTGAACAAGATCATAGTTGTGTAATAGAGCACTTACAAAAATCTACCAGACTTAGTCAAAATCTAGTTGCAATCTAGATTTAATTTTATATGGGAAATCTCATCAAAATCAACTAGATTTTTTTTTTTTTTTTTTTTTTTTTTTTTTTTATATTGGACCAGTACTCAGGGGATGACCCCTACATATGCAGTGCATTGTACCAGAACTAGGAAAATAGGTTATGAGGAGGGGGAAAGCGGGAGTAGTGTTTGTGAACATTTGACTTGAATTTTCCAACGTTATAACAGACAGGAAACACTTCTGCAGGCAAATTGTTCCACAGACGAACCGTGCGGCTGAAAAACGAATTCTCTCTGTAATGCGTAGTACGATTCCCCGGGCAATCGACCACAAATGGATGAGCTCTGGACGATGTACGTGTGCTACGTAAAAATGTGCGAGTTTCAGGAACAAGATCCCTAATCTCGTCAGAGCAAAATCCATTGTAGTAACGATAGAACAGAGTAACGCACCCCACACTGCGTCGATGCTCAAGTGAATCAATAGAGTTGGATACCCTACTGTCACTGATGAGCTTCTTCGCCCTCTCCTGCACACGGTCGAGTAACCCCAAAGTAGACTTTGAGGCACCGGCCCAAACATGAGAGTTGTATTCCATTTTCGGTCGGATGTAGGTGGTATAAATAGTAAGGAGATCGGATGGAGTGAAGTACATCTTACACCGTTTCAAAAAACCGAGACACTTGAATGCTTCTTTAGAGACATGAAAAATGTGTTCAGTCCAGCGGACATCACACTGTGTCTTCATTCCAAGAACATCAAGAGCATCCGATTCCTCAATATTTGTACCATCCATGAGTACAGATGAAGCAGCATTTGCGGTCGTTTGTTTGTGCGTTAATAAGCAACATTGGGTCTTACGAGCGTTAAAGGTGACCCTGTTTTTACGACCCCATTCGGAGATTAATAGAAGATCACTATTCAGTGAATCGTTCATATTTAGCCTCTTGGCAGTGATCTCTGATAGGCTGGGCCTATGACCAAAAGAGTACGAGTGACAAATGCTGCTGTCATCTGCGAAAGAGTGGATAGGGTTGGAAGTTTGATAGAGAAGGTCGTTGAGGAAAATAAGAAATAGAGTAGGAGAAAGAACGGAGCCTTGCGGTACCCCTGAATTAATCTTGAACTCGTTTGATGAGACCCCATCTACAACAACTCGTATAGCGCGGTCTCTGAGAAAGCTCGATATAAACCGAGAGAAATCGTTACCGACACCAAAAGCAGTAAGTTTTGCCAGCAGTGCAGCATGCCACACTCTGTCAAACGCTTTGGAAATATCTAGAGCCACCACCTTGCTTTCACCGAAATGATGGATTGAGTGGCACCATTTTTCCGAAAGATATGCCATAAGATCGCCAGTAGAGCGACCCTTACGAAATCCATATTGGCGATCACAAAGTAATTTGTGCGACTCTAGATATCCCATAAGATGGTAATTAACCATACTTTCCATTACTTTGGAAAGCGCAGAGCAGATTGCAATTGGGCGGTAATTTTCGGGGTTATTTACCTCACCCTTTTTGGGTATTGGTGTTACATTAGCAACCTTCCAGCACGATGGAAACTCACCACCATGGTAAATTTTGCTGAAGAGGTGTGCTAATGGACGCGCAAGCGTAGAAGAACACTGCTTCAAGACCAGTGCTGGAATGCCATCCGGTCCAGGAGTCTTGTGTATGTCGAGGTCTGCTAAAACCCTTTTAACTGCTCGCGCCCGGAAGAATATACTTGGCATAGTTACAGATACTCTTTCGAGCTCGGGAAGTGGTTGACTGCTTTCCGGCAAGCAGGAATTGCTTGCAAAAATTTCAGCCAATAGGTTAGCTTTGTCAACCGGGTCGGTGAATGCTTGGTCATTCTTTAAGAGAGTAGGGATTGATGAACTAGCACTGTTCTTTACTCTCTTAACGAAAGACCAAAAGGTCTTGCTGCCCCGAGGAGCTGCAAGGACCTTGGCACGAAGGCGCTGTTCGTGAAGAAACTTTTCACGCCTAAGTACCTTGGCACACGAAGATCTTGCCTTTTTGCGTAGCAAGTCAGTGTCTGGGGTTTTGTTTAAACGCCAGTTACTGAATGCTTCCTCTCTGGATCTGACTGCATTTTTGCAAGTCTGATTAAACCAGGATTTTGCTTTTGGTTTAATCGAAATCTGCTTGGAGGGGATGCATGTTTTCATCCCTAGCAATATCATGTTCTCGACCATTTTTGCTGAAGCATTTATGTCATTGTCTAGAAAGCAGAGTTTCCAATTAAAATGCTTATAAAATTGGTTGAGCTCAGCCCAACGCGCCTTTTCGTAAATAAATATTGACCGTTTCGTAGCTGATTTCGAAACGTTACGAAGTTCAGAGATCAAAAAGGAGGCAGAAATGGTGCAATGATCCGAATTGCCGAGAGGTGCACTAACTTTGACTTCATACTTTTCAGGGTGTGAAGTCAGGAATAGGTCAAGTGTGTTTGAATGGTGCCCTTCAACACATGAAATATGCGTTGGCACATTCACTAATTGCGCTAGGTGGTTGTGCGCAGCGAATAACTCAACATATTGGCCTTCTGGAGTTGTATGACTCGAATGGCGAAGCCAGGATGAGTTGTGAACATTGAAATCACCAGCAACAACGATTTCACTGCTCGGACAACTTTCCAGGATCTTCGATATGGAGTCGGAGAGGGCATCGAAACCGGCAAGGGTAATATCCCTCGAGGGCATCGAAACCGGCAAGGGTAATATCCCTCGAAATCCAGAAAGTACTAGATTTGGCTTAGGTGTAAATAGCCTATTAGTTATAGAAACGTAGCTAAACCTACACTGAAAGAATTATGCGTCATATATTTAATGAAACTGTTTCATTAAATATTTTTCATTAATCCAATGAAAACTTTTCACAATATGCATGAAACTTCATATATATTATGAAATAGTTCCATCAGAATGGTTTCATTAAGTTTCATAGTTTCATTAAAAAAAATCATTGGATTTATGACAACAACAAAATTAATTCTTTTTTTTTTTAATTTTTTAATTTTGGTAAGACAATGGACATTTATTAATCTTAAGCTACAAATGTCAAGTTTTTTTATTAAAATGTAAGTTTTATGAGTTTCATAACTCCAATGAAATAGAATTCATTAGATCAATGACAAATAAATTTCTGGCTACCGAACTTGGGTATGTATGTACATATCGCTCCTTTATTTCAACATAGTCCGCAAAAAATCTTGTTTCGAGAAAAACACATTTCAAATTTTTAGTTTCTATACAAGTCTTAGAAATTTTTTTTTTTTGAAAACATCTCCTAAATGAAACAGTTTAAAGGTAATTTAAATAAAACGTTGCCACCAAATAAAAGGTATAACTGTTAACAATTCTGCATTGTTAACTCGAAAAGCTCATTTTTTGAGATATGAATATGTTGCAAAAAAAGAAGCGATATGTGTATGTACTCAAATCAGCATAATAATAGTTTAAAAAATTTAAACTTCAATACACTGGGTATTGAAGTCATTTGAATTAATAAAATCTGTTTTATTTGGTGAATACTTGTTCAACATTTCCTTTTATCAAAATTAGGTACAATTTCACAAAAGCAAGGAATAGTATTGTTTGTGTAATGAAATAAAGTATCAATGAATAAATGAAATAATTCCATTGATCTTATTACGTGCATTTGTGAACATATTTTATTAATGTGTGTTATAATATTATTTCATTAAACAGATGTAACTATTTCATTGATTTAATGTACATTTTTCAGGTGCTCACTGGATAATAAAATTAGATAAATGAAATAACTTCATTGACCTAATGAAGGAGTTTCATATTTTTAATGAATATATTACATTAGTACAAAGAAGTTATTTCATTAAATAAATGTTACTTTTTCATTAATTTAATATACAGTTTTCATGTGCTTTATGAAATTGATTCTTTGATCTAGAAAATTATTTCACTAATCATATGATTTGTGTTTCATACTTTTAATGAAAATAAGTCATGTTTCTTATTAAAATGTTTCATTACTTTTATGAAGGTTTTCATTAAATAATCTAATGAAATTTGTTTCATTATTTCTATGAAAAGTTACAATGGTTGAAAAATAATGAAAAAATTCATAAAAGTAATGTCAAAATTCAGAGAATTTCTGAACAAAATTTTTTCAGTGGAGGATTGAACTTGAGACAGACGAATGATGTCATCATATAATATTAGAAATATTAAAATAAATTCGACTATTTATCATTAATGCATACAGTTTTCATCATGTTTATCTTTGGCATCCAAAAATAACCAAATTTCATATGAAATCAAAGTGCACCGGAATAGGTAGCAGTATGTGTACATGTGTTTTTTTCCTTTTCTTCACCGTTGTCCGTGTTTTCTTTATATGTTCAATATTAATATTATTTTCAATGCATTCCATTACCTTGTAGTGTGGAAGGTGTTGGACTAAATTTTGATAATCTGAGCAGCGTCGAAGGTATACACACTGGGCACTGATCAGTTTTAACTAATTTAATTCCAATATTTTAAATACTGCAATAGAGTTTGTTTAAGTGTTTCGTGTTGCCATTGTTAACACTCCGCGAACACTACTCCCTCTTTTTTCCTCATCATAGCCTATTTTCCTAGTTCCAGTACAATGCGCTGCATATGTAGGGGTCATCCCCTTAGTACTGGTCCCAGATTAAAAAAAAATACCTTTCTACGTAGTAATCTGTTTTAGTAGCAAAATACTTTAAAATTGTGACTTAAAATAGCAGGTTCGGGCTTATAGCGTTACCCTAATGTATATAAATGTGTTTTATTATGAACGTACAATGGTGCCCTTAAGGCAAACATATGTGTTATTGTTGCCGCCACCAAAAAGTGTCTTTATTAGAGACAAATAGCAGTGGTAATGATGTCACATGCGTTCTTTTTTTGCTGTATTATATTTCTTTTTATGAATTCCTTAGCTTTTGTTGAATATGTTGAAAGAAATAGAGTAAGTAATCTTGTACACATGTGGCAATTTCAATGTGTATACATGATAACAAAATTATCTTCCAACCTGCCTAGCAAAGAAAAATAACTATTATTGTTTAAATGAGCTCCTTATCTCTATGTATCTGTGGTATTTTTCGTTGCTTTCTGGTTGCTTCATCACAAGAAGCGCACTTGTAGCGTAAAAAATTGGGTATTCATGAACTTGAAAAGTATAAAATATGCATATATTTTTTTTTATAAAATTTTATTCCAGACAAAGCAGCTTTATTAGGACTTTTGTTTTCATTCCGTAAAGCTGGATTCATTCATCTATTATTGTTTCGGATCAAACTTTTGGTTCGAACCTATTTTAGCTCTTTGAGAGTTTCACCCACTTCGAATATTTGTTCTGGACAAACAAAGCTACCATATGAAATACCTATGCAAACGAGGCGTCTTAATGTTACGGGGTGGCAGCTTTTTCATTTCCGAAATAAGCTTCAGTGCTATTGATGCGTTGAAATTCATGACAATATGTTTTAAAGTTATTTACTATATTTTTTATAATAATCAATATAAAACATTTACATATACGAGTACACTATTTTATTATAAATATATATGTACATATAATATGATGTGGCAGCTCAGTTCAAGTTTGCTTGAAAAATTAAAGGTGGCTGCACAGTTCCTTTGATTCGGAATAAGAAATAAATTTAAACTAATTGAAGCTAAAATGGTTTCGTACAAATTTAACTCTCTTTCGAACTCGCTCTCAAAAAGAAAGCGACGAACTACATATAAAATAGTGATGGACAACGAGAAATCCATAGTTACACTCTGAGTCAGTGATGTTAACTGTACGGTAATTACCGTATTATACGGTAATTTTGTCCTTCGAACGGTAGCACGGTAATTTTATAATCTGTACCGTAATTTTCAAAAAAGTTCTTTTTATTGGGTTTCTTTTTTAATACTACTAAAATCTTAGTTGCTTTATTAAAAACACAATAATCTTATTACAACTTCGTAAGAATCGCCAACGTTATTGAACTATGGCCGCTCTAGGTATAAGTGAGTTAAAACTACATCTTACAAGAGCTAAAAACGATAACAATTTTAATCGAATTCATCTGTGAAGCAAGTAAACAATTATTAACTTTGGTTTGCTTATAGAGCTCTTTTATTTATATAAAAGAATTTTTTCATTTCTTTTACTTTACATAAACAAAAGGCAAATTAGGCGGAGGTGTGTTGAAACTGAAATGCTTTCGAGAATTAAAATTTACCGACCAGTGGAGAAATTTTGAATTCGGATTTCTCTCCCCCACTGAATACATTTTATATTTAAATTGTAAAATTTGTACATAGTACAAAAAATATTTTTAGTTTTTATTTAGTTGATAAATTATTGCAAATGGGATTTTTTAAATATATAACCAGAACTAGGTTAAGGTACATATATGTACGTGTTAAATTATCACTCTCATTGTATTTTATCATAATCATTAACATTAAATATTACTACTTGTAATTTATGTTGTATAGAGAGAATGTAACGGAACAGTTTAACTCTCATTTCAATATCTCTGTTAAATATCATTTTTTATCATAATTAATATGTATTGAACATTACTCTCTGTGATTTACCGTATATTCTAGACGACTTATTATTTTCAAAACTTCAAGTAAGCTCCTGTTTGTAATAATCTTATTCATTCTATGGATGGCAATTAAAAAGGAAACATCTACATTAAAACCCGGTTGTTTCATTTTTTTCAAGATAACGTACTAAGTAATTAGCGAAGTAAGCCACAAGAAGACCATAATTGGACTATTGAGGCTACTCGCAATACAACCCCAATTCTTGCAAATCATTTGAGAAAGGTCACTGGCGTATCGCCTTGCCCGATCCTTTTGGCCTGCAAAAATTGGACCACTTAGTGCAGGCATTATTGCCGCTACATACGTATACTTGTATATATTTAATTTAATTATTACAATGTAACATTGCTTCATTTAGCTCTTTCAACATATTTTTAAAATACCCACTTATTTGTTAGTTGGGCTAAATAACTTTTCGTACGGTAATTTTGCTCAAAAAACGGTAATTTTTTTTAAGGTCGTACAGTACTTTAAAAAAAAGTTAACATCACTGCTCTGAGTGCAAATAAATTTGGTCTGGGAGAAAAAATGTGCAATTCAAAAAAATCGTTTAACTTACAATTTACTTAAAATTGAAGTAAAAATTATATATATTTATCTATGTTTTTAGTATTCCTAATAAATTTTATACGAAAAATAGTAAAAAAGGCGCAAAATACAGAGAAAACACAATAAATAAATTCATGCACCCATACACATGTTTATTCGTGGCTGTATCATTGACGACAAAACAAAACCAATGAGCAAGATGTATTAACGTATACACGGTGGCAGCACTAGAGCAAAATTATAACAATACAACAAAAACAGGCATTTGGTAAGCTATGTTTATCAAAAATATTTGTAACTATTTTCACAATTATAAACTATGCATGTACCTTTTCATAATTATAAATTATATTTATTTGAATTATTTTTATGTTCACAAAATAGTTTGTAATGTTTAATTCAGAATAAAACACTTTAATTCACTTTCAAAAATGTAAACAATGCATTTGACGCAAATAGCTTACTATATTGCCACTAGCAAAAAATTGTCACATGCCGTAGTGCTGCCACCGTGTATACGTTAATGCACCTTGCCAATGAGCGTACGATTGTGTTTGCTGCTGTTTACCACTTAAATACCATGAGCGGGCATCGCTAATATGAAAAAACATGTGTCAGAACAAATATTTTGTTCCGAAACCACCGGTGAATCCAGCTTAAGATTATCAAAATATTGTTTACAAGCAGTGTGCCTATTATAGTATTTTGGATAGATATAGCACTTTTTTTTGCTGATTTACTATAGCAGCAAAATTTTCGTTTGAGCACTTTTTTTTAAATATCTCTGCTACCAAATTGTTATAAAGGAGACCACGGATCAACCCTTAAACTCATGTTTAGAAGATTTCTTTGTACCAATGCCGTAATTTAATTATAATTTCGAAAATTTTCTTATATCTAAAAAAGAAACTATAAATCCTGAAATGGAGAAATAAGTACGAGTTGTATGTCGCATTTTTATTGCACAATTGATTTATCACTTACGACAATGTTTGCCAAAAAAAAAAATTTTCTAGGCTTAAAAAATAAAAATTTTCTTCTATAGAAAATAATTTAAAAGTTGATAAGTGTAAGTTACACGATCATTTTAGGGAAGAAATTCTCGACTAAACGGTAGAGAATATAACAATTTTGAAACATTAATAGCAACGTAAGCACGTGCACATGATATTTAATTTAAAGGCGAAATTGTTATTATACCCTTCACAAAAATGTAAAGGGTATATATAAGTTTGTGATTACGTTTGTAATTTCTACAGTTTTTTTTGCGACCCCATAAAGTGTATATATTCTGATTCAGAATTAATGGAAAAGTCGATTAAGCGATGTCCGTCTGTCCGCTGTTGAAATACCATTTCTGAGAAATCCATTAGATTTAGAAACTTTTTTCTTTCACCATTCTTTTACTTTACTCCATCGGTTCATGGGTTTGCTATTGTAATTCAGTAACATCGGTTCACATATAGCTGAGATATATCCAAAACTCCGAAAAAAACATTTTTTTGCAATTTTGTATGGAAATTTTTGAAAAAAATTGTTTGTTTTGCTGCAAACTTCACACTAAAAGGCAAAAAAAAAATTTTCAGATATCGGTCCATATATACCCGAGATATAGCCTGAACCGATTTTTCCATATACATTTTTTTTTTTATTTGCTGAGAAACAATACATATACTATTGTGAAGGGTACTTTAGATTCGGGCCAGCCGAATATACCCCACTCTTACTTGTTTTTGTTTTGTTTTTTAAACTTTTATGCTTAAAAAATAATTTATTGTTTTAAGAAATTTCGTTAAATTAATAATAATAAATATTTCTAAAGCAACATACGTGTGTCGGCAAAAAACTTGTAATGTTTTTTGGTGTTGTATTTATTGTAATAGTAACACTACCTGGTCAGGCGGTCTGTTTTTTAAGCATTTATTTATTTACTGAGCCTTCAAAATGAACTTACAATAATAATAATCTTAATACTAAACATAAATAATTTACTGCTTTTTAATTAAGTCCAGCCAATTCTAGGCAAAATATTTAATTTTGAATCGGTAAAATCACTTATTTAACGCTCTGACTGGGGAAATGTATCTCTTCTTCTCAACCGAGAATGGCCGCCAAAATTTAGTACGTTGCGTACTTTGCGTTGATATACCTTAAAGCGTACTTCTAAAATTTGTCTTTTAGAAACGGAGCACACAGATCCTTGTGAATTCGTGAGTTTCCGACATACCATGAAGTAATCGTTTGAAGAATTTTGACGACAACTTTGATTTTTTTTTTAGGTTTGACGTTGAGGCGGTGCGCAATAGCATCATGTAGATTTTAGACTTGCAATGTATAACTTAAGATTGCAATCCAACTTTAAGGTAAAATTTCCGCCCATTAGCCAAACTAGTTGCGCTGCTTTTAATTTCAATTGAATGACTTTTGCAGCGCGAGACTTCCATGTTAACTTACGGTCGAGGTACTTGACTTTTTTGCGCTGCGGAAGATGTGAGTTGTTAATTTTGATAGGCGAACATGTTTGTTTACGTAGTGTGAATGTAACAAGATTACATATATTTTTGTTCATTAACTTTGATTTTCCAAAGCTTTAGCCATTTTTCTAACATTTCTCTAAATCTATACATTCATACATTATTGCATTTAAATATGTTTTAAAGTTATAGAAATGTAACAATAGGTATGTGGAACTTTTAATAATGATGTAATTATACTGGATTAAACTAAACTATTTAATATTACATTTACACCAACTCAAAATCTAGTAGATTTGAATTAAAATCTACAACGAAATCTAAGTAGAAACGATTTCGTTTACACCACAGTTTTTTTGACGTCTAGCAAGATTTCATTTTCTAAAAAATAATTTGTGCATTAGGGTTTGACAGAACAATTTCATCAGAGCCTGAGTACACCACATTAAAGTATATTTTTGTTGATCAGAGACTGAATACACCACGTTAACGTGTATATTTTTGTTGCAGCGTAGTATTTTTAAGTACTTTTTGAACAAAATCACAGTTGCATCGCTTGATACTGAATAGCTTTCAGGAGATTTTTTATTTCCCATTTTGAATGGGAAATCTTCTCAAAATCTACTAGATTTGGCTTGAAATCCCGAACGAACAGATTTCACTTTGATGTAAATAGACTATAAATAAAGCTCATTACCTTGCAGTGAGGTGTTGCACTAATTTTGGTGGGTCTGAGCATTGTCGAAGATATTTACACTGATCAGTTTAAACTAATTTAATTCAAACACTCTAAATAGTCATAACGTTTGTGCTGATCTGTCCATATTGATATTGATAGGTGCAAGTAAAACATCCAAAAACAATATTCCGTCTTTTCTACTCCCTCTTCATAATCTATTTTCCAAGTTCCAGTACAATTCACTGCATATATAGGGGCTATCCCCTAAGCACTAATCCAAGAAGAAGAAAAAGGTGTCCAACTATAATGCACGATGTTAAAACAAAACTTTAGGAGTGTATTAGAAACGATAATAGATGCTCTAACTCAAATTATGTCTCAGCAAATACTAATATTGCCACAACAATATTTCAAACTACTTTTTCTTTGCGTGTACTTTGTTAGGGTTAACTTTAAAAGCTCGGAAGTTACCATTGGACGACCATGTGTATTTTGTTTTTCTTTGAAGCCTAGTTGTTTATTCCATAGTGGTTATTTCCAACCTGGAATCATGTTAATTTAACATTGAGGTCAATTAAACTTGTGTGAATGTTGCCAAAGAACACTTAAATATTCTGATAGATACAAAAATCGAAGATATCGCGTAATAAACTTAAACCACCTGGGGCCAAATCACCGCATACGATATCTAGCAATATTATCGAAATTTTTCATTTTGGTATCATGGCATATGATATCGAATGAATTGTATTGCAATAATATAAAAAAGTTAAACAACTTATTTTTTTTTTGTATTCGTACTTCTATGCATATGGTATAAACATGTCGTCTTCAATCTATTACATTTTGTTTAAACTACGATCCTATATGCATCGTTTGCCATAATCTGGATGTATCGTAATGTTATTCGATACGACAGTTAATTCGATATCGTAAGCGGTGATTAGACTCCTGGTCTTTTTAATATAAGATTTTCAAATCATTTTGCTGTATACTTCACATATGTATATTTAAAAGTCAAATGTCAAATACAAACTTCATAATTGATATGAATAATATGAGAAAAAGTCAAATTAGTAAATGTTGATAAGTTCATTTTAATTTGAGTTCGGAAGCTTCAGAGAAATAATTTTTTTTTTTTTATAATGAATAAAATAACTGCTTTAATCAAATGGAAAAAAATTTATAGAAAATTTTGTACAAACGTCACTAAACAATCTATATATAATGGCTTAATAAATGCGTTCCTCCTCTTATCCACTTAATAAATACAACTTAAGTTGCCTGAAACCTCAAACAAAACCAAACTAATTATAAATGAAACACATAAATTCCCATTTTATTTCCTCACGCCTTCTGGCAAATAATACGCATCTCATACTGCAAAACTTTTTCAAAGCAATATCGCAGTTAAACACTTAATTAGCATAAGAAGTAACCATGAGTTTCTTTATCTGCTGCTCAAAACCAAAATGTATCCGCGGAAAAAAACATAAATTCTTCACCACTAAAATGAATACACGCAGAGAAAAAAGAAACAATTTTAGCAAGGACATAAACTAAAGGAAATTATTTTATAAAAGACACCCAAGTCATAAAAATCCAGCAAAATAAAAACATGATGGAAAACTGATTTTTAACGAGTTTTTATGACATGGCAATTTGAAAAAAAAAAAACATGTGATGAGAAAAAATTCTGGCTTGTAAAATAACACCAAAAGACTGAAATAAAATACTTAAAAAGGAAATAAAAAACCGAAATGCTCATTAAATTAAATGCAGTGTAAAATGCTCATAAAATGCTTCCGCAGGTACGAGAACAAGCGCACAAAGACCGACAAGCCAACCTCAAACGACATTAACAATTGTTAAATATTTTTTTTCTACAGTCGAAGTATAACACACACACACACACACACACACACTTGTGTGAGATTTAATGGTAAACTGTGGATGTATGTGTGTTCGTGTGGGCTTTTCAAGGCATATGTTTTGCACAACTGACTTTATCACCAGAAGCCTGGAAATAAAAGTTGACATAAAAATGAGTGGATGATAATAGTTGGTTTATTACTTGGAAATATCGGCAAAATTTGTACATGAATTGTAAAGCAGGAACCAAAAATAATTTTTGCTTTTGAAACTTCAATTCAAAAGCTGCGTTTTAGTTGGAATATATAAGCAAAAGCTGACATTTAAAACCTACGTTCGAAACATTGAGACTACAGCCAACTGTAACGCTAAACATAATCGAAATACTTAGATGTTCGCACTTTGGATCTGATCCGACAACTCTTCTGATAACATTATTTACAATTATCCTCCAAACCATAGACTACGCGAATCATATATTCCTGTGCTTCCTTATAATATGAGACAAGAATTAGGCACTCTACTCGTATTGACACATTTAAAACTAGCCCGGCTGAGAGTCTTCAAACACTAGCATCATGCATGAGAAATTGAAGTAAACTGAATACTTAAAGTATTTTCTTTGCCACATCATCCGTTTTTTGATAAAATCTCTGATCTAATAAAGCAAACCAATAATATACGTCCTTTTATCTAACGGCTTTCAGAGTTGAGCAAAGTTTTTTGTAAATATACGATTGATGCAAAAACTATTGAAAACACAGCGCTCCCTCACCTTGGTGCTTTTAACACGCTTCTATTAGTTTTACTTATATGTTTGTTTTTAGGTTTGCAACACTCGACATCCAAGCCATATAAGTGATTAGTACATATCGCTCCTTTATTGCAACATAGTCATAATTCAAAAAAGCTTGTTTCGAGAAAAACACACTTCAAACGATATGTTGGAATATACAACGGCATATATAGAGTGTTATCGCTTTAGTGCGAAAGTTTGAGTTGCCATATTGCTTCCGGGGAGGTGGGGGAATTTGAGGATCTACGAAGCCAATTTTGGGAATTTCCAAAAAAAAAAAACTTGAAGCCGCTTAGCTAACCGAATCGGAACCGGTTGTTCATATTCGGTGCGCGTTTCGGCCATGGAACGTGTTTCTGAACTATTAACGGTAATTCGATTCAGTGCGAAAATTGAAGTTGTCAAACTGTTTACGGGAACGTGGGAGATTCTGCCGAGTCCTGAAGTTGATTTTGGGAACTCCAAAGAAAACTTGAAACGTGTTATACGGATAATTATCTGGTTATATAGATAATTCAAGTAGAAGCTAGTGAATGAAAATTTCGTAATTTGATATCGAAGCGTATTTTTTAGTTTTTTTTAACTATACTGAATACTGATATAGACTTTTCTCTTGTATACAAATTAATGAAATACAACGTCCGTAGAGGTTCAAGAAAATTTTTTGGAATTAATTAATAGGAATTTGGAATTAATTAATAAGCTATCTGTTATGAACGAGAAAGCGGATTTTGCAGTTTGAGGCGATAAGCTTAAGTAAGCACAATTTTCCGTCTGTATTTTCCAATGAATTACTTGGAAATAAATCATGCCTTCCAAATTTCCTAAATATTAATTAAAACCGCTATAAAGTGCTCTAAAAGGACGGCAAGACGTATTTATTAACAACAAGATTGTACAACAGATAATAATACAAATCAACTTCGCTGCCTAATCGAAAAACTACACTTCCGTAGGTTCTGACCGACCTTAATATAAGCAAAAATTAAAAAGTTGACCAGCATGCCGATATTTTATAGAAAATAATATTTCAATTTGTTATAAATTTCAATTCGCGGATTACAGAAAATACATTGAAAAGTATATTTTCAATATCTGGACCGATTTATAGAAAGAAAATAACGAAACAAAACTATTCAAAATCAAAAAAATATACCCCACAAATTTAATGTTACCAACATACCCAACACAACGAGACCAAAAGGACCCAAGTAGGCTGGTTTCATGAAACTGGCGGCCTGTACAACCTAACCTAACATACCCAAAACTGACTTTATTCAACTAAATAGGATAAAAAGAGATCACTCTTTGATCTCCCACAATTTTTTTTGCTTTGACGTAGGCCAAACCAGGACACTCTGCTTTCTGAAGCAGGTAGGGAGTCCCCCGTTTGTTGTAGCAAATAAAACTCTAGGAAGCCGCATGAATTGTATTGTGATGGTCTTCCGAAACCTTAACACAGGATGAAAATTAGGGAAACAGGCACGGCCTCCGAAAGGTTCTGCCTAGCAGATCTCTCGGTGCTGATCATGGTTGAGATGCCTGCCTTGACTGAAACGTTCTGGCTGTACAAATCGCAGAATGACGAATCAGACTTCGTAATAACTTTAGTGCATGCCGGTTTTCGGGGGCATTTAGCCCCCCAAAGTGCTTTTGTCTTGCAAAAGCTACCAGTACTGTGAGGAACCAGGAGTAATGGCCAGGCGGATGAGTTAGTTAAGGGCTGATGCTCTTAAAGGGCTTCGGCCTTCCAGCTCATTGAGCCTTGTCTTCCATTGAGTGTTGGGAAATTGCATACAGGAGGGACTAGAAAGTCTGAACTCTTAAGCAAGCGGTTTGTCTAAATGGATACAAACTTAGGGCGAAAGTTGCGATCTATGTGAACCTAGAAGCAACACGTGGCACTGGTGAATCGTGAATAGTTCACCTAGTGGAGTTAGTCCATTATCAGATTAGGCCGACAAGAAAGGTGCTGATGTAAATCAACTTCTCAATCTGTCTTGCAAAGATTTAAAGATTGCCGACTCCTGCATAACGAGTAAAATATAAAATCAGTGTGATCGACATTCTTCTTAAAGAAGGTGTATTGAAAAACATCATAAAGTGTTTAACTCAAATAAATATTTATAGTTTGATTTTAGTTGTCAACTTATATAGGATGTCCGCCGGGATGGTATACTATTCGCAGTAATTCCATTGTAATCCTGGCTGTATGCGATTTGGCACCGTCTTGCTGATACCACGTGTTAATGAAGCCCAACGCAATCAAGCCAAAAGCAAAGTTTTCATATCACGTTATCGCTCCTCATTACCAGTTACCGTTACGCCGTTACGTGGGGGGTTACATTCCCCAGAACCAACTATTCTGTTTATTCAAATACATGTTCGAATGAAAATGTGCCTCGTCACTTATTATGATTTTTTCATGAAAATATGGATTGTCATGGGCGAGCTGTAACATCCAATCGGCGTAAATCGTCTTGTTGAAGAAGCTCTTGGGTCAACTGAATCTTAAGTGGTAACGAATGCAAATCCTTGTGCAAAATTGTTGTCAATGTTGTTCTTTTAAGGCTTCGAATTGAGGTTGATGAATTGTTTTGAACACCTTTTTGAGCAGCAGTAATGCTTTCAGTCAATCTTGCAGTACGTTGTGGTCCATCGGCCTATCACCTACCTACCCTTGTTCTTCACAATCATTCACTACGCGATAAATAGTATGTTTTATTGGCACGTTGTTTTTCCCAAAAATTTCACGTAACTTTCTCACCGTCACAGTAATCGATAATTGATTTTAATAAAAATTATTCAAAGATTAAAACACGTTGGTTTATCGAATATTTTTCCATAATAAATTTCCCAGGTTTCTACTTCACGACTGCCAAATATAAACTGTCAAGACTAATGTTTACTAAAATGGCGGCAAAACAGAGTATTACAGCTTCCCGGCCGATACCCGATATATGACATATAATATATCTAATGGTTTTTGTAAAACTAAATGGTCTACACGAGGGCGGATTGATATTGAAGCTACCCAAGTAGAAAAATAATTTTTTTTTTTCAAAAACCATTTACTCAACATAGTCTCCTTTTAGCTCAATATACTTAGTAAGACGGTTTTCCAACTTTTTTATCTGAATAATACAATTTTGTGAATCACTTTTTTTTTTGTAATCACTTCTTCGTTTTAGATGATTCTTTTTCCTGCCAGCAATTTTTTCAAGTTTGGAAACAAGAAAAAGTCACTAGGAGCTAAATCTGGACTATAAAGTGGATGATCAACCAATTCGAAGTGTAATTGACGTGATTTTAGCTTCGAATCTAATGCTGTGTGAACCGGTGCGTTGTCTTGAAGAAAGAGCACTTTCTGCTTTTCGTTTTTTCTTGATAGCATTAATCAATTGATATAATAATACACGAAAATACTTACTTGTAATTGTGAATACTTTTCCAAGATAATCGATGAGCAATATTTCGTGTGCATCCCAAAATACAGTGGTCATAACCTTGCCAGGCGATTTCTTCGCCTTCTTTAGAGCACTGCCACCAGCTCCTACCCATTATTTTGATTGATTTTTGGTTTGAGGTGTGTAGTGGTGGACCCACGTTTGATCAACAGTTATGAGCCGACGCCAAATATTAACAGGTTTACATTTTATCATGTCCAAACACCGCTGGGAAGTTGTCTGTCAAACTCGCGGCACCCATCTTACCGATAGCTTTTTCATATGCAAATGTTCATGCAAAATATTGAATACACGTTCGTATAATATGTTTACAATCTAAACAATCTCATGTAACTTGACTCGGCGATCATTCATAACGATATCTAAGATTTTCTTGATATTTTCTTCAGTAACCAAAACTTTTGGTCTTCCTGTTGATGGTATGGTTTAATGCTTGTTCGGCCGCATTTGAATTCAGCAATCCAATATTTTACCATGTAATCTGACGGAGCAGACTCACCTTAATATTTATCGAGCTTTTTATTTGTCTCTTTCGCCATTTTCCCTATCATATAATAGTGTTTAATCACTGCACGAAATTCACTTTTTTCCATTGTTCAAGAAACATAAAAGTTGCTTACTTCAAACTACTTCAAGAAATAAACTAATCGATGAATTTGGGTGAAATTTTAACAGCTGTCATTTTTACGATCGCAATTTCAAAAAAATATTTTTTTTTGCGTTTGTGTTAGGTAGCTTCAATATCAATCCGCCCTTGTATAACCTAATTATGTTGGGGGCCTCTAAAATACCAAATTAATAATAATATAACGTTTTTAAGATTTAAGCTACAGGGTGTCTGGCAGCAGATTTGTATTTTTTAAACTTGAATAAAAAAAGCAATAGTTGACACAAAGTTTTATTAAGAGCATTCAACGATAGAATGAAAATTTTATTTTTTAAAGAGTATGTTATCCAGATGTCTGCCGTCAAGTGGGGCACACTGTTCAAAGTGGAGCCTTGTGTTCTGGGAACTTTCGAAAAAATAAATGGTCCAATAGATAGGAACAGTTACCCTGGAGCAATGCAATGGTTTTGATGTTTCAATCGAGGGTTGTGGTTTTTTGAATACCATTAACGGCAGCTTTGTTTTGTTGACGAGACCGTTTAAGTGAAAATGAGACTCGTCGCTCTAAAAAATGGGTTTTACAGTAGTGCTGGGAAAAGTCTTTCATTCTCTTTCAGAGAGGTTAAGTGAATTAATGCATTCTTCTCTTTCATCTTTCTGCCCGCCAAACATTTCAGAATGAATGAAAATGTTTCAATTATGTGTGTCAGGTGGCAGCACAAAGAATTTGTTTAAACTAAAATATATATAAAAAAATTACCTACAGCCTGTTCGACGATATCGAATGAAAATGTATGCGAAAGAAAGCTAGTTCGTTCTCATGAACTTATGTATTTTAATTGAATTTTGACACATCGTTCTCATAGAATAAAGTTAGAAAAACCCAAATCAATTTACTCTCGCCTAGAAGGCGAATGAACTTTTCCTTTCGACATCGGCGAACCGGCTGTTAATGTTCATTTTCAAAATTAATTTCAATTTAAAAAAACAAAATAAAATTAATAACTGATTTTGAAGGTTTACGGGTACTGAATGAAAGGTGGCGAAATATGGAAAGAGCTTGAAGAAAGAAATAGAGAAAGAATACAGGAATATTTCAGTCTTTCAATTGAGAGAATCATTCAGTTGTATTAATTCATTCATGAATGACACAAGACTAATTTACAGTTCGCTCCAACAAAAATGTCTCCACTATGTCGATAATTCAAATGGTGTCAACCTCTGCTCGTACCGTTTATTACTTTTTGAAATAATCGTATTTCAAAATATAGGTGCTGTTCATAGAACACAGACTAGCAACTCGTCTAGAAAATTTGTATGAACGTTACTCAATTTTTTCAGTCTGTGTTCTATGAACAGCACAATAAACTCAAAGTATTTATTATTTATTTATATAGTAACTATATAGTTGCAAAGTAAATTTGCAAAGTATAGGATGCACAGCATGGGCGGGGTGACAAAGACCATAATGCCCAAGGTGGTGTTAACAGTACTTTTCTAGCGTCGCTGTGACTAACTATAACGACCTATGCCTTCACATAGGAAGTTTCCACGTGGTTAGCAATGAAATACCTATAAAACTAACTGTAAACCAATACAGTTAGTTAAGGCAAACCGTTAACCGTCGCTGTGACTAACTATAACGACCTATGCCTTCACATAGGAAGTTTCCACGTGGTTAACAATGAAATACCTCTAAAACTAACTGTAAACCAATACAGTTAGTTAAGGCAAACCGTTAACCACTGCAAGCGAAACGCAAAACTCTCGAAGACCGAACAACAAACACAAGCCTGACCGCACTTAAGAAATAATTACGATGACGCGAGAGCTGTTCTTCAGCCCAGAGCTGCTTTGCGACTGAAACTCAAAGTAAATAAACTGAATTGATTGAAAAATATATTTACGGCCGTATTCATAAAAAATATTGTATGTTTATTAAACACTTATTTGACAAATGTCCTATAGATATTTGTCATAACAGTTTAATAAACATTCAATATTTTTTATGAATAAGGCCACTAATATTTTATTTAATTCAAAAGTATTTCAAATTCTGTTGTTTCACACGATTACACCGCTTTCACATACAGAAAGTTTACTGTGCCAACTCTTTAGTTTGGTGGTGGTAAATGAAAAAATTGGCACAGGAGGGCTACTCCCTTTTCTGTTGCTACCACCAAACTCAATATTTTGCAAAATAAACTACGGAAGCGGTGTTAAATTTTTGTTTGATTGATGCCGCAAAGTTGACCCCGAAGCCAATCGAAACCGAGCAGTTCATATGTTTCAAATGTAGCGGCAATAGGCATTCTATGTTAGAAGCCACTTTTTGTCTACTTACTACTCCATAAAAGCTTTAAGTAAGCTCCGAGTCTACATGTAATGGTATGTACATATTGGCCGCAATTTCGAAAGTTATTTCTTTATTAAATTTCATTGGCCTTAATTATATAAAATATTATTTGACAAATTTCCTATAGAAATTCGACAAATATGGCCGTATGTATTTATATGGAAACTATAACTTACTCGTATTTCTAAAAATACATACTTTTCTTACGATTTTATAAATTTTAACTTTAAAAGGAATTTTAACTTTAAAAATATGCTTCTCTCTACAAGCATTGCATTTAAAATAATAAATAATACAAAATTTATGAAGAGTCGCGCATTAAATAATTCACATGTTTCTTGGCATTCCCATTTATTTTACAAACATATGGCTGCAGGTCTTCGAAATGGCATTATAAATGCATTAAATTTCTACATTTTTATAATTTTCTCTATTATAAACTTCATAATAATTCTAAAAAAAAAACTATTGTATGTTTGTATGTAACAGACGAATAGGGACGCGAATAATGAATGCATCTATCATCTCTTAAACCGGGTACAAAAAGAACACATACGAGTATTTTTTCCTTCTTTGCGTAGCGACTTTCCAATTATTGACTTGTGGGTGGCTGTAATGTGACAAATAACAGTGTCTGGGAAAAGTGATGATGAAATCTTTTACGCATTGAAAGAAGGAAATAGCATCAATTTATTGGGAATGGAGCAGGTACAGTGGGGAATGGCGATACACAAAAAGAGCAAGAAGTGTAGTCAAAGCAAAAAATTAACTGACGGCTTTAAAGTGATTTATATTGCAAAAGGGAAACTTGTGATCTGCATTCTAAGATATTAAAAGTATGTGTTTATGATTGAAAATTTATTTATTTTAGTCAATTAAAGTGTATAATACTAAGCCCATAGTGCCACTAAAATTTTTTGCATAAGGTAAACTATTACTTGATCAGGTATTTAGTAATAATCTTATACAAATAAATTATATATAAAAATTACAACTCATATTCCAATAAAAGATCTCCCCAGTCAACATTTATTGTATGCAGCCCATAAGTAGAATAAAACGAACCAATATAGTAATACACTGAAAAAAAATACATTCTTTGCTAATGGGAATGAAACCATTTCACACATCATTCTTTTGTTAAAATAAAAAAAAAAAGTTTCATTTCGGTTACGAAAGCTTCATTAATGTGATGAAAATTTTGCATAGCATTACTTTATTATATTTTACAGCTTCATTAAAGTTACGAGAATTGTTTCATTCGAGCTGCGAAAAATTTCTGCATAAAAATTTAAGAATTTCGTTATAACTACTAAACAGTAAATATAATTAAAATAGTTGATTATATTAATGTAAGAATTTCATATCAACTACGAAACGTTGTGGTCAAAACTATGCATATTTAATTAGATACTCCATGGCTGAGATTGCAAGTTTGACTACTGCCACAAACTCTTGGTGTTCCTCAAGGCAAGAAAAATAGCTTCGCAGTTTTTGTGTTGGATAAATTATTTTCATTATATATATATTAGCTCTTGCATTTAAAAGCTGATTTTTTTTTATATTTGCAATGAAAATATTTTTTTCATAAACGAAAAAATTTCTGTTTATTTACGATCATTATTTTTTTAATCAAAAAATATTCAGAACTTGAATGAAGCTTTATGTGAGCCTAAAGACAATGCCAAAAATACAAAAATTCATTATATCTACGAAAATTTTCCTGTCAATGTTAGACTTGAGAATAGTACAGTCAGTTAACGAAACACTGAGTAAAATATTTCAAAACTATTAATCCAATGAATAATAATTGATTCAATCAGATCGATTCTCATATTGAATCATTTTTAGTGTTCTGCTTGCGCACTAAGTTTATTTTTCGGTCATCACAAAATGTGGTTCACTATGGTTTGACTGTACACGTCAATGAATAAAACTGCTGCATTAGACATGATGATAATGCTCTCGTGTATGTTAAGATACCATTACAGCTGGGAAAACTGACTGCTTGGTGTACTTAATAGGGTGATGAAATCATTGGTGCATATTTCATTGAAAACAATGCTGGTCAGAAAGTTGCAATCGATGGTTACAATTGTAGAGCCATGATTACTGACTTTTTTGTCCATCAATTAAACATCCATGATGTGCATGAGCTGAGGTTTCAACTCAACATTGGTAACCGCAAGATAGCACGTTTCGGACTTGGGAATTGGTGTCTAGGATAATGCAACGTAATGCTGCAAGATTATTTTCTGTGGGTATATGCCAAGTCGATAGTCTATGCCGATAAGTCCGGTAAGATTGGCCACTTACAGAACATCATTCGCTGCGTTATTGCCGATATACGGCCAAACATGTAAAAAAAATATCGCAAAATTGGTCCTTCAGATTAGACTATGTCCGAGCCAGCCATGGCGATCGTTTGCTAGAAGAAATATTTTGATAATAATGCCAGAACATTATGTTTGAATAAAGTAAATTGTATGTCAATTTAAAAAATTCCTCTTAACTTTATTTTATTCCAAAGTTCTGTACATCTAAAAAAAAATGCTCTATATTGATAGGCAATTAAATACTAGATTTAATTTTACAAGAATTCCCCAAAGCTTTTCCACACAATCTATCAATTAAACAAGATGTAAAAGAGTCCGTCAAGCTGCGAATGGTTCTCAGACATGTAAGATAATCCAATGAGGAATACAGGCACTTCCTTGTGGTAGAAGCGGCCCAAACCGCTATTTATGTGTAAAAAATTCTCATGTCCATGACCAGTGTTGTTAACTATTTATAGCCAAAACGCACTGTGAACTTACCCAAAAGGCGCTAGAAAGCGCTAAGCTCTACATATTCACCAGAAAAGCAAAATAAATGTTATTTAAAGTTTTGTGAAAGTTCATGTTATTTTAAAGTTTGGTGAAAGTTCATTCCAAGTTAAATGGTTCCCGGTTTGCTGGTTATTTTATTACCTGCGTGAAAGTTTTTATCGACAATATTACAGTTTTTAATTTGTCGCTTTTTCGGCGTTACAAACGTTCTACACTTTTCTAAACTCAAGTTACATGCAACGTTTTTCATGCGAAAAGTTTTTTGTTGTGTTTGAAGTATTTTTTAAATTAAAATTTTTTTAACATAAAATAGTAATCCACCGAACAAATATTCTTGGCGATAACTTTGAAAAAATAATATGAATTGTGGTATACGGCTATCAAAAATGACGCCTGCAAAAGTAGAAAATAAACCTACTTTTTGCGTCGTAAGCGTCTATACGTTCTGTGCTTTGTGATTTATAACTTGTCTCATACAATTGCACTGGTTCTACTTTTATGACATACGCTTAGAACGCGTTACGCATGTAACGCGTGGTATGGACCTACAGCTTAAGTTTTCGAACTCTTTTAAACAAGTATTTTAACTATTGACATTTGGACATATATCAGAGTTTTTACAGAGCTTTACAGCAAATGTATTCCGTTGTACGCCATTATTTTGTACGAATTAATGATGAGTTCACTGTAAAGCGGCTCATACACCTTTCAACTCAGTTGGCAACTGAGTCGGTTGTTGTCCAAATCAAAGCGTGTATGCCTTTGTCAGTTGATTAGTTTGGCAGTTGTCGAGTTGGTTGAAGAAAAATTCAAATGTTTTGATTTTTTAAGTTGACTAGCAAGTCTTTCAATTCGATTGTGTTGTGTGTGTTCGAGTCTCTTGATCTGGTCTCAAAATTTATATTTGTGGTGTTTTTGCAAAGAGAATGTTATATATTCTTAAAATTGTCTATAATTTCCTTGAATTTAATAGTTGAAAGAAAATCTTTCAATTCAGTTTATGAAGTGTGTGGACAATAATCCATTCAGGTGAAAGACTCAATTTACAATTGAATTGAAACGTGTATGGGCCGCTTAACAAGCGTTATTCCCTTTTTATTTTTGATTTGGTAAGAAAAACTTTACAAGATAATGACTAAGGTCGATAATAATATTTTTCATTAAATATATTTTTAATCCAATGATTCAGCTTTATATCTATATTCTCCTAAACAACAATAAAAATAATTTTAAATGTCTTCAATTTTCTTTTCAAAATCAATGAACTCTGAAATAAGCGCATGGATGCGTTTCGTGATCTTGTTTTATATATAAGGGCCATTGTAAAAGCAACTAAATGTTCTTTAGTTAATATTTTTTCAGACCTTTTGATATTGATTTCTCGACAGACCTTTATAGATATAAGAATACCAGATAATAATATCATTCAATATAGAGTCAATACCAACATCGAAATTTACCACAAACTTGTTAAGAATGCATAAAGTAAATATAAAATAGCTATTTTAGCGGTTTTTTCCAAAAAAGCGCCGTGGCACAAAAAATGCAGTTTTTAGATGAAGAAAAACGCTTAATCTAGCGCGAAAGGCGCTAAGTTGGCAACCGTGATTAAAGAAAATAAACTTACTCCCTCTCTCTCTCTCTCCCTCTCTCTCTCACAGTAAAGTTGAGTTCAAAGCAACTGTTAGTAGCTTTTTGTGTCTATTACAGGCATAGATGCCAGATAAAACTGGTTTAAAATCGTCAAATTCGACAGAAAAAATCGTCAAAATCATCAATATAATTATTGCAAATCGTCAAAAAAAATCGTCAGCTAGTAAAATTAATTATTTTTGAATAAAAGATTTATTTCAACTTCGTAAAGTATAGAAAAACAGAAACTACAGCACTTAAAGCTATAACAAGAAAAATATACTCCTATAAACATCAATTTAATTTTATGGGTGTACCATTCATTAATTTTTGTGACATATATTTTTAAAATAAGATTTCAGTTAATAAAAGGTATTATTATTATACTAAACACTGCAGTTAAACCGGACACGCCTAAGTCATAACAACGTCAGTTGCAAAATTTTAGATACGAGTAGTCTTTGTCTTTTTTCATTTTTTTTTAATATATTTTTTATTATTTTTCTATATTTAGTATTAAGATTTGAATACTTATTGTTAGTTCATCGTTAGTTCAAGATTCAATAAATAAATAAAAAACAAAAAAACCCTTAAAAAAAAGAACGAGCAGTCTTTAGTATACGACATTTTTTCCGACATTCTTCAACTAATTTCTTACTTTAGTTTTGATGAGTTTCATGTACCTGCCTGCAAACTCACACATTTGCAGAAGACGATAAGACCAATATTTTTGCTATAAATTTAGTTATAGAGGGATACTTTATTCCAAATATCTAGCATTTTCATATCTATAGCGGAAAACAAGTTTTCCAAGTATAATTGGCTTTGTTTCTTTAACTCGTATTAAATTTTTCGTGTTTCGAATTCTACGATGAAATAAGAAAATTTTTCCATTATGTTAGAAAAAAATACGCTTTCTTCCTCTATAAGAATAAATCCTTAAGTTAAGGTTTTGAATTCATCTTTTAATTTAGTCGCCTTAAAATATTTTTATACTCTGAAATATCTATCAGATATTTCAATATTACAAACATACATATACATATGTATACCATTAATATTACTTTCATTTCTTACATAAATTAGCTTAGAAAAACGAAGTATGCATGTAGTTCCTTCAAAAATATGACGGTACAAATGAGATCTACAAAAATCGCCAAAAACAGACCTTAGATCGTCAAAGTGCTATTTTTAATACCCAAAATCGTCAAAATAACGATAAATCGTCAAATATGAACACTATGATTACAGGTCAGTCATGATGTCGCGGTGATCATCTTTTTACGTAATTTCTCGTTGATTTTGGTTCAAAGTTCTGTATTCGTCGAATACGTGGTGGACCGAGTGCAAATTTAATTCGTTTGTGGGTGATCCACAAACTGTTTCAGCGCAACTGTTTCAGCTATTAATATCCCACGGCCGAATACAGAACTTCAAATACCCTCGAAAACATTGAACTGGTTGAATGCAATTTATGGGAAAATCCGCGACTTTCAATATAAAAACTGCAGCCTCACTGGGACTTCTAAAAGCGATTATTCGTGAAATTAAAAAAAGTGTCTGAAATTCCACACACTTAAAATTCAAATCGTTCAAGAACTAAAAGAAAGTGGCTTTGATTTAGGCAAACTTTTTTGTGAAACCCCATTTTTATGGAGCGACGAGGCTCATTTTCACTACTGTTACTGGTTTTCCTGAAACCCTCGATTGAAACATAAGAACCCATTGCATTGCCCCAAGGTAACTTTTTGCCTTATCCATGCATGAGATAATTGGACTATTTTTTTCGAACGTTCTCGAGGTCAGGTGACGAATGAAAACAGTGAAAATTCTTGGCGCATGATTACGGAATTCTATTTGCCAAACCAGAGCTGATCGTACTCTTCACACATGTGTTTTCAACAGGTTCAGGCGACTGCACCCACAACCAGAGTTTCGATGAATTTGCTTCGGAAAAAGTTTCTCCCAACCAGTTGTTGGGTCCCTTTGGGCACATCCAATGGCACCGAGGTTGCCCGATCTAACTACCATGGAGTTTTTTATGGGCCTGCCTCAAAAAAAGTGTTTATAATGACAATAGCCAATCTTTTGTGACTTTAAAGAAAACTATTCGTTGAGAAATCAACTCAATTTAACCAAGTTTACTGCAGTGTATGGCGCAGGGCACAAGGCTCCATTTTGTATAACTTGATGGCGTAAAATTACGCTGTGCTTTACGCGCTAATTTAGATTTCGCAGTTAGAAGCAAGGTTTTGTTTACTAGTTTTGGTGAGAACGGCTGATGTGGGTGGTTTGATGGTAGTTTTACGAAAATCATAATAATTTAGACTTTTACTACGTCGGCGTAATAGTTTGATGTATGCATGATGCACGTGACTGCATCAAAATTTTTTTTGTTTGGTTTTAGGAATGACGGCATAGTCTGTGATGAGATAAACTGGAAACATTTATTAAACATATTTTATTTTTGAATTAATTGATATTTATTGACAATTGCAACTAAAAAGAATTTACTATTTCGCAAAAAGCAACATTCAATTTCCGACCGAAAATGCGAAAGTACTTTTCTTTGCTTAACACATTTAAAATGAAGTTTGATGGAATGAATTTGACAAGTTGTTGTGCTAAGTCAAACTAAATTTTACGTATACAAATATAAATTTGATCAAATAGTTTGATTGATGTGCCCACGTCGCTTAAGGAAAAATATTGTTATTCGCTGTATAAAAATTAAAAACGTTCAAATATGTCTCTTAGCATGAGCAGCAAACACAATTGTCTGTTTGGCAATTGGCAAAGATGACGGATGAAAGAATGTGCAACAGGACTAAAATAAAAAATTTTAAAAAACGCTAAAAACGCAGAGGAAGAGGAACGAACCATCAATAAATAAAAACATGATAAAAGAAAAGGGGATTAGAACATGAGCGCGTACAAGTGTGCGTGTTTTTTATGATTAATCGATTTTACGATGATAGCATCATATACGAAGCATAAAAGTTAGAAAAAGACATAATTCGTAAAAATTTATTGTATTTAACAGCCAGAGCTGTTTGAATAAATCCTCAACTCAGACACACATGCTTGTGTTACGTAAGAAGAGGATTGCAAAGTGTGTGCGCGAACACTACACATTCATCATTTGTATTTGTAAGTGTCTTACCCAGTTGGTAAAATCGTCCTAGACGATTTGTATTTCTGTTTAGGTTGTTTTTAAAAGAAATTTTAATAGAAGTTGGGCGCCAAGATGAGCGACGATGTCTTCAAGTAAAATATTTTTGCAAAAATATATCGAAACTTCATAATAAACAAGAATTATTTATTTCTTATTATACGGTGCGTCAAATTGTCGCTTGAAAGGTCTTGCATGATTTCGTATTTGTCTTGTTTAAGTTGTCGTGTTTTGCACGATTTTCTTTCGTCTTGTACAGATCGTTCAAGGTGTCTTAATTGCATAGCCAACTGGGTACATGAAAACACCCACCCCCTACATAAGGAACTTCAGTACAACAAATTTTTCTTGATTAAAAATTAGTTTTTGTAATACTCTATTTTTAAAGATTTTCTCATATTTTTATCTCCCCGTAGCGAATTCCTTTATAGCAAATTTTTCTCTGTAACTAACTGATTATAGGCACGCAATATGCTTTTGATACGATCAATAATCTCTTAGAATAAGATTTTCTTCAGTCATACAGTTTATTTCATACTAACATATGTGCGCTGAAGCTAACCTTAATATTTTGACGAAAATAGGAAACATTTTTCTTAATTATTAAATAGAGCATAATTATATTTTACCCATTCACATTTGATGATCAATTTGACATAGATAATTGGTATCAAATCATTAACGGAGAATTGCTAAATTATTTTCCACTATATGATTTAGAGATTTGTTATATTTTAAATCCTTTGCACTTATATTGCTGAGTTTTGTTACTACTGAGAAATCACCAGACAGCGCCAAACAGAGCTTTTATTTCACTGGTTAATAGAAATTGTGCTTTTAGCGACCAAAAAAAAGCAGCAATGTTCATGGTCCTTCGAACCAGACCATGAATGATTTCAACATGAAAATCCATACCAAACTAGACATAACAAAATGTACACCAGTTAGAAAACCATTCCCAACTTAAATTTTTATAGCTCTACAAAAACACCCATTACCTACATGCCTATACAAATTTACTTGCCAAGTCAGTCAGTTCTTTTGTACTCTCGTTTTTATTATATACGGAATATTTTAATACATAGTTATGTATGTCGAAGTATACTTTGCATGAAAGATACTAACCAAGAAACTAAAATCACCTTCACAAGTGTCTTTACAGTCAAGTTTAAGTGATTTTACATGGAAAACATGTAAAATAATAAAAGTTTTCCGTATAACACAAAGATATTTTAATTAACATCAGCAGCCTTTTTAAATGACCTCATATTCAAGTGTTTCCAAATTGGCGCAACGAGCGCAAATAGGTTAAATCCAACAGCACATAGGCATATAATTTAACAAAAATCAAATACAATGACAAAAAGCCAAAGAAAGTAAAGCTGTATAACATATGTATGTACGAATATAAACCAGAGAAAGTCATTGACGATGACATTTTGTGTTGTCGTCACATTTGATTTTTATTAACATTATATAAAAAAAAATGAAGGGTATAATATAATAATGAATGAAAAGAAATAAACTCTATCTATAGGAGATTTTAAATTAATATTGAGCTTATAAAACATGTTCCATCGATGTAGTCTTCTATTCAAAATACTGTTTTAAAGCAAATTTTTTTAAAACATAAATAAGAAGGCAGTTTATACCCCACAGCTTTATTATAGTATCACTAGATTCATCTTTTCAGCACTAGATAATACTACTAAATATAACTTCTGGCATTTGACCACCACAGCAGGTAAAATTAAGGTAAAATTTTCTATTACTTTTCCCGCCAGCCTACAAAGCACACCAAACAGTCAGCTTTTCTGGATGTTACAACATAAACTTGGGGACTATTATCACTCAAAATGCAGCAGTTTTGTTTATTGACATATTTAAACATATGTGAGCTTCGTTGCCAAATAAAATTCGCTTATGGGAATCGAAATCAACGGCAATCTTGTGTGGGGCTCATTTACACAATTTAGACGTGAATTTCAGACGTCAGTCTCTTCATGCTGAAATGCCAAAATATATTTCTTTGGTATTTATTTATTTATTGAATTTTCAAAATGCACTAACAATAAGTATTCAAATCTTAAGACTAATCACAAAAAATGAACTAAATCCACCCAATGCTATACAAAAGGTTTTATTTTGCCCGAACTTCATCGAAAATTTCTCTTATTTAACGCTCTGATGGAGGCAAGGGTGTCCCGTCTTCTCAACAGAGTGTGACGGCCAAAATTAAGTGTGTTGCGTACGCTGTAGAATGCTGTGTCATCTGCAAAAGTTGAAGTCTAGATTCCGGATCTCGTTGCCATGTCTGAGACGCAAATCAAATATAAAGGAGGTCCTAGAATGCTACCTTGGGGAACTCCTGGTTTGAGTGGCTTGTAAAATCGCCTTCTGTGATAACAAACGGCCGCATAAGTAGCTTTCCAGAAGCTTGTGAGTGTTTGCAGGCATGTTTAACTTAATTTTGTGCATCAAACCGATAAGCTACAATTTAGCAAAAGCTTGGGAAATGTCAATGAATAGAGCTGAACAATAGAAAAAGTCTGTCGTGTGACGTTGACGCACAGACTAGGCGTTTCTTTAGCCAGAAAACCGAATCGATGATTATGGATACATCCCACATCAGCTTCGCCATCAATAATTTTTCGAACAGCTAACCTTAATATCACACCACTTACACTCATAATATGTTAGAAAACGCATATCTGGTAACCACATACTTTTATTTTTAAAGTCCTGTATTACTTATAAAATTAACTTAAAATTCGATTCAAATCCAAAACAGATCTTTTTGTCTTTAGGTCGTTAGATTACTTGCAATCATTTTGCGGATTTTGCAATTATTTTTTAAAACTGTCTTTTTTTTTTCTTGACGAAGTTTTTAAGGAACCAGAAATATTGAAAAATAAAAAATACAAAACAACAAATTTTTTAAGAAAAGCAAAAGACCTTCAGCTGTTATTTTTTCTGTCTTCTTTGATCGAGAGTTATTGATCGCGGCAATTATTGTTATAATTAAAAATATTTCTCGGCTAAACCCAGGACTGAAATTGAGTCAGACGGAAGATACCATCATATATTTTAATACTTTACGTTGACGGAGAAGTACGGAATGTGACACAGCTCATAAGAATACATGTATTTCAACTTAGTTGGCAGTTGTTAAAGGCAACGTATAACGTGTGACGGATTCTATGTGCACCGGCCTGTATGATATTTATTGGCCTGTGCATTTGTTTTGTGGTGCTGTGTTTAGTCCAAAAGTCCAATTGATGATCAGGAATGCATCCCACATTGTTCAATATTGTACTCAACTTCGCCATTAACAAATTTTCGAACAGTTTTGAAATTGTTGGTAAAAGACTTACTGGTCTATATGATTCTACCTTAATCGGATCCGTCCCTGGCTTGGATAATACTCAAAGCGTAAAATAGTGTTAAAAATAAAAAGTAGAATTCTTCTAGCTGCACGAGCTAATTGCTCAAGCATTTTACCAGTTATCGGTACTACACCATAATATTGCGTGTAGACAACATTTTTTAGAAAGATCTTTTTGCGCAGAGTCTATGCGAAAGGAATTTATTGTATTGTATCCGTAACTATACAGTTGCAAACAAATTTGCAAAGTATAGGATGCACAGCATGGGCGGAGTAACGTAGACCTTATGCCCACGATGGTATTAACAGTATTTCTTTTGCGGCGCTGTGACTAACTGTACCGACCTATGCCTTCGTATAGGAAGTTGTCGCGTGGTTAACAACGAAATACCTCACAAAAACCGTAAACTAATACAGTTAGTTGAGGTAGACAGTTAACCAATGAGAGTGAGACGCAAAACTCTCGAAGGCCAAACAACAACAACTTAAGAAATAATTACGATGCCGCGAGTGCTGTTCCCCAGCCCAGAGCTGCTTTACGACTGAGAAAAGGAATTTAATTCCAACTCTTTCGCTCAAAACACACACAGGCAAAATGGCCGGCATACATGATTAATGGTGAAATGGCGATTTCCGGTCCTTTCGATTTTAGACATTGAAGGTGACAGGTGCATTTCCCATCTGCAATAAATCGAGGATAAATAAAATGTGAAATCACCAAAACAGATCCAGTAAAGATTCCAATAACCCTTATTATAAAATAATAAAGGCACAAAAAGTGAAGAAAACAAGATGAAACTGCATGGGACTGCTTAGGAGGATTTGGAAGCGCCTCGTAAGCTGAAAACTATCCCATAGAACCGTGGCATTGACCACACAAACGTGTTGGGAGAGGCAACCACCACTGCATTGCCAGAATGATCGAAAATCAGCAGAAAAAGACGGACTATTGGAATTCCTGCCGCACACAAAATTGTACGCACCAATAAACATATAAGCCTGTAAAGTATATCTACTTGCGTTTCAAGAAACCTCAATGTGTTCTGATTTGTCTCAACGAAAACTGGACACACCGAAATGTATAAATCATACCTACCTGATTTGTCGTGAAGAAAACTGCGTACATCGGAATGTAGCAACTCTACTCAACTGATTTCGTACAGCCGTAAGTGCAGTTGTGAAAAAGATTTGCATCAGCACCTGCCTTGCGGCCTTATCTGATGATGGACTAGTTCCACGGAGTGAATTATTCACGATTCACCAGCGACCCCATGTGGCTTACCAGGCTCACACAGGTAGCAATTCTTGCCATATAAATGAGGTCATATGAGCAACTTGTTGTTAAGGAGTTCAGGCCTTCTAATCCCTCCTGTATGCAATTTCCCAGCAATCAATGAAGGACAAGGCTTAACGAGTTGGTAGGCCGAAGCCCACTAAGAGCATCAGCCTTTAAACTAACTCACCCGTCAACCATCACCCCCAGTTATAGTACAGGTATCTGTTGTATAGGCAACAGATCCTCGGGAGATTGTTAGCCCCCGAAAAAAGCCACACACCAAAAAATTATCAAGGACACTAACACTCCCTTCCTGCGTTTTAGGTTTCAACCACAGCCAGAACGTTTCAGCCAAGGTAGACACCTCAACCATGATCAGCCCGGGTCGAACCGCAAGCAGAACTACCCGGGGGCCATGATGATCCCCGTTCTGCCAATTTATACTCTTAGTAAGGGTTTCGGAACCCAATACAACATAGGTCATGCGGCTTCCTAGAGTTTTGTTTGCCGCACCAAACGAGGGATCCCTTCCCATCTTTTCATCGAAAAACAGAACGCCCAAGTTAGGAATACTCCAAGGCAAAACCTGTTACCCGAGAGGAGCCGTAAGTGCACACGGAGTTGCGCAAAACTCTGTGCATGTCATTAAACCCAAAAAATTCTGCCAATGGTGGCAAATAAAATTTTGTTATAACGGCACGCACTCTTGAGGTAAACTAACTTTCCAAGCCGTGACGACGATTTATTAGTCAGGCGTCCCAGTGAGCAAAGTAACCGTCGACAATAATCCCAAAAGCAAGTCTTCCCAGAGACAAAAAAAAAAAATAATTATCTGATCAGACCATAAATTGTGAATCCGAAGTGTGGGAGAAACATTAGCCATCTACAGTCAAGAAGAAAGTGTCAGCAAGCAGTTGCAGAAGCAGCCACATTCGTCAGTTAAGTATCGGTAGAATGGTAGCAATTTACTAGTAGTTGTAGTGTTATAAAATATAGTTTATCAACGTAGAAATAAAAAAAACACCCGCTTTCGAAAAAAAATAGTTTCAGATTGTATTACAAAGAAAAAGAAACCTAATAATAATAATGATAATGGATCAGTGGCCAGCTTTAAATCCCATTACAGCCATTATGGGTCACTCTGCCCTACACCGAGCCTGAGGTCCACCCCCTTAACCCTTGTCGGTACCATAGTACTAAATATACCCCCTCTTTCGCACATAATCGATAACATCGATTATCATTCATTTGGGTTTCACCAGCCCTTCGATCCACACAAAGAAAAAAATTAAAACAAAATCGAAAAAAAATTAAAAGAAAAAAAAAATATATATATAAAAAAGACTTTGATGTGATTAATTGTGTTCCTTTAAATGTATAATAAAAAAATGCAAAGATAACGGGAGTGTTGACAGTGAGGCGCGGCTTAAGGACAAAGAGTTTGATAAAATAAGTTTATTTTTAAAAAGGGCTTACGAAAGTATTTCTTGAAATCGCCCTGATTGTGAAGAAAAGAGGTAGCGATGCAAGAAAGGTTTCCGCAGCTTACATCCGATTATATATGCTATACGTTGTTATACGAGTACAGATATTCTTATGCAGATTAAAAGGCCAGAAGTGCATGGCCCTGTGAGTTTATTTGCACATGAATTATACGATTGATTGTAAAGTCTAACAAATAATTGATAAGAAGCTTTGAGAGGAATTAAATATCTTTGGTCAATGAATTTTTAGTATACTAATCGATAAGCGAGATTACATGTGAAGTGTGAACTTAAGGTAGCATTATAAGATACGAGTACATTTAACATTTATGTAACAGAATTTAAAAATAAGCTTATCGTGGCCCAGAGTAAAATTTAGCGATGTGTAGTTGAATGGTAATAACCGCGAGGTGTGTAATGGGTGTGGGCATGTTAGAAGTGCCTACAACATCCGGCTTACATGGGCACCACGGCTAGCTTATAACGCACCCAGTAGATGTTGGACCGCATTAAAAATATATTTACGATGATGCTAATGGAATTTTTTGCCCAATAGGACTCTTAGCATAACTTATGAAGCCCGTATATGTGCCTTAAATTTTTTATTGACGGAAATCTTCTTTCATGTGTATTCATTTTTGATGGAAAACTGACTTGAGCAGAAAGTAATAAAACAAAAATTAGACGGAAAATAGACGTATGTACAAGTGTGTATACGAGATTCGAGTGAGATGTGTATCCTTGTTTGTTGGAGGATAAAAAGGATAAATAATGGCAGTGATTGAAAACTGTTAATCGGAATAAGCTCCAAACAAAATCAAATTGAAAAACAGTAAAGCAAACATTATTTGCTTTTATTTAAAAGGCAATAAACTTGAGATTTGTTAAATAAATTACTTTATAATCAGTTGGGTTTCTGAGTTAAAGAATTTCTTACCCAAGAAACTAAATTTTAATATTGTGCAAATTAATTTTCTCAATTTATTTATTTTTAATTAACTTTTCATCCAACCAATCGTTTTATTATAAATTAGAGGAGAAACGTACATAAATTTCACTGTCATTTCGAAGCGAAAGGCAATGGATGCCAAATACAGACAAACACGGAAAGATTTTTTGCAGCCAGATAGACAGCAAAACATGCGAGTTTTAACAGGCAAATAAAATATAAAAAAACAAGATAAATAAAGTCAAAAAGGTGGTACAAAAGCAAAGGAATCAAAATTGTCTGTAGTCTTGAAAGCACTCAATGACTTAATATTTGCTTTAGTTGTATTCACCTGACTGACACGACGACAGCCAAGTAATAGACATTAAGACAGTTAAGACATTTGCTGTTAGTTTTATTACTTTATCTTGATCATAATTTCTATAATCAAAGTTTTATTAAGAAAATATTTCGCAAAAAAATAGAGGGGAGCAAAAAAATTTATATAAAAATTAAATTTCACTTTTTTCGTCGAACAGAAATGACAAGTTTATCAACACTTTTTGTTTGAACAGCACCAGGGAAATAATTTTAATACTTTCTGGTTTTCTGCTTTTCTCACAAGTTATATTTTTAATTTGAATTACGAGCAAATAAAAGTCAACTCACTTTAACGCTGCCACGCATAAAATTAAACAAACATCATTAAGTGGAAAATTTTAACCTGTAACTTTGTGGCGCAAAATCAAATTAACTCTTTCTTGATGTTTGTTGTTGCTGTTATAATTGTAATCACTACAATAATTTTAAACAATTCAATGCTTCAGTTATCATGCAGATGACAGGTTTATTTCTTAGCCTATTATTAGTAGTAGTTAGTACTCGTAGTATTAAAAAACTATTTTTTACAAATTTTAAAATTAAAATTTTGTTTCCTTAATTATACAGAGAGTCAAGCAACTATGCTAGTTCATATCGATGGTTCTACTGTCAAATTAACACGAAAAACAAGTTTTGACCACAAATTAATATCGTTGGCTTTTAATGTTATTTAGTTAACATTAGTGATTTTTTTTTTCTTTTTTTTGCCAATAACGATTATGTATTTATGATAAATAGTTAAACTTTTCTTACTGAACACGTAGAAAAAATATATGATTGATACAACAATATTCTAAGAGCAACATTCAATTGTTCAGTTATATGGTTGTATTTCATAATATTACATTGTACAATATCTTAAACTCCATTGAGGCTCACAATAGTATTGTAAAAAAATTGTATAAGTAACTATACTATATTTTAGTTCAACATTTTTGTAATAATAAGTAACCATAGTATTATTATTATTTTTTAACTTGGACCAGTACTCAGGGGATAAACCCTGTAAGGAAAATAAGTTCTGAGGAGGGGGAAAGGGAGAGTAGTGTTTATGAACTTGAAATTTCCAACATTATAACAAACTGGAAACACGTCTGTAGGTAACTTATTCCACATGCGGAAAACGAATTCTCTCTGTAATGCGTTCTATGATTTCCCGGGCAGTCAACCACAAATTGATGGGTCCTGGACGATAACCGCGTGTTACGTAAAAATGTGTGGGTTTCGGAAACAAGATCCCTAATCTCGTCAGAGAAGAATCCATTGTAGTAACGATACTACAATGGAAAAAACGGATGAAAAATAAAGTTTTTATTAAGGATTTTGTAGAACGACAATATTTTCATTTTCATTGCTCACGGTGTAAATTCAAAAAATTTAAATTAAAATGACAAGCGACTTGAACTTTTGTGTTTTTTCCAGATGGATCTTCGCGAATGAGGAACCATTTGTTCATCCCACCAGCCTTTGTAACGTCTCTCGGCTTCTTCCATTTTTTGGTGAAATCTTTAACCTTATTCATAGCCTTCGAAGCCCAACTTCGTGGGGAAAATATCCAAATGACTGAATAAGAAGTGTAATTTATTTGTCATGTTTGAACCTAAAATTTAAAAAGAATAAATTTTCAAATGATAACGGCCTTTTTGATATATATGCTTTCACTCACTACTGTAGTTTCCCAAAAAGTTCTGAACGATGTCCTGGAATGTTTGCCATTCCTCCACATTAGCTGTATCTAAACACTCAATAAATGTTTGGTCACCGTACAGAGCCCGAATTTGAGGTCCATCAAATATACCAGCTTCAAATTTGATCGCTGTTTCTGTCGGATATTTTTGTTTAAGGTAATTCATGGCAAGACCGTCTTTTGGCAAGTTTTTCACTATATTTGTAAATAACCCAAGCTTATTATGTAATGGAGAAAGAATTAACTTCTCCCCAGGAATACGAAGTGAAGTGAACGTACGTATGTACGGGGTAAATTTTCAGGTGTAGTGATTCTGACAGTCACGCCTGTTCCATAGACATAAAAAACAGGGAAACTTCGCGTTGACCTCTAGCAATCCAGATAGTATGGCAAACTTCCCATTGATGTTGGTCATTATGTATCAGATCGAGAAGTTCTTTCACTGCTTCATATGCTTCCTTTATGTATTTTCCATAATTGGAACTGATGGTTTCGTATTCCCTTTATGAAGCAAGACTGCCTTCAAACTATCCTTGCCTCCATCTAGAAAAATACGCCATTTCTCTGGGTCATTCTAATTTAAAATGTTTGAATTTACACCGAATATAGTGTGTGAGAAATGAAAATGAAAATATTATCGCTCCACAAAACTCTGCGGAAAAGGCATTCACTTACCTTTCCAACGATATGCCATCTATTTCGATCGGACTTTTTGGTTGGGTTCCACAAGGGCTTTAGTGGGACCATACACCGAAGAACACAAAGTACCGTTATCTAAAAAACGTTACTTAGGAAAAAAAGTATATCGTTTTTCGTGTTCAGGAGGTCCGCATTAACTGATTTATTAATTACGAGGGCGAAGCTTTTTTTTCAAAAATCATTTATTTCTCAACATAGTTTTCTTTTGGGGCAATACACTTAGTAAAACGATGTTCCCATTTTTTTATACATCTGAATAATACGATTTTGGGAAACCCTTAAAATACGCGCTAGTTTCGGTAATCACGTCTTGGTTTGAGATGAATATGTTTCCTGCGAGTCATTTTTTCAAGGTTGGATACAGGAAAAACTATGACCTAAATCTGGACTAAAAACTAGTCAAAATACATCAACCAAAGTATTTATGATTATAAAAGGTTACAGTGACTTCCAAAAATTTGAAACTGGCACCTTTTGTGTTCAGAAGACTAAATTATAGGCCTTTTTCATGATTTCTAACTTTAACGTTTGCAAGCACTTTGAGTGGCGAAAACTCCTATTTCCGATCCACTCTTGATCTTAAAGGCAACATAGCGTATAAAAACGTAGGAAAGAATGTATCAACTCATACAAAAAATGTAATTTTTGCGCTATAAATATGTTTCTTAGCCGTTTCAAATGTGCGCGAAAGTTAACGTTCGAGATCGTGAAACAGGCATATATACAACATAACGCTTTCTAGAGGTTAATTGCTTTGTAACCGCTAGGCACAAAAACATATGAAAGTTGCTTGATAATTTCTACCAGCTACTCCAAATAATTTAATATCTTGGTCGGTTGTTGATGGCAAAAGCAAAAATTGTATTCGCTTATTGTTACAAATAGTTTTAATAATTATTTCAAAATTTTTTTTGTGTCAGATGCCAAAATTTATTCCATTTATAAGAATATAAAATCCTAATTTTAAGAGAAAGATCTTCAAATCTTATTTCGCTTGTTGTACCTTCAAGATTATAATACAATCTTCATTCTGGCATCACGGTCTGTATTTCCTTTTATAATGAGAACTGCTTTTAAACAAAAAAAAAAAAAAAAATGTTTAAATTCGCTTACGCGACATTTTAATGAAAATATCGGTTTAGGCATATATCGGGTATATATGGACCGATATCGGAATTTTTATTTTCTGTATTTGGTAACCTTCTTATATTACCAGAACTGCTTTTAAGGAAAAAAAAGTTCTTTAAGTTCGCTTATGCGACATTTTCGTTAAAAAACCCGGTTTAGGCTATATCTCCGGATACATGGACAAATATCGCGGAAAATTTTTTGTCTGTTAATTGCCATGTGTAACAATTGTGTGAACTGTGAAGCAAAACAATCTTTTTCAAAAATTTGCATATTTTTTTTTTCTCCCATTCAATTATTTATTGAATCTTCGCAAAGTGAACTAACAATAAGTATTTAAATCTTAATACTAAATACATAAAATTAATTAAGTCCAGCCAATGCTAAACAAAAATTTGCATATAAAGCTGCAAAAAAAATGGTTTTTTGGAAATTTTTCATATATCTCACCTATATGTGAACCGACTTTACTGAATTTCAATAGCGAACCGGTGAATCGATGGGGTAAAAGTATAGTGAAAGAAAAAATTGTCTAAGTCAAATGGTTTTCTCAGAACCGGTATTTCAATGGCGGACAGACGGACATCGCTTAATCGAATTTTTTTTATCAATTTTGTATCTAACGAATTTAAGAAGAAAAAGTTTAAGAAATATTATCATTCGAATGAATGTAAGTAATATTCGAATGTATTCATATATATGTTTATGGTATTCTATTAGTAATATATTTTATGTTTAAGATTTTGAAAAGTAAGTGCATATGCACATATTTGTGTAAGCCAATATTTGCAGAATAAATAAGTAAACATTTGTTAAATTATATCCGTATTTCATTTACTAACAAAGTTCTTTTATCAACTTCAGTTTTTACTCTGCACGCACTTAAAAGCAAATCTCTTTTTATTAATAATAATTATTCATCTGATATTTTTTGTACTCAGTCAAACTGTAATCGTGTATTTGTGGATTTTGTGATTACAAACTGAATAAATGAATATTCGAATTAAAATGAGTACATGAAAGAATCTATTTATTACGACCAACTTTAAATCGCAGTCCATTTTTTTTTTTGACACGTTTTACTCAATATTTGAATAAATATTGGTTGAATTCCCAAGCTCAGTCATATCGTGTATCGATGTATTTGGAGAGAAAATTTCAAACATTAACAATTTTTCGAATAGGTTTGAAATTGTTGGTAGTAGACTTATTGGTCTATATGACTCTACCTTAGTCGGATTCTTCCCTGGCTTGGGTATCATAGTAACCACTCTGCAGGATAATACTCAAGGCGTAAAATAGTGTTATAAATAAAGTAGAGTTCTTTTAGCTACACGTGGTAACTGTTCAAGCATTTTACCTGGGGTTTATGGGAGCTTTCCTGGGGTTTATGTTACTGATACCTTGTTCTACATCTTGAAAATTAAATCTCAAAGACAGGAGGTCTAACAACATATGGTGGTAATTCCGCTGTATTATTCGCTGAATCATTTGTAATAAAAACGTTTCGCAAATGATCGACAAACAACATTCCTTTTTCAGAATCGCTTCTTGCCCAGTCGCCAGTTGAAGTTCGCAAAGGTGGCTTACCTCTTACGGGTCTTTTTAAACCTTTTGTCGCTTTCCACAAGGAATAATCAGATTGAGGGGTACCATCAAGGCTTTCCAAATATGTTTTAAGGGAAGCCATTCTGTGGATTTCAAGCAGATTTCTTAACTGAGTTATGCACTCTCGTAGCCTAGTCTTAAGCTGGGGAGACCTGCGAAGTTGCCACTCTCTTCTGACTCTTTTTTTTTCTGACAGAAGTTGCTCAATTTCAGCCGAATGGGTTATATTGTTCTCATTTCTAGAACTTATATGGTTAGTGGCAGCATGTTGTACGGCCAGTTTGAGGTTCTCAGAAAACTCGTTAATTGACACATCAATATCCTCAGGCGTTCTCAAGGCGATATTTTCAGTGCAATGAGTACTCAAAAATTTTTTGTATTTTAGTCAATTAACTCTATTGACAGTCAACGGGGAGCCAACCTGTTGGGGGAACGAAACAGAGGTTATAGTGGGTGAGTGATTTGATGACAAATCTAATGAAGGCTCCACTTGCATCCACTCTAAAGGAAAATTTTTCGCAACTCCAAAATCTATAACATCAGGGATCTTTCGTCGGTCTGACGGCCAATAAGTGGGGTGTCCGCTTGAAACCACTTCTAAGTTCATTTTGGAAACGGTGTCAAAAAGCACACGGCCTTTCGAGGTAATTAAACGTGATCCCCAAAAAGTGTGTTTAGCGTTATAGTCGCCAGCCGCTAAAAATCGAGGCCCGCGTGAATTGAAAAAATTTGTATATTGATTTTCTGTTACTGAAAACCGGGGTGGGGAATAAATCGATGAAATAACAATTTTATGATGAAAATGTTCAATACATATGTTTGTTGCTTGAAGATACTCCTCACATGTCTCGTTTAGCTGTTTAATTAATACACAAAATTTAGTCTTTTCCATTTTTAAAATTCAGAAAGTTGCTTGATTTTAATGACTATCGAATAAAAACCAAATGACGCAGCATGCTTAAAATTTGAGAGTGTGACATTAAATTCTGAGTAATGATGGACCAGTTTGCATTGAAAGTTATGCCCAGAAATTGAAAAAGTCACGGAGGTATCAAACAATCTTCGTATTAGAATAAGTTACCAAGCCTTGTCCTATGTGGACAACATCAAAATTAATATAATCTCCTATTTCTTTTAAATGCTTTTGCTAAACAGCTGCTTATGATATTCTTGTTTGCTCACAAGATTGGTTGCATATGCGAGCGATAAAAGTAGTAAACAAATGAAGAAATTTGTGTAAAATATTTGTCAATCAAATGATAACATAAGTGATGAACTATTCTGCACTATGTTTAATAGTTAAATATTAAATCAAATCAAAATAATAAAATATTTGCAGACTATATATAAATTTATTGAATTTTTGATGAACTTTTTATAATTTTTTTAAATAAAATTTTTGGTTTTGTACATTTGTACAACGGGTTATAGTTCAGGTTTTTCTTTCTTAAGTTTTTTTTTTTCTTAAGAAGGATTTTTTACAATACAAATCTGCTGTGATCAATAATTTTGATTGAAGAAGACAAGAAAAATAATAATCAAATCTTTTGCTGGTTGACAACTAGCTGTTTCGTAGTCGCTACACTACTCATCAGCACCCACTAGGATTTGAACTCGGGACATGACGTATCATGATCTACTGCTTTAACCACTAAGCAGACTATAGCAAAAAAGAAAAAACAAATTTTTATATACTCGTATAACATTATTAAGCAGTTCTTCGAAAACAAATTTCATCGTTTACTATTCTTTTTAATCCTTTTCAATAAAGCTGTCTGTGCATCACTCCCAAATCTTTTAACTACGTTATTCCTCCATTAAGACCAATAAAGATGACACTGCGTTTGACTTGAAAATACACTCTTTTTAATTACAAATTAAACTGATAGTTTCTTCATTTTAGGATATTACAAATGTTGCAAAAAAAAAAGGATCAACTTTTGTAATAAGGTTTTGTAAATAGTTAATTATTTTAAAATGAGCTGCACACCAGGCATCATTCAACCTTCATTCAGTCAGTCAGTCAGTCAAGCGGTTCATTGTTGAAGGTAATTAACATTTTCACCATTTAATTCAGTGTTTTATTACCACCATTCTGTTTGTTCTACGCAGACTCTACCAATTTGATATCTTATTTACTTTTGATTTGGAAGCTGCAGTGTCATGAATAAAATGCAAATAAAGCAAAAACGAACAAAGTTGGAAGACAAAATTATTGAATGGAAAGTATTTAAGTAAAAGAGTCTTTCTGCTTTAATATTTTCATCGAAACTAGTCAAAATGCATCAATCAAAGTATTTACTCGTATGATAATAAAAGGTTATAGTGACTCAAAAAAAAACTTGAAACTGGCACATTTTGTATTCAAAAGACTAAAGTATAGGACTGTTTCACGATTTCCAACCTTAATGTTCGCAAGCATTTTGAGAGGCGAAAACTCCTATTTCCAATACACTCTTGATCTGAAAGGAAACATAGCGTAGGAAAACGTAGGAAAGAATGTATCAACTCATACAAAAAATTAAGTTTTTGATCGACAAATATGATTCTTGGCTGTTTCAAATATATGCGAAGGTCAACGTTCGAAATCGTGAAACACATGCTATATACAACAGAAGGCTTTCCATATGTTAATTTGTTTTTAATCACTAGGTACTAAAGCATAGTTGCTTGATAATTTAATAGCTACCAGCAGCGGTGCCAGAAATTTTTGTCGAAAAAAAAATCTTGAAATGTTATTATTGTGCGTTTTTTTATACCGAAAGCAAAAACAAAACTTTGGAACTAAAATGTTTGGGTGCGCGTCGTATTGAAAGCAAGTAGAAAATACTTAAATGTAGTACGGGCTTTTTCTTTCTGTGTGGACTTCCCAAAGAGTGCAACTTCGAGTAAATACGTTTCGATAGTGATACGTGATTCACATCGACTACATTTGATTTGATACCACGTTAGTGTTTAAAAATGCTGCGAAATCACGTGTAACACTCGTTTGTTAAAGAAACGCAATGAATTAATTAAATGCATTATACATTAACAAAGTATAATATTCCAATCATCATGAGCAGTTTAATTTAACCTAATTTTCGCCTGCGTTGCCATATGAATATGCTAAATTGAGCATAAAATCAGCCTAATATCCTGCATTTACCTCAAATCTATAATAGTACGTTTCAATTATAAGCAAATTGCGTTGATTTAAGAAAATCATTACGAAGTTTTTCCATTGTTTTAAGTATATTTCTCTTCGAATTTTCGAAAAGTAAAATTGTTTGTCCAAAAACGATTTAATATAACAAAATAAAAGAAACCTTTTAAAGTAGGAAATGACATTTGGTTTTTCTTCAACTATATTCAACACAACAGCAAAAGTCTGTAAATCCAATCGGTTTGGTTAGTGATTAAAAATCACCAATAATGGATGTTCCAATTTTGCATTTGTAAGAATAACAGTCGAGCAGTGTTGCACAGAAAACTTTCGACTTAATTAGAAGCAAGTTAAGTCATTTGAGATAATTTGGTCATATGAAAAATGTATGCCAAAACATGTCGCGAATTACTAAATTTGTTCAAATGAGTTGATTTCATCCAAATCACGTATATGGAAACGTACTTTAATGCACAATCAATTCTTGTTCTAATTGTTAACTTAAATGAAGGTTATCGTCAGTATACACTAATATTAGTGAAATATTTATTTTGAAAAAGTTGTTATTTGCAAAAAGTCGTTCATAAAATAATACTAAAATATTGTTACGTTTTCCGCTTTTGCGGAACTAATTATACAGACGCTTGTTGGTTTCACAGTACTAAAATACTTCACAACTTTATTTACACTTAATATCACTGTGTATTAAAACACTAAGCTTGCTTAATATTCTGACTTATGACTGTTTTTCACAACGTTGAAAATAAAACTGTCTCTCTGCCGAACATCTGCCTGCTATTTGTACTTCTGTATTACACTGTACAATCATCATGATCTTTCTAGTTATTGATAATTCCAGCATCAAATCTACAAATATACGAGTAATTCTTAAATGCCATGGAGACGATCAAAAAAATACATCAACGTTCTAAGTGTGTGCGTGCAGTCGTGTTTTTTCGGGTACACCTATTGTTTATCGACTCTGAATAATGAAAATCAAAAACTTTTGATATATTACTTTGACATGTAATTATTTCGATAGTCTTCCGTTGTGATTGACGATAAAAAATGTCAGTTTTGTTATCGAAAGGAACAACAACAAGTAAAATAAAAAACTACATCTATATTTATTATGATTATTGAATTTTATTACTACTTTTCATACATAAATATTTTCTTTTCATGTTTTTTTTTTCTTATTGCATAAGAAGCAATAATTCATCAGCCGATGATGACATGTATCGAAACGAATACAGCGAAGTCAAAATAAAAATGATGACTGACGATTTTATTTGTACGTCTCCTTTTAAACGACAAAAACACGACACTAACACATATGCATATGAGTGACGTGTTTTTTGATCGTCTACAGGGCACTTTACACATATGCACACTCAGACACATACTTGCGTTTACCACCAAGAATACAACAACAGTAAACCATAAAACGCAATACTAAGAAAACAATAACAATAATAAAATCATTTGTGGTTGATTTGGAATTTTGTTTTCTTTCAAGCATGTATGTTTCTTTGTTTGTGTGTTATGTTTTTAGTTTTATGTTGCTTGTGTGGATGCGCGTGTAAAATTATAACAATAACCTGCATAATGGGTTAGAAATGATAAAAATTCGTAACAATATGTTTAGTTAATATGAAATATCCAAAATGTTGTAGGTACGCTGATATTGAATGAAACTGTTTCATATATCATATATTTCATATATTGAATGAAACTGTTTCATTAAATTTTTTTCATTAATCCATTGAAAAATTTTCATAATATGCAAGAAATTTCATATATATTATGAAACATTTCCATTAGAATTGTTTCATTAAGTTTCATAGTTTCATTAAAAAAAATCATTGGAATTATGACTGCAATAAAACTAAATTTTTTTGAAAATTCTTTGAATTTTGTTAAGATATATTAATGCGCATTTATTAACCTTAAGCTCAGTTTGAAAAATGTTTTATTTTTATTTTTAAAATGTTTTATATTTTTATTCATTAATTTATTGAAAAGTAAATTTTATGAGTTTCCAATGAAATAGAATTCATTAGATCAATGACAAACAAGTTTCTGGCTACCGAACTTGGGTATGTGTGTACATATGTGTATGCACTCAAATTAGCATAATATTAGTCTAAAAACTTTCAATATATTTCAATATAATCAAATAAATTTCAAGTTATATAACAAACAAAAATTTTAATTTACCCGGTTAAAAATTTTAAGTTCCATAAATTTTATGAAAAATTTCATAACCTAATGACAAAATTATTTCTTTTTCATATCCACCGTTATTTGTTTTGTTGGTTGTCAACCAAAAACAAACACAGTAAGCTTTAACTATGTCTACAAAATGTCTGGCAAAAACATGTGTTATATAAAAAATATTTGGCGTTGCTTTATTTATTTATTGCTAAGAATACGGCGCATGTGTACATTCAGTTTGAAGTGAGAAAGCAAAAGAAGTGTATCAAGCGAAATATCGAAGCTTAAGCGAGATATTGCTTGCAGATGGTAACAAAGGTAAGACGATATTGTATTGTTCATATCAGTTCTTGTTTATTTATTGTTTTATACTTTAAAACTCAAAACATATTACAAAACTAATTATGTAAATGCCTTCTATTCCAGAACCAGATATATTTTCAGCAAAAATTAAGTGGATACTTCACTACTTTCTTATCCCAACAGGAAAACACGCTAGAAAAACAAATCAAGGGGAAAAATATGAATATGTATTTTTTAATATCAATATGTATTTCTATGCAAAGTGTTTATGTATTTAATTTGAATACCGGTGTATTGAAGTCACTTAATAAAATCTGATTTGGTTGGTAAATACTTGTTCAACATTTCCTTTTATCAAAATTAGGTACAACATTTCATTCATTTAATGTAAATTTATTTGATTGATTAAAATGTAAATATTTCAAGTGTTCAATGAATAATAACATTAGATAAATGAAATAACTTCATTGACTTTATGAAGTAGTTTCATATTTTTAATGAAGTTATTCCATACATCTATGAATATATTACATTAGTACAAAGAAGTTATTTCATTAAATAAATGTTACTTTTTCACTAATTTAATGTACAGTTTTCATGTGCTTTATGAAATTTATTCTTTGATTTGGAGAAATTATTTCATTAATCATATGATTTCTCTTTCATACTTTTAATGAAAATAAGCCATGTTTTTTATTAAAATGTTTCATTACTTATATTAAGGTTTTCATTAAAATAATCTAATGAAATTTGTTTCATTACTTCTATGAAAAGCTACAATGGTTGAAAAATAATGAAACATTTCATAAAAGTAATGTCAAAATTCAGAGAATTTCTGAACAAAATTCTTTCAGTGTAGTGTTTTGTCTCTCATCCTGTGCACAGGTCTGTTGTACCGCTGCTGTCCGTATTTTCTATATATGTACGTTCATTAACTAAATTTGTATCAAACCAAATTGCAGCGGATCCTGTAGGTAGTAAGCCGTGTACACAACTTACCCGTTTATTTCTTTTTTTTTTTCTTCTCTTTTTTTTGACCATTTTCCGTATTTTCTATATATTTATGTTCATTATTAATTTTAGGTAATAGGTAGCAAGATGTGAACATGTTTTTTTCGCCGTTGTCCGTATTTTGTCTATATATGTATGTTCATTATTAATTTCTCTTCAATGCAATTCATTACTTTGTAGTATGGAAGGGTGTGGGACTAAATTTTGCTAATCTGAGCGGTGTCGAAGGTATATTTACTGGGCATTGATCAGTGTTAACTGATTTAATTCCAACATTTCAAATGCTGTAATAGAGTTTCTTTTAGCCTTTCGTGTTGTTATTGTTAAACCTCCACAAACACTACTCCCTCTTTCCTTCTCATAACCTATTTTCCTAGTTCCAATATGTAGAGGTCATCCCTTGAGTACTGGTCCAAGATAAAAAAGAAAAAAAGATTATGTGAAAAGTTTGTTTAAGCACTTTGGTTCAGCTAAAAACAATATGATTTTGTATTTAAATCGCTTATTATTGAAAGAAAAACTGGCAGTCGAGAGAACTCAAAATATATTTCAACTTGATTTATTGGATCTGAGAGTCAAAAATAAAGTGATGAAACATTATTGCAAATAAGGAATTATCAAAAATATGTAAAAGCAACGTTGTCCAATGTTAAATCCGTTTTTTGTAAATTTTCCGTGAATATTCTTTTGTCTTATATTTTTCATTTCACCTGTGAAATGGATTATTTTTTATATTTCATTTTATCAAGCAAATGTTTTAAAAGTGCGGAAAAGGTGCAATTTAGATTTAAAAACACATTATTTTTTTTTTTACCAACAGCAAACTTTTAAGCATTCATCATGTTTTCCCTTTTTTTTAAGTTAAATAAACTTTCAATTTTTTCAAAAAAGAAAAAAACTTTTTTAAATCATCATTGTTGATGCTGAGGGACTGATTATGTTGATGATGAGATAAAAGTGTATTTATGCATGTTGTTGTTTGATAAACAAATTTTTATATGAAAAAATAAATCACTCATACACACACACACCAACTCACACAGTCACTCACAAAATTAGAAGTATAAAAAAGGGCACTACGATGGAAAGAAAGAAAAAATTATAAAAAGTTTTTCCTTTTATGGTCGCTCGCCTGTCTACTTTTCATTTTAATACAAATTTTTTTTATCTGCTGCTGCTGTTATTGGTTTTTACCTTTAAGGTGGCTTCACAAGTTGGCTGGTTGTATTCAGTTTGCTGCTGATGCTTTCCAACCTTCAGCCAGAGCAGGAAGCCAATCAAAAAATAAATAAAATAAAAAAAAAATATATTAAAAAAATTTTTTTATTAACTTTATAAAAGAAATAATGTTATTTTTACACCTGATTTGGTGTTTTCTTATAATTCGTCTTCGAGTTTCATTTTATTTTTAAATTTTGATTTGATTTTTCAATTGATGTCATTGTTACTGCTTAAATAAAAAGTGCGTTTATCGGCAAAATAAATTGTTAACGAATAAGTTTTCAAATAAAATAAAATTTCTAAGTATCTTAAAAGAAGTTTAGTGCTTTGTTGGAAACAAGTTAATTTTTTTTTTTATTTTTATTTATTTCCAAGAATTCAGTACAGCAATATGTACTCGTAATCTTATTCAACAGTACAGGAAAGATAATGACAATGTATGTATATGGTTTAGAAATTTTATTATATTTTATTAAATAAAAAGAATAAAAAATTAAACAATTTAAAAACAACTTAGAAACAATGATACGGATTTTAAATTATCTTAAAATAAAAACAACAGGAGGTTTACTCTCTATTGCGATGTGTAAGAAAAATGGTTTCTAATCGAAGAATTGGCACCCTGTATTGCATATTTGTATTTTCCTTTCGCACATATTCCCTCTTATTATGTTTGGCGTTTTTATGGTGGAACACGGGCGTTTTTGAAAAATGGTACCGTGATTGTCGAAAAACGACAGTGAATACGACAGTGAATACGACAAATTTCAAATCTATTACAAAAACGCCATTAAAATGCCACCGTGCTTGGGAGCAAATTTGCCGTAAACGTCTTTGCTCATGACAGATAAATAAAATCTAATCAAATAAAAATAAATATCAAAACAAAAAAAAAATCGAGTCTACTTTCTCCATTTTTTACATATGATTGCTGTTATTTTCACTGATTTGAAATGAGCATTTATTTATTTTTTTATTTATATATGTATATTAAAAAAAATAAGTAGTAAATCGGCGGGACACACCGCTTGCGAAAATTTCAATTATATTGGTCCACCATCCCGTTCCGTAGAGGGTTGTACGAAGGCCTGGACTGATTTTAAATGTATGTGAACAAACATTTAATACAATATTTTCTAACATATTTTTTGTTAGAAAGCAAAAATATTTTCACTTGCTGCTGTCTCAGCTGCTTTTTAAAGAATTAGTTTGATGTTTGCTTTTCCACTTTATATTCAGAAGATGAGTAAAATGCAACACAACATTTTGACAAAATTTATTTGCACAAATCAAATGAACAATAAAAAAAATATTACTATTTTTATTCTCTGCTTTTTGTAAACATTTGTTTGGCGCTTCTTTAACAGGATGCTTCATAATCATTTAATCTTTTACAATACGATTCATTTACAAAATTTTGCTTGCCGTAAATTTTAGACGGTAACATAAAAGTGTAAATGCGTTTTACGACTACGCCAAACACAATAAGGACGATTATTTTATCTATCTTCGCTAGTCTTTATTTTGTGGTGCCAGTGCCAAACTATATCGAGAAAAAGTTTGCACAAACGACACAGAGCACCAAATTATACTCTTATCGCATTTACCTTTCGCATCGTAGTAGAGAGTAACCCCTAATTTTAATTTTACACAATTTTGCAGGCGGAACACTTTTATTTTTAATATTCAATATTGTGTTATGTTGGCATAGATGTGAGTTATATACGAGTGTGTTGGCAATATCAGCCATTTCGGATGGTCAGTTTGTTTTTGACAAATAAAAATGTTAGTCGTGTTTTGGTGTGCTCTTCGATTTTTACTAAATTTACTAAATTTTGAACAAAAACAACATCGCATAGATATCGCTCAAGAGCTGTTAAACATCGTCGACGACGACCCAGATTTTCGCAAAAAAGTCATAACTGGTGACGAATCATGGGTGTATTGCTATGACAATCATCCCAATAGAAGCGTCCAAAAAAGCACGTCAAGTTCAGTCAAATGTGAACGTTTTGCTCACTGTTTTCTTTGACTACAATAGCGTGGTGTATCATGAATTCTTGCCACAAGGTTGTACGGTCAATAAGGAATACCGCCTTGAAGTTATGAAACGCACAAAATTGTGTAAAAGACAACCATGGATTTTGCACATGATAATGCAATAGCGCACATAGCGATGCTTGTGCCTGAGTTTTTGGCCATAAACAAAACCGTTATCATGCCTCAACCACCGTATTCACCACATTTGGCCCCAGCTGAGTTTTTGCTCTTCCCAAAACTGCAGACACCGATAAAAAGAAAGGGGTTTGCTTCGATTTAGGAGATAAAAGAAAAATCGAAACAGGAGCTGTTGGCGATACTAAATAGCGAGTTTGAGAAGTGTTTCGAGGATTGGGGAAAACGCTGGCATAAGTGTCTTATAAAAGAGACAAGATATTTATTGATGAATATATAAATCCCTTTTAAAAAAATTTATCATAACGGTTATTTTTTAGTCAGACTTCGTACATCTAAATTTTTTTTGTATTTTGTTACAAATACTTTCTTATTTAAAAACAACAAAAAATATTTATTGCAAGTTCTCCTATAAAATATACACACACGGAGGCTTAACTTAAGCAACTTAAATTTTCAGACTCAAATTTAAAGTCTGGCACTTCATAAAATGTCAAAGAAATTTAATAGTTCATTGCTCTACACTTTTGACTTTGGAAGCTCGTAACCGGCTGGGCATCGATTGCACTAATTTTTAGCAAATATCAAAGTTTACTTTATATCACTCTTCCCGTAGAGCTACTTTCAATGATTGACTGTTCCTCATCCGGCGACCTAATGCATCCCACTTAAAATGGAAATTTCTTTAATTCATTTATTTAGTTTAAATAAGGAATAAAAAAAAAACATAAAATAAAAATGCAAAAAGTGTTTTGTTGAAGCTGTACTAACAATTTTTTTTATTGTATGAAATAGTTTAAGACACACCCTTTCTAAGCAAAGTGCAACGTCACATTGTTCACACACCCATCTAATTTCGTTGTGGATGCCACATCGAAGAGGATTTTTTATTCCTTTTCGGAAGCGGATTTCAGCAGTTAAATGATAGTGAGCGTATCAAAGATGGCAGTAGCTGACACTGAAACTTTAACAGGTTCATTTGGGAATTGACTACAGTGGAACTCGCTATTTCACCTGATACATTATTTGGTATATGGACTGAACGAAAAATTTACCTAAATACTGCAGAATGGGGTGTAAACATGAAAGTTTATTTACACCTTACAATACATTTTCTTCATATTTACTCGAATTTTCAACTATTGCAATTTATTTAGCTAAAATAAAATAAAGAAATTTTTTAATTTCTGCAGGCATTTAATCAATAAAACATATCCTTACTTAAATGAAAAAATACTATTCAGGTAAAAGAAAAAATTAGTTGAATATAGAAAATATTTATTGTAAACTACAAGCTGAATTTTATTAACAAAATTTAGTCAAATAATCGAATGTTTTATTCAAGCTAATATTCTTTTAATCAAGCTAATTTTGCCTTACTATTAGTTACTATTGGTTTAACTAAATTTGTACTGATGTAACAAAATTGTGTCCACATTTTTAACAATTCTTTTTTTAAATGTACAAATTTATATTTCTGACAATACCAATTAGAGTTGAATCGAATAATATTTGTTCCAATGTGAAAAATAAGCTTGTAATTTGGATATTCTTTTCGTGAAGGGTTTACTAATTTTTTTAGTTAATAATACTGACAGAATTTGGTTCAGCGCGGTCAACTTCAATATTTTCGCCGACTCCTTCTTCTTCGTCGATATTGTTATACGGATTTGGAGGTATAATTGCAATTTAAAATTCTTTGTGATCTTCTTCGGCTTCAATAAAATTCTGCGCACAGGTCAAGATCAAGGAAATGTCTGCTGACTTTGAGGTTTTTATTGTACAGTGATTTTTCTAATCACCACAGGTTGTTCTAATTAACTTTTAAGCTTCAACTTTTTTATAAATTAAAAATAAGGGTATTCTTTTACGCAAACTAACAAAGGGCGTTTCAGACTATCATACAAGTCTTAAGATTTTGATTGAATTTTGTGGAACAAAAATCTAAAGATATTTGTTGAGTCTGTCAAAAAATATAACGTACCATTACACTTTGTTTTCACACCATCACACCTAAAGCAAAAGAAGAAATATGATTTGAAAATAAACAGTCAATTTACTTAACGTCGGGCTTTAATATTTTTATTATTTGCTTTTGCAAAAAATGCAACCCTGATCCAATGAAAAATCTTATTAACTTGTTAAATTTTTGTTGAACTTTATAATTTTTAAATTAAAAATTTTTTGGTTTGTACATATGTACATCGGGCTTTAGTTCAAATTTTTCCTTAGTTAACCAAGTGGTTAAAGCAGCAGATGTAGTGTAGCGATTACGAAACAGCTGGCCGTCCCCCAGCTAAAGATTTGATTATTATTTTTCTTGTCTTCTTCAATCAATAATTATTGATCACAGCAAATTTGTATTGTAAAAAATCCTTCTGAAGAAAAAACCTTAAGAGAGGAAAAATTTTAACCAAAACCCGATGTACATATGTACAGGGTGGCCCAGAAAGACCGAAGTGGTGTGAATTGCTTATAACTTTTTATTTAAGAGATATTTTTTTAATTTTTTTTTTTTAATACATTAAATTTATGGGGAATATTTTTGGATTAGTTATTAAAAATGATATCCCGCAAGTGGTGGCCATATTCTGCTTCGCACAAATGTGCTCTTTCCAACACATTTTCCATGACCTTTCGCAAAACTTCCGGTGGTATGTTGTTAATTTCTTCTCGAATATTGGTTTTTAACTCCTCAATAGTCCTAGGCTTATTAACATAAACTTTTCCTTTTAAATAGCCCCAAAGAAAACAGTCTGGAGCGGTTAAATCCGGGGAACGCGGAGGCCAATTAAAATTGCTGTTACGAGAAATTATTCTTTCACCAAAGATGTCGCGTAAAAGAGTCATTGTGGCCCTCGCAGTGTGCGCTGTGGCTCCATCCTGTTGGAACCATATTTGCGGATGGTTTTCCACGGCTGGCCTTACAAAATTTTGCAACATTGCCCGATATCGATCACCATTGACGGAAATGGCGACACCTTGTTCATTTTCAAAAAAAAATGGGCCAATGATCCTTTCTGAAGAAACACCGCACCAAACGGTACACTTAACTGGGTGCAATTGTCGTTGATGAAGTACTCTCGGGTTTTCCGTAGCCCATATCCTACAGTTTTGCTTGTTAACGAACCCATTTAATTGAAAATGGGCTTCGTCACTCATTATTAAGTTATGAATAAAATTTGGATTCTCTTGTGCTTTTTGCTGGAAATAAATTGCATAGTCAAGTCGTTGCTGGTAATCTGTTGGTTTCAATTCTTGGACAAGTTGAATTTTGTATGGAAACAATCCTATGGTGTGCAAAATTCGCTGCAGCGACGTCCTTGAGAGGCCCAGTTGTGACGAACGTCTCCTGGTTGATGTTTCTGGATCCTCCCGAATACTCTCCTGTACCACTTGAATATTGTCAGCCGTGTGGACAGTTCGGTGTCTGCCGGGACCAGGAAGGTTCCTTACTGCTCCTTGTTCTCGAAAATTTGCAACCAGACGGTTTATTGTTGACTGAGAGGGTGCAACCCGCACATTAAATTGACGACGGTATGCACGCTGAGTCAACACAATGGACCGTTGATTTGAAAAGTAAATTTCAACAATTTGGGCACGTTGTTCAATTGTGTATTGCTCCATTATAAATTATCCAAGTCTTCTTTACAAAATACTGAAAAGAAAAAAAAAATTATAATAAAAAAGTTATAAGGAATTCACACCACTTCGGTCTTTCTGGGCCACCCAGTACAAACTAAAAAATTTTTATTTTAAAAATCTTATTGTGTAAACAAATTTCTAAAAATGGTGAAGTGTTATGGGATGTGAAATCTTTTACCGTATTATTTCACATTTTCATAACGCATTACATTCACATTATCAAACTTACACGTATCATTTGATTTTTTTGACAAGTCTTAATACAAAGTGTGATAGTCTGAAGTGCCCTTCAGTGCTACGCTGCTGAATGATCACTGACCTACACAATAGGTGTGTTCCACGTGAATAACGAAACAGTCCTAACTAGTCCAAAAGCGTTCCACGTAAAAATTTTTGTGCTATTTTGAGATAAAATAAGAGAGTAAATTTTTTCATGTCCTGTACAAATTAGCCCGAACTGTTTTATGTTTACATGCACATGAAACTGAAAATGTAATCAGAAAATTTGCAAATTGGAAATAAGATTTAGTTTAAAAATGATTTAAAAACAAAATGAAAGGTTGCCTAAACTAGAAATAACGTTGAGAAGTTGTAAACAGAACATGCAATTGTTAGTTGGCTTTCCATTTTATAAATATTTACTATAAAAATCTATTGAAAATTTTACATAGGTTTAAATTTTACAGTTGTTGTCAATAATGCGAATGTTTTGTTTATATGATGTTATGCGTTTTAAGCGTTTAAAATCACTAAAATATACTTTAATCTAAAAAGTAAGCAGCACTAGTATTGCAAGATGTGCAATTGTGGTTTTTTGCGTTCCAGCAGTTTTGGATAAAATTTGCAATTTTAGAGAGTAAATTGCTTTTTCCTCTCAGTAGTCCGAACTAGCCCGAGATCTCGTGCAACATACCTAATATAGCAAATTTGATACAGAGGTATAAAAAATAAACGAATTAAACTATAAAGGCAATTTTTCTAAAAACTTTGTTGTTGTGTGTTTTTAAAACACATCAGATTTAATGCAAAACCAAGAGAAACGTTGCCTAATTTCACTTCATGTGAAAGTTACGCGTGTCTAAATATGACATTTTACTGTACTCAAGCAGGTACAGTGGCCATTAATGAGTTAAGGTCGGGACTGTATACCGGGGTTTTAATGATTTTCGAGCAAAAATACTAATGTCCATTTTGTTCTTGTTCGAATTTCGCTGTCATTCAACTTGAGTCGCTCTAATCTACATGTATAGTATTTACAATGAAAATTAAATAAAAGAATTTGAGTGATACTGAAAGGCCAATGCAAGTGGCGTGCCATTTTAATTGTCTTTATCGACACCAAGTTGTAAAACTTATAAACATTTAGCTTTTTTAAGACTTTTTTGATGTTTTGAAAGAGTTTTTCGTAAGAAAGTATAGTAAGTACTTGCCACGAATGGCATCGCCTTAAAGTAGTGAAGAGTGCGTTTAGTAACATTGTAACATATTACTTTGAAATAGAAGTTTTTGCTGGGTATTGTTATTAGGATTTTAACTCAATATCCCTCAATAGAAAGTTTCGCTGGGAGAAGTATTAGCTTTTGCAACAAACTGTTAGTGGACAAAATTTACGGCAGAAAGAAGAGGAATAGAGGGGGTCTCCGGGCTTTGCATACTTTTATCTCAATACTAACTATATGGTAATCTAAAATAGAATACAAGTTGTACAAGTATGCTAAATTTTTTACAAAGAGGTAGTAAAGTACTATTAGTATTAATTTTCCTTCGATTTAGCTCCCTCAGAGATAGAGTTAAGGTAGTCCTGATTGTAATCTGGGTCATGTGCGTAACCGCATAGTTGGCGAATTCTCGTAAATACAGGATGTTGCAGAGCTACCTTTATGTTTTTATAACTTTTTTATTTAATTAATTATTATTATTACTTTTCGTGCACAGAGCATTATTGGAGAATTTTTTTGACCACCAATCATTCTGTTGGAAATGGTCTTCATGGCTCATTGTCAAATAATCGAAACTTCGATCTTCTTTTGCTTTTTACCGGAATGTAATGACATAATTAAGATACTGTTCGTAGACTATCGGCTTCAATTCTAGAACAAGCTGAGCCTTATACGGGAACATGTGCAATGTAGCCAAAATCCTCTGAATGGACTTCTGCGATAGCCACAGTCGTTCCAAACATCTGCAATACGTTGAATATTTTATTCCATGTGGAGCGTACGTGGTCTTAATTTATTTGAAAGGTCTATGGAATAATCCTTACAGACCGCAATACACAATAATCAATGTGAGATTAGTAATGACATGAATTTAGATGTAAAATAATATTACGCTTTGTTACAATAATATTTTTTGAAAATTCAACAAAGATCATTATAATGTTTACATAAGCTTCTAAATGAATCAGCATTTGCATAATTTGATTGGTGACATTCTAAATAAATTGAGATAAAGTTTCTAGTAGATCTATATGGAATATTAAATTTAATATTATTAATAAGAAACTCAGAATGAATTATACAATTTTATCATTTAACAATTTCATCATATACATAAAGTCAAGTATTGCTCTCCTGCTCTCCAGCGTGGGAAAATCAACCATGGCCAATCTTGCGGAATACGATGGAAGTCTCCGATCAGGATTCCAAGTTATATTTCCAAGACAGAATACCCAAAATCGTTTCTGTACTGATTCTATACAGTTCCTTTGATAACGTGCTATCAAGAAAAACGCCTAAGTCCAACATCTCCGACACTAATTACAAACGGTGTCCACTCATTACAAACAGACCATCACTGCCCCGGGTCCTTGAAAAACGCATATGCTTACACTTGTTTATATTAAGTGTTATTAAGTTTGCCTCACACCATCGAAAAAGGTTATTTAAGTCGTGTTACAAACAACATCTGTGGCCAGTGTTGCCATAGCTTAAAATAGTTTTAACATCAGCATCACACATCAAAATAGTGCAAACATTTACAGCACACGGCAAATCGTTAATAAACAGAGAACACAAAGTACAGCCAAGGTGGCTGCCCTGAGGAACGCCAGATTTAACTTCAATCAAATTTTTTTTAAATTCACGCTCTGTTTTCGCCCAGTTAAATATGATCTCAGCCAGTTTATTGTTTGTGGAGTGAGTCCCGTAAGCTTCAGTTTCAGTAATAGAAAGTGATGATTGACTTTGTCGAGAGCCTTTAATCCGTATATATAACGTCAGTTGAATTTTTATTTATAAGTCCATTATTTGTTCCAAGAGGTAAGTTAGATGCTATCGATCGGCCTTCCCCAAAACCATGTTGTTGATACTACAAAACGGTAGAAATTTGGTGAATTAAATTATCCGTAACACATTTCTCAAAATGTTTCGGGATAACATTAAGCTTTGCAATACCTCTGTAGTTAGATATATTGGATTTACTTCCAGATTTATAAATTGGAATAATATACGAATTCTTCCAGACAGCGGGAAAATATTTTATGGATTTATGAATAAAATTTCCAGTGGAAACGCCAAAGCATAAGCACAATATTTCAACACACAACTAGGTATGTCACCAGGTCCACTATTATAAGAAAGTTTTACGCTTTTTATAGCTGACAAAACCTGTGATGTTGAGATGAGACTGAGGTGTATTGAAAGATCTACGGTTAAAATGAGTATCTAAATATGTTGTTGAAAAGAAATCAGAAAATAAGTTACTTTTGCTATCCAAGTATTTCATGACGTGCCGAAAACCAGTTTCTCTTCTTCTAAAGTTAACGAAATTATAAAATGAGTTAGTTCAGTGCCACCCTGTATTTGATCTTGTAAACACTAATCCTTTGCTTGAGCTATATCATCCCTCCTGCAAATAATACCCTAGAAAGCGGATGTCAAGGCTTGCTACATTGGTGTTTTGGTATCAGTAGAGAATATCAGACCTTACACCAACCTACTTAATGCTTGTGACTCAACACATCCTGGAGGAATCTGATTACCGTCCTGCTATTAACCTTATGGAGATCTCTGTAGCTCAAGCATAACAAAAGTTATGTTGCATCTCGCTGTAGTTTTGAATGTCATATTGTTTAGGGGTCCAACGATATTCTGCGTCTCAGAAAGCTGAGTTTTAGATGTAAGTATATCAAAGCCAAGTTTGCTCACTGCGCATAAAAAGTAATAGGATATTTTTATTTGCTTTAATACTACAGAGAGTCCTTATTTGGCAAATTTCTATACAAAATTATCCAATGAAAGCTTAATAAACATAAAATATGCTTTTATAAATAAGACGGTAAATCAGCAGCAAAAAAGTAAACGCGGCACCTCTAATATGAAGCAAATTATATATTTTGTAGAAAAAAATGTGAAATTTGTTTTGAAGAGTGGAACTTATACCACGAAAAATCTTTTAAAATTTTTTTAACTCGATGTTTCAAAGCATCGAGTTAAAAAGAAAATAATTGATTGTTGTCGTTCATAATTGTTTGCGTAATATTACTGTGCTGAGTCCAAACTGAAAAAAATTTGCTATCAAAATTCGCCCATGAATTTGACAAATTAAATTCTGTATACTTAAAGTTAAAGCAAATGCTTATTTTATAACAGAATATTTATTGTGAGCTTCCAACATTTCATTTCAATTTTCGCAATATCCTGTGATCATTACTCAAAAGTCCTGCGAAACGCAAATGGTGGATGGCAAGTGAATGAAAAAAAAGGAAGATGTATGAACGTTTTAAGCAAAAACTAATTAAAAGTTCTGAGACAAACATTTTTTAGGAAAAGAAGAAGAAGAAAAAAAGAACGAATTACGCTCACACAAACACAGGCTTAGCTCCTTAATACCTGTGTTATGTTTGTGTCTGTAGTTGTGTTAACGCTTGTTTATAGTTAACACGTTGCATAAACGAGGACAACTAAAAGAAAACTTTCAGTTGTCGAACAGAGAGATAAAGTAATGATTTAATTGTTAACACTACTTCCAAAAATGTATATTTTAAGTCTGCGTACTTAATACAGATTAAGCTAAAACATATTTTACTACTGAAAGTTCCCGGGCACCTTTTGCACGAAGTAAAGTCCCTTAAAAATTTTGCTCTTTTATGCAGGAAAAGCACAATTTGCTCTGATTTGAGACCAATAAACTTTTAAGCTGTTTAAATTGACATATACGATTGCAAAAAACCGAAATTTTAAAAATACTTAAAAAATAATTTTTAACGCACAAATCTTTATCGTGACTGCAAATATGATATTGGAGTTTAAATCCGGCTTTCACCGAGAATTAGTTTTATTTTGTAATAAAACAATACAAGAAAAAATAGTTAAATATACTAAGCTGGGGAACAACTACCTATTTCGTAGTCGCTACAATACTCAACACCTCCCACTAGTATTCGATTATAACAAAATTGCACGCAAATGTGATCAATATGCAAGCAATATAGGCGAAGAAATATATTAGAGCTCGGTGGCCAATTCGGTTAAGCGGCCGTATTAAAATACATCATGTTTACATGACACCGAGTTCGAATTCTAGTGGGTGCTGATGAGTAGTGTAATGGCTATGAAACAGCTGATTGCCCACTAGCATAGTGTATTCAATTGTGTGTTCCTGTTGTCTCTGATCAAGAGCTATTAATTGCATTAATTATTGTTATACTTAACAAATTTTACCCAGAGAAAATGAAATCATGTAATATTATTATTCAATAAGAAAAGTTCAACTATTTATCATTTATACTTATGTGTGTATACATATGTGATATTGGAGTATAAAATATTTGAGAAAAATATCCCACCATAATTTATATGACTGCCGGTATATGTCCTTATTCTTTCACTGCTGGCAAGAGTAAAATTGAACAAAATAATAACTAGTTATACAAGAGTCGTACAAAGTGCCAGAGCTGGTAAACTCGCCTCAAACGGCAGTAAATCGGTTGTTGCTGAAGCGGCGGTATTAAGAATGAGCAAACAAAATCATGATGGACAAAATTTTCCCCAAGGGCACACCTTTTACCCAGCAGCTGTCTATTCGCCAAGCGGTCTTCGGACTAACTACTCTCCCTATGGTTTTCGAACTGACTGCTTACTAAGTGGTCCGGATGTTCTCCCAGCATTCCCCCGGATACCAGGTTGTACCTTGGCATACACCAAACCGGGGTACTCCACATTCTGAGGCATAAAGGGGAAGTAGTCCCCTCTATGCCTCAGAATGTGCGAATAAAACGTTACGCAGCCACATGATTAATACTGTGTTGGCCTTCTGTACCAACTCATTAGGCCTTGTTAGGAGGGATTAAGAGGTCTGAATTCTTAAGAAAGGGGTATAAACTTAAACTAAAAAATTGTGACTTGTGTTGCAAGCCAAATCAAGGCACTGGTGCATCCTGAATAATTCACCCAGTCGCGTTGGTCAATCATCTGCCCATTGAGGCAGATGCTGGTGTAAAATAATTTCACAATCTGTTCTCCCAACAGCTTTGGGTGAATGTTCCGTATTAACAAATATTCGGATTGTTCGTCTGACGACGAAGCCAAACCTTTCGTGTACTGGAGACACATCCGAGTTATTTTGTGAGTAATTATTAGAGGACTGCTCAAGCACAATAAAAATGGCTTACAAAACATCGTAGCACTTTCAAGTACTATACATCGTCTTCTTTCACATTTCAAAACAAACACTTCAGTGCCGAAATGTTCTATACATAAACGAATACAGTCTTATAAGCATTTAGAACAAACAGAACCAAACACAAGTAGAACCAAATGAATTAGAACCAAATTGCAAAGAAACTTCAAAAATTGAAGTAATGTTCTACTTCCGTTTTGTTTACAAAAGTTGTTGTTGTTGTTTACGGTGTTTTGCCTTTGTATTAGTGCACAAGTGCAGTAGTTACAGTACGAGTATGCTCATGAGTGTGTGTTGTTGTGCATGGGGTTTGTCAAATATTTAAGACTCAATATGCTTAAATGCCAATGTGCTTGCTGTGATTTATCGCTTATTTGCTTTATTGTGATGTTTTGTTTTGGATTTTGCCGTAAAACAGAATTCAAGTACAATCAAGCACTGTCATGAATACGTTTCAAAACTATGAAGTGTTTGTTCTGTTTCTAAATGTGTTATAGCTTGTTTATTTTGCTCTAAGAATTGTTTTGAAACAATGTGCTTGCAACTATTGCATAGTAGTGAGCAGAGTTCTTTGGAACATTCTGTGCAGCCTTTTAGTAATTATCATTACAACCAGTAATCGTTGATATACTGAACTCGAGGGATATGATAACCAACTCCATTGTATTTGGTATTTGGTAGACTATTTATCGAAAACGAAGATTGTTAGTTCGAGAATATAAAGCAGTCATCATTCTGCCGACTAGTCCCATACGAAGGAGCATACGAAAGAAAAAGACAGACTGCGATCATCGTAAGCCGAACCCCATTTTATCCTATCATTATTATTATATTACGTATTGAATAAATAGAAGTTGGATTTTTGTAAGCCTTAATGAAGAAAAATACTATAGATGCAACACCTTTTTCCACTAATAGAACTGCTTTGCTTTGACAATAATTTATGTTCATGTAGGTCTGTGGAGCAGATGTTTTTTAGCTTGGCTTAAAATTAATATTACACTAACTAATATGTGTCATAAATGTAACTCTGTCTACCAGTTAAATTTTTTCGCTACTGATTTATATGAAATTCGGTGCGCAATATTTTAAAGGTCGGGAACCTACTCCAAAGTAGTGTTAATCCTGAAAATTACCCCTTACGAGTGATAAAGGGGGCAAAAATAAATGTTTAAATAAGTTCGCCATATTTAATTTGTTATGAAAGTTATTCCCATTAAATACTTTTGAACAAAATGTCCGGCAAAAAAATAAACTTCTAAATAGCTTTGAATAGTTTAAGAACCGATAAAAATTTTTTCTTATTATTTCTCTTAGGGCTTAAGAACGGGCTGAAATTTTGAATAGACGAAATAACTTCAAAATTCTCTTCTATTCGAAATAGCGTAGCAACAGATTACTTTACGAGTACTAAGATTCTTTGGAAATCGGACAGATTTTTTTAATAATTAATGAATCCATAAAACCATAATTTGAGATTGAAGCTTGGCGTTAAAAATGAGAAACCTTAACGCATCAAGGCTATATAACAGCACCACACGTTTGATAATGATACATTTGAGACGGAATATTATAAGAGCAATTATTATGACTGGAACAGCAAAGGAAGAAGATATATTAATTCCCTGTATTTCTACAATCTTTCAAGATGACGGTAATAAACCGCAAGGAAAAACACTAAAATTACATCATCAATAAACTTGGAAACTTTTAAATTTTTATTTAACTATATATCCTATTATTTTAAATAAAGCAATGAGAATTCAAAAAGCAAAATGTCTTCACACACAAAACAAGCATTCTTCTTTCCATATGTTTCTAAAAGCCGTTAAGGAAAGTAAAACCAAATTAGAAGAAATATGCTGGTTTTTTGTGTTTTTGTTTGTTTTATCTAAGCTAATGATATGTGAGTATATATTTAGTTAAATGTTAGAAAACATTTTTCAAAGGTTTCCACGTTTACTGACGATTAGAGTAGCTGCTATGATAGGTCAGCATATAGACATCTAAAACACAAAACAACAAGCTGCGCAGCCGTTTATCTGCTTTTCATAAATGTACAGATAGGCACATCCAAACAAACAACATGAAGCTAAAAACATAATACAAAAACAACAAATGCACATGTCCTAAAGAACATAACATTTCAAGTAAATCCATCACCAATGATTCTATTGTTGTTTTTGCGATCTTATTGTTTCATAAACATGTGTGTGTGTGTGTGTGCGTAGCATGTATATTTGTACACTTGAGTCTGCAATTATCGTTAGCTCGAAGGCTCACGAAAAATGTAGAAGGCAATAAAGCAGTATGAATAGCAGGCAGACGTTCGGCAGAGAAATAGGTTAATTTTAAACGTTGTGTTAAGACTTATGACTGAGTAACAAAAGGTAAGCAAATCTAGTGCGTTAATACACAGTAGTATTAAGAGTAAATAAATTTGTGTAGTATTTAAGTAACGTGTAACGAATAAGTGTTTGTATTAATTTATTGAATTTTTGTTGAAGTTTATAATTTTTTTTAAATTAGATTTTTGGTTTGTACATTTATACAACGAGTAATAGTTCAATTTTCTCCTTTCTTAAGTTTTTTCTTAAGAAGGATTTTTTACAATACAAATTTGCTGTGATCAATAATTTTTGATTGAAGCAGACAAGAAAAATAATAATCAAATACTTAGCTGGGGGACAACTAGCTGTTTCGTAGTCGCTACACTACTCATCAGCTCCCATTGGGATTAGAACTCGGGTCATAACATATCATGATCTGCTGCCTTAACCTACAAAGCGTTTTTAAAGCTAAAAAATAACATTATTATACTTTTTCCTTGGATACACTAGGTAACATTTGAAAATCAATACTGATTACTGAATACTGATTATCATTTACCTATGTTTCTATCTATTACTTCCTCGATCCCGTAAGGATTATAATACTTTTTTTTATATTCCCGATCTTCTTTAAACCGTCTTTGAATCTACAAGAAAAGATTTCTAATGAAATTATCCATTTCGTTCGTGAGCTCAAAAGCTTCGCTTTTTTCAGAATGTGATTTAATGTACCACATTCTTGCATCAAGAGTAAGATTTCGGTTTGAGACTCCATCAGTGACATAATTACCGCTAATGATAATTAGAGCAACTGTTTTTGTGGTTTACATCACATCGATAACAAGTGCCATGGGATTAAAAAAGAAGACATTTGTCATTCTTAAAAAATTATTATGGTGTAAATATTATTATGACTATATATTATGGCTAACACGGGTTTTCTATGAGTGTACCAGCGCTACCACATAAATCTCATATTAAAAATTAAACTTATTAACACTTATAAACAACACCAATAGTAGAAAATATTGAATATTTCGTTATATCGGATGATACATAGTGAGGTCTGATGTACTTGTAGCGGTTGCTCTATACGAATAACCAAGTAATGTCAATGACTTATATCTCAAAGATAAATTTTATTTTTGCGTCTCATAGAACTTACGATATTGAAATCACTATTATCAATACCACTCGCAAATTTGAGTCCCAGTTTACATTAGTAGGTGATACTCCACCGGTAAGACCAGCAGCACATAGTGAAGAAAATATAGCACCTCTATTTGAAAGTGTACGCGAAAACGTTGGCGAAGCGCTAAGCCGTCGTTCTCAGCAGCTTGACTTCCTGAAGTACAAGAGCATAGTCTCGATGAGCTCTGGTTCCCATACAATGGCTGTACAAGTCATACAGTAGGTAAAAAAATGGATTTGTTGAAAAATTATTTTGCTGAACACTTCTTTAGGCATAAACCAAGTAATGTTAATGCTTTGGAAGCCAACATTACTTGTGCTATTCTCCAGATACTAGTCGCTATGGTCCAAGGAGTCCCCATACTTGCACCTACCTAATGTACCATCTCAGATGTAGCCGCAGCCAACATATACATGAATCATTTTAAAACAGTAAATACCAAAATTTACTCTTTCAAACGATAAAAAAAACTTTAAGTTGCCTTTCTAATATATGTTTTATTTTACATTGAAAATCAAACATTACGATGAATCACCCTATGTAGATAATATCATCAAATGATTTAGTATGAGCAGTTTGGTGAGAAAACATAACTTTACTTCACTGGCTGTAGAATTGTATACATGAAACTATATTCTAGATACTTTTTAAGCAACAAGTAAACAAACATTTTTCCATGTACTTATCTCAAAAAAAAAAGTAGCAAAATAAAAGTGAAGAAAAAATAACACAAAGGACAAACTGCACGAGCTTAATTCTAGTATTTTTCAAAACTAAACTTTTCTTTCTCTTTCCATAAACCCGTTCGCAACTCCATCTCAGCCCTAATCCCCATTCACATTCCAAGATCTCATAAGCTAAATGTGTCACAGGTGGTAAATGAAATTGAAAAAGAAAGCCAAAGATGGAATTGAGAAAATAATTCTAAAACTTGATACTTTTTCAAGGACTTGATATTCCTTAGTTCGGCATTTTTTTCTTTTACTTTTCAATGGAAACTTTTAATTCTCTTTGCTGCCAACTGTTGCAATTACTGTTGTTGTTGTTTGCGTTTGCTGCAGCAAAAGTGCGAAGCATTAAATTTATAATAATGATAAATCCACCGATTACATATTTTCTTTAACTGTTACTGGTGTAACTGATTCTTTTATGTTTTAGTTTCTTATTTGCTTTCGGTGGGAAAGAATGAAGAATGAGCAAAAAGTTTTCAAAAGAAACATCATAATAAAAGGAATGTACGACAGTTTTGGTGTGAATAACGACAAAACTTTTGCTTAAAAAAATACTCATCTTTCTTTCTGTGTGAAGAGTAATTGTTGTTTTGAAACTTAAAAAGTTAATTATAAATTTTAAAATATTGAAGAAAAACTCATTACACTGAAAAGAAAATTTAATCCATTCTTAAGCATTAAGCATATTGAAGCCACCAGACAACCGACTTCAATATCTCAAATATAAAATAAATGCATTTAAATTCGAACGTGTATTTTAACAACAGCAAGACAACACGACTGAAAGGTGTTGTCCATACTGTGGCTGTGTTCTGTAACTCTGGCCACGGGACACTTTTCGACTAAAACGTGTGAAATTAAACAAAGTTGAAACAAACAGTTGTTTTTCTCACTAAACTGTAGATATAACTTTTTTGGTGAGTAATAGCTATCACGTAAGGAAATTACTCGCTAATTTACAGAAAAACTGTCTCTAAATTTTTTGCGAAAAATTTCCCGCTTTCAACTGTCGTTATTTCTCGCAAATAAAAATTCTGTGAGATAGTAATTCAAATAACAATACTCATCATTAAATGAATAATAATACTGAAAAAATAATTTTGCTGTTAAATTAAGTTTAATATATATATTTACACAGTTTATAATTATTGTTGTTTTTTTTAATTTAAACTTTTTAATTAACTTTTATACCCTTTACACAACAAGTATACACAACAAAGTATATTGTAATACATTTATTAGGTTTTTTCAGAATTCACAAGTTGCAATTGTTTTTTAGTTTTACAAAATTTTGTATGTATGTAAATATGTATTTGTTAATAAAATGTAAACGTTAGAGTCATACCATACATTTTCTAGAACAGCCGGCGGTTATAATATGACGCCGTCGAACAAAATTTCTTAACTTTAGTAATTTTTGGTCGGCGGTGGTACTAATTGTGGCTGGTGCTTTCATTTTTAAAATTGCATGTCGGCATCGTTTTATATTTTCAGACATTTCTAACGAAGCGACTTAATCGCTTTGGATAGTTTTCGACATAAGTTACAGACGCAGTTTTTTATCACTTTTCGAGAAACGATGCAATAATTTGCTTCACAAGTTTTCGACGCGAGAACTTCTCACCAAAGTAACGGAACACAGCCACTGGTTTGAGCTTTGTTTGCCGCATTCAAATTAAAAAAACTAATCTAAATTTTCTTTAGTTTTGTTGATATTTTATAATTTTTTAAATTAGATTTTTGTACATTTGTACATCGGGTTTTTAGTTCAAGTTTTTACTTTCTTAAGTTTTTCTTAAGAAGGATTTTTACAATACAAACTTGCAGCGATCAATAATTTTTGATTGAAGAAGACAAGAAAAATAATAATCAAATATTTAGCTGGGGGACAACTAGCTGTTTCGTACTCACTACACTACTCTTCGGCAGCGTCGTCAACTCGGTGCATTTCGCACCGTTTTTGGTGCGTTTTAAAATTATTTGTCCGAAAAATTCTTTAAACGGTGCGTGGTGCGCTTTTTAAAATCTCGGTGGCACCAAATCAAATTCAACTCAACTTTTAATGTAAGAGAAACGTTTATTCAAGTGAAAAATTTTACACTTCATTTTGCAGAGCACATAAAAAAACGGAGTTATAATGTGGAAAATTCAAAACAACAATTCTGGCAAATTTTCGTATATTTCAATAAATTCTTTTAAAAACACCCAACTCTAACCAACTGATTTTGACTGTTCACTTACGAAAACATAAATGATATTTACATTGTGTTTGCACAACGGGACCAAAAGGACACAAGTGGGCTGGTTTCATGAAACTGGCGGCCTATACAACCCAACCTAACCTACATTGTGTTTGATAGAATTGATGTTAATAGAGTTGGACGGCTTATAGTGCGATTCTGTAACTTTAAATCAAACATGCCCAGGCCTATGCGCTTGATACTCAATTGTTTTTGTAAATGCGCTTAGCTATCCCAGTGGTATAAGGGACTAGCTCAAACGTGTAGATTCGCTAGCTAATTTTGCACTACCGCTAGCCCAGCTACAATCTACCACACATGTATTTGAGTGGCGAATTTAACACAGGCTTGTCATTAGAGGTGGCGATTGACCCGTCTCTACTTTACCTTTAGTCAGCTACAGGGTTAGCTACAAGTTTCTGCATAAAGTACCAGACCTGAGGTGCAATCCTTATGCTAGTCACTAGTACCCATCGAAAGAACTAGCCCCAGATAACTACCACATTCGCCACCCCTCTTCGCTCGTGAATTCTATTAAAATAATTAAGTTTTGTAAACAAATAAATTACATAAAAATTTTTATTCGAAATTTTTAAAACAAAACAAAGCATTTTATTTAAAACGCAAATAAATAAAAAATATTTCATAAATATACATATGTATATACATATACATATGTATATAGTACATATGTACTATATACATATAGTATATTAGTTTCTGGTATTGGTTATTCGAGCTTGAGGTCACTTCAGTATTACGATACTCCATTTTGCTTCTTTTTCAGCCGATTTTTGCTGAAGAAAATACACAAGTAAGAATCGAAATTTTTAATAAATACATTATCATAAATTGCTTACGAACCTGAATTGATAACAAGCTCGAACAAATAGTCAACATTAAATATAACAAATAGTCATAAATTAAATATAATTTAATTTTTAGTTTTTGCTGCACCCAATTGCTTAATCGTTATTATTTTCGTTTAAAAATCCTTTTGCTAATATTTTTATTTACACAGAAAAAATTGTAGTAAAAATAAAATCAACAAAATGTTTGTCTCAAAAAATAATTTGTACACATACATATACATAAATATACCAAAAAAAAAATACCTTTGATATCGTATTTTGTTGTTGTTGAAAACATAGTTGTATTCGATCAATAATTATGTTTACTAAATTTTGTTTGAATCTACGAATTCCTTTATAGGTTCGCATCCAAACAATTTATTAATTGACGAATTTCGTAGTTGTACACGAAAAAAATTTGTTTTGTGTGCCCTGTTTTTAAGTAAACCACTTTCTAAAAAAAACACGTATTCTTTAAATTCCAAATGATACTGAAGTTTGGTTTAGCAAAGATAATGTTATGATCCTAAATTTTTTGTTGTCTTAATAACGGGAGTTCTGCATTAACATAATTGCTCTCAGTGAGAAACATTAAATGCGCTGTAGAAAAATACATGCGTTATGCATTACCTAGTGATAGCGTATTAGCTATCGAAAAGTGAGTAGCAATTGTTAAGACTACTGGTGAATAGACACAGATATACTAGCCGAGTGGCATATTCTTTCGTGAGCGATTTGAGTGCATAGACAGAACACACCTACCACTTCGCTAGCCACATTTGGCAATGGTTTCTGCATGTACCACAGGGATAGGGCTGTGCTCTTTAATACACAAATACTGCGCTCAGCACTAGCAATGAAAAATACACAAACAACTTCGTCTTTCATATTTTTTTCATTCTTCCCCGCACACACACAAAAGCAAAGAAACAACACTTTCGCATGCTTTGTGGGTAAACATTGACGACAGCGATTATCAGTGTGAATTTTGTTTTTGTAAATGTTTTGCTTTTTACAACAAAAAATATTAAATAAAAGTAGTTTTTCCTTAAATGTATTGGTGTTTACTCTTCCATATAGAACTTTTGGGCAACACTGCTTTCAATGATACAATAATCGTAAATTTCTTCGACATATTTCATTCCCTGCAGTAACGATTGTATACTGCAATATAATTTTAACGTCGGTAAGGAGCTGTATTTTTGTGCATCGACAGTGAATATAATTATATAGTATTGCTAAACAATAAATTTGATAAAATATCGTTTTAATATTGTAAAGCCAACATTGTCTTAATAATATTAACAGAATCGCAGTAGCGGCCAAGTTTGACGAACACGAATTCTACCTATTGAACGAATTTGATTGCTTGATTGTTTAATAGTCCCTTAAAAGCTATTTTATTTTCGTGTTTTCAATATGAAAATATTATAATTTTTATAAGAAAAAGTGTTTTTTTTTTAATGAAGAGAAATATTCAAAATTCGATGAGTTTTTGTTGAAATAACGCGCTTTTCCCCGCTGTTCATGAAGTATCATGAACTGCTGTATTAAACACTCAACCACCGAGCCATTTATTATTATTATTCTCTGTCTATATTATTCTCATATTGAATCACATATGCATTTTGTTAATTGCTCACATTGTTTGTACAGCGTTTGTTGTCTCTGAATAAGCGGTATTTCGTTTTTAGTTATTAAAATATGTATTTCTGTAATTTAATAATTGCTGTGAAGAACAGAAAAAATAATTCAATACCACCATAGCTGGGGAAGAGCAAGTTGTTTGTAGTCGATACACTACTCATCATCACCCACTGGGACTCGAACCCGGGATCATGTGAACATGTTGTATATTTAATATGGCCGCTTAACGAACTCAGCCACCGAGCTCTTTATTTACTCTTCCGTTAATGTTTGCTGCACGTTGATCACATATACGATAAAAACTAATTGTTATTTTAAATTTTTGCAACAAGTACTTATCCCCTTCAAAGTTATCCCCCTCAGATATAATGCACTTATGCCAGCGTTCGCCAACAGCTTCTGTTCTCTGCTCAATCGTAGCAAAAAGCTTTCCTTTCATCGGTGTTTTCAGTTATGGGAAGAGGAACAAGTCAGCCAATAACTTACGCTCAAGCAACGATGTGGGAGCTGGTGCGTTATCATGATTCAAAATCCATGATTATTTTTCCACAATTCTGTGTGTTTCTGATGAATTGCTTTGCGCAAACGGCGCATAACTTCAAAGTAGTATTCCTTATTGACCGTACGACCTTGTGTCAAGAATTCATGATGCACCACGCCAATGCTGTCGAATAAACCAGTGAGCAAAACTGTCGCATTTGACCGAACTTGACTTGTTTTTTTTCGGTCTTGACTCTTCTCAACGCTTCAAATGGGACGATTGGGCTTTGGATTCAATGTCATAGCCATACGCCCGTGATTCCTCACCAGTTATGACCTTTTTGAGGAAATCTGGATGGTCGTCGACGATGTTCAACAGCTGAGCAATGTCCATACGGCGCTGTTTTGGTTCAAAGTTTAGCAATTTGCCTAAAACATCCGCAAAAATTGCTAGACATGACCCGAACGATATGCCAACATCATCAACAACTTCTCTGATAGTGATTCAACGATTATCCAAAATCATTTTCTTCACGGCTTCAATTTTTTCATCGGTTGTTGACGTGCTCGGGCGAGCAGGACGAGCATCGTCATTGACATATTCTCGACCTTTCTTAAAGAGGTTATACCACAATTTAAATTGTTTTCTGCTGGTTTCTGTAGACTCGCCAAACGCCACAGCCAACATTATAAATGTCCTTGCGCATTTTATTTCATTTTGTATACAAAACTTAATACATTTTCTTTGATCCATTTTTTCGAATAGAAAAAAATCGAAGAGCACACCAAAACTCGACTAACCTTTTTATCTGCCAAAAACAAACTGGCAATCCGAAATGGCTGATATTGCCAACATATAAGTTATGTTCTCTTGCACAGAGAGCCAAAAAATCAAGTAATTTGATTAACACACGGAATAAAACGCAACACCTTTTGGTTATAACATCAACTGCCTGCATAATTTTATTGTTAATCTTTTTATACTTTACAATTGATTACTTAGCTTATTTTATTAAATTATTTATTAAAATATATTTTTGCTTTATAAACGATAAAATAAGGTTATTGACTTTCTTAACTTAAATTATATCTTATTTTGTTAAAAAAGGTATTTTTGCATATGAAGCATAAAATATATAAAATAATGAACTTAATAACTTTTGATAGTCGCTTATTGTAAAATAAAGTAAAATAAAATAAAATAATAGTCAGCAATATTTTGTTGGCTTGTGGTTAACAGTGGGCTTAACTTATATAACAGATATGTGTACCAACTCAACAGAAAAAAATGCGAAATTCGAACACACGTAGCCCACGACATTTGAAAATAACGGTTATTTTTTTATCAGACCTCGTATGCAATTGTCATACTCCCAGTTCGTAGTTGAGTCCGATAAATAAATTGTTTAGAAACTCCGCCATTCATGAACCGCTTTCCAATACTTTTTTCTTTCAAAAAGGTGCCCCAACGGCCTAAAAAAACAAACTTTTTGATTTTAGCACTGACGAAACATTCGTCCGAAAAATAAATGTTTGATAAATTTCGCCGTTTATGGACCAATTTTCTACATTCTTTTCTTGCTAAAAAAATTTTTTTAGCCATCGGACAGACAAAAATATGCATCCGAAAAATAAAAAGTTGAGACACTCCGCAATACATCAAGCGATTTTTAATTAATTATACACACAAACTTTTAAATAAAATTATACTTGAATTTTGTGACACGTTTTTTATTAACCTGAAAGGCAAAGATTTTCTGGACTTCTGTAGTAAATATTAAAGATCCTCTAACTCTGGAGTAACTTCATCATTTATAAATCAATTTTGAATAGTATTCTTTCTTTTGTTAACGGGATAAAAAAATTTCAACATTTCGCAGAGACAAAATGTTTGTCGAAAACCTAAATTTTCGTATAACTCTAGCATTTGTAATCCGATTTTCAAAACTATTGTTCGAAAAGTACTGCTTGCCCTTGGGTAAGGTAAATATTTTTGATTAAAATGTCAGTCCGAAAAAAGTAATTTTGTGAATAACACTGCTACTTATGAATATGTAACTTTTGTGCCTTTTGAAAGGCGCAAAAATTAATAGGCTGAAAGCACAAAAAAAAAAAAAATTGGAATTCAGACGAAAAATGTATGCGATGTTTTACTTTCTTTGTTTTGCATTCGTATGATGGAATGCTACAAAGATATAAATTGTTAGCTTGAGATAAATTATGGTGTCCCGCAAAAGTGCCGTTAAAGCTTGACATTGGATTATAAAATATCTTAAGGGCAATTAAAGGAGCGATGATGGTACTTTTAGCTGGTGATTTTACATAGCCTATACCGTTATCGCTAAAAATAATTGCATTCTTGAACTCTTACTGCTAAATAATGAGCTCAACATTTTTTGAGCTCCAATACACGCGTCACTGGCGAGATATAGCCACATCTCTAGCAAAAAAGTGCTGGAAAGTTTCCTGAAGAGAGTAACGGTGAATCACCAGAGCCGTAGAATTAAGAAGTATACTTTTGCTGGGACACACTTTATATGTATATAGCTATGTACAAATATCTATGTGCTTATAAGATAAAAATAATTTCATAAAACATGTTATTAAATGATTAAAAATTCATTAGATTTTTCAAAAAACTTCACACATTAATTAAAATACTAAATTTCAAAAATCTTAATTTTGAGAAAAATATCTTCAAATTCAAATTTTAGTTTCTTTGAAGAGACTGCAAAATTAAGGTAAAATCTTCATTCTGGCAACGCTGCATGGAGGGGAAACATTGTTTTAAACATAATTGTAACATTAACAACTGAAAAAGTCCTTAAATAATCTAACACAAAAAACCTACTTATACGTTTTAACTCCTGCTTTCACTTTTATATAGTTTTGGGCCAATACGTCTACATCAATTTAAAATTCATCTATTTTTCTAAGGGAACATTAGTGTTTTGTAATATTTCTAACATACAGTGAGCGTCAAAATAAAGGGTACAAAAATTTTTTCTAAAACATAGTACTTTTTTGTCTTTTAAGATACGACTAAATTTATCATTTTTGAGCTTTTGCTATTAGTATATTATTCTCCAATTAGTTATAAAAAGATAATGAGCAATTTCTTACAGTTATATAAGTTATAGAGCAAAAACAAATTTTACGCGTCAAAATAAAATGTACATGTTGCATGCGCATCATTTCAGCGGTATGCTACGGTAAAAGAATACCGTTATATTTAGTTATTTGCTTTATTTTAGCAGTCTACTGAAAAGTTCGTATTGTTTTATGTTAATTAATTGTGATCGGCAGAGTAAAAACTCCTCGTATGAAGCAAATTTTTATGTACTTTGGAATGGATAAACAAATTTCTGGTGATATAAGACAGTTATAAAACTTCGTAATCAATAAAAAAATTTCAGAGAAATTGGTTCTATTATAAAGAGAAGCCACAATATTGCAAAAAAATTGTAGATAAATATGAAAAATACGCCGTAATAGAAAGAAACTTTTGAAAGAGGTTGAAATAAGACTTGCAGTGCGTAATGTAAAAAAGAATTCTTTTAGAAGTGCCGTTAAAATATCAGAGAAAGTTTTGGCAACATCAGGAGCTATCTTAAGTATCAGAATAATACGACGAGCATAAAAAGGAAACGGGTTACATGATCGACTCCCGCGAAAGAAACCACTTATATCGCCAGCTAAATAAAAAAGATGCTTAGAATACGCCAAGAAGTATCAACATAAAGATGTTTCTTTATAGAATAATGTAGTTTTTAGTTTAGAAGGTCAATTTGAAGTATTTACCAAACTGACCAAAATTTTATAACCACGGTTAAGCATGGACATGGGTTGGGCGATGGTGTGGAGATGTATGGCGGCAAGCGGAGTTGGAAATTTGGTTTTTATTGAAAATATAATGAATAATACGGACTACCTGAACATTTTTCAAAACAAAATGACAGGCAGTGTGGAGAAATTGGGGTTGGAAAGATATTAGATTTTTCAACAGGAGAACGACCCCAAACATACATAACATATAGTAAAAGAATGGCTGCTGTATCGCACTCCCAAATTAGTGGATCATCCTCTCCAATCGCTGGACTTAAAACCAATTAAACACTTGTGCGAACATTTGGACCGCAAAATCCGAAAGAGGACAATTAGCAACAAGGGTATGCTGAAATCCGGTATAATGAAGGAATGGCAGAACAAATCATCTGATATAACTAAAAAATTAGTATCGATTCTACTAAAAACCGTAATTACGAGTAAAGCAAAAAAAAAATCAACTAAATTGCAAATTGATTTTATTTTCACTTTAAAATAGTTTGTACACTTCTTTTTGATGCGTAACTAATGATTTTTTATTTTTGTTGTTATAAATATTTTTTGCTGTTTTGTTTAGAACAAGGTAGATAACCAAATATTGATTTAAAAATACCTATATCTAAAATTTTATCATAAATAAACAGACTGAAATAAAAACAATATTTTAAGAAGTTATTTTGTACACTTTATTTTGATGCTCACAGTATATCTAGGTTTAAAAATAATTTTCTGTCCATAAAAACCCGACAATGAGTCACTAATACAGTTTTTGCGAAGAATTATAGTTCATGTACTTTACCAAACCCCACAAACTTAGATTCGCTTCCTGCTATTCTAGTCTTAAGTTGCCTGTTGTTCCTATGTAAACTTTATGACACTGCTCATTGTTATTTCCACTGCAAGGTATTTTATACACCAAATTGAACATTTCCAACTTTTTCAACTTATCTTTAGTTTTACTAAAAATTCTAATCTATCTATCTATCTATCTATCTATCTATGCTTTATTTTTTTATTATATTGATCTTTCTTTCAGCATTTTCAGATTTATTTGGTTTATAGTTTTAGAGATATAGGGTTTATTTTATTTTATTCCTATTCAGTGTGGTTGTTAAGCCCATTCTAACATATGGGGCGCTTGTGTGGTGGCAGTCGTTGGAGAAAACCACCTACTGCAAAATCGCAGAAAAGATAATGCGTACTGTTGCTTTGATGGTGACTGGTGCTTTCGGCACTACGCCATCGAAAAAACTATTCACTATCCTGAACTGGCTACCGGCTAATCTCATGGGGAATGAAATAGTCATGAATTCGGCTATCAGGCTGTGGTCAAGCGGGACGTGGAAGGTGGAATAGGAAAAATAGTGAACTTTCCCGAGAATATTGATTACTGCTCGCCGGCTCCACTGCCCGATAAGAGATTTGATGTAATTTTATCAGGCACGTTTTTGGAGAGGACTGGCACAGATCGTCAAAAGGACGTGCTTGAAATTTTTATGGATGGATCCAACTCGGAATCGGGAGTTTCTTTATCCTCCTGTATGAGAGGAGGATGAATCGCGGCTATTATGAGGGCAGTTAACTTACTAAGATACTACAGGATATACGGGGATAATATCCGAATTTTTACTGATAGTAAGGCTGCGTTGTATGCACTAGCTGGAGTCTATACAATATCAAGGTTGGTTCGTGAATGCCGGATATCTCTAAACGAGATAGCGAGACATTCGAACCTGGAGGTTTTCTGGATACGAGGGCACAGTGAAGTGCCCGGAAATCTAATAGCGGATGAACTGGAAAAGGCTGGTATCCTGCTACAATAAAGAGATTAGATGGAATCGTTGGAATTCCGCTAGCGAGCTGTAAGAATCAAGTACAGCGTTAAGTTTTTCAGACCGCTCAGGACAGATAGTCTAGTGAGTCTACCACTCGAATACCAAGGCTAACATGGCGCAGATATGATAACAGGGGCTTGCCTTGATGGAGGTTGCGTTCTGCTGTGGCGGTCCTGACGGCAAGAAGGTTAAATCTTCCATTTTAATGACTTCTGTAGGGATTGCAAAGACGAGGAGGGAGTAGAGAGCGTGGAACCCTTCCTCTGTCTGTGTCCAGCTCTTTTCTATATATAAGGGCATTGCATCTAAGTAGACCGATGCTGTATGATTTGGCGGAGGTATCGAGTTACGATGTAAGTGGATTGGACTCTTTTATCCGATCCTCGGGTTGGTTCTAAACCAGTGACATGTAGATCTATTGAGATACATATTACATCCAGGCAACACAACGAGACCAGACTGGACCCAAGTGGGCTTGGATGCGGTTTTCAGGATTTAGTATTTTAAAATAATTTTTTTCAGTCTTTGTTCTCTTCGATTTTCTTAAAATTTTCACATTTTTAAAGACCCGCTTAGTATTAAATAAAGAAAACGAAAAAATATTTTTCTCCGTACTGCCTGATTTGACTTGGATTGGCCTATATATAATTAGTTCAGAAACATTAATATATCTTATGTTGTATTGCCTTATCAACTTACAAGTAAGTTATTATCGTTCAATACGTTGCTATTTATGCTTTTATTCTTCTTGTTAAATTTACGGTCACTTATTGTTAAAAATTCTATCAATTAAATTTTCAGCTGTATTGATAATAACTTTTGTTGAATGTTTTGAAAACTAATTTATAATTATTTTTTATAACTAATGTATCTAAATATGGAAGTGAAGAATTTGTTTCTTTCTCAATAGCGAATTAATGGTCTGACCAAATGAGTTAAATATCGATAATAATAAAGTTATTCTATTGTCACCTATCATACAAAACAAGCTCTTAACAAACTTTGTGATCATTTTTTGTCTAATATCAAATTTTTCTGAGCATACTCGCACATCAAATAATTTCTCCGTAACAACGTCTGCTACAATTGGAAAAGCTCTTTTTCATCAGAGCTCATATTGAAACTTGTTGGAAGAAATGATGAATTGGAGTAATTCAAATTTAGTTTAAGTAAATTAATTAGCAATCAAGAAATGAAACATTTTTTAAATATTTAACCAGTTGAATTAAATATTTCACCAAATGAGTCGCTATAGAAAAACTTTCACGGTCAACTCTTACGTATAGACCCAAATTTTTTTTTTTTTTTAACTTGGACCAGTACTCAGGGGATAAACCTTATATATGCAGTGTATTGTACCAGAACTAGAAAAATAGGTTGGGTGGAGAGGGGAAGAGGAAGTAGTGTTTATGAACATATCACTCCTTTATTGCAGCTCAAAAAAGCTCGTTTCGAGAAAAACGCATTTAAAATTTTTAGTTTCCATACAAGTCTTAGCAAATTTTTTTTAGAAAATATCTCCTAAAGGAAACAGTTTAAAAACAATTTGAATAAATTTTTGGCACAATATAAATGGTAGTATTGTTAACAATTCTGCATTGTTAACTCGAAAAACTCATTTTTTGAAATATGACTATGTTGCAATAAAGAAGCGATATGACTTTCACTTTACAAACGTTGCTTATTCCACAGGCGAAGCGTGAGGACGAATTCTGTCTGTAATGAGTTTTTGGGGCGTGTTCCGGAAAAATTAAAATGCACTGCAGTTTATTTAGAAAATAAACTTAGATATATTAAATATTTGTGCAAAGAATAAAATGTGCGGCTGCTATCCTTAGTGAACGCGTGTCAGCAAAAGCGGAAACAGAAAAAGAAAGAAAACGTAAGTCAGAAAAACAGCGTCGTAGTATCAGGTAGCTTTGTACAGTGTTGTCGAGTCAATCGACCATAAATGGATGGGCCCTGGACAATAACCGCGTATTACGTAAAAATGTGTGTGTTTCGGGAACAAGATCCCTAAATCCATTGTAGTAACAATATAACAGAGTAATGCACACTACACTGCGCCGATGCTCCAGTATGTCAATAGAGTTGGATACCCTACTGTCACCGATAAGCTTCATCTCCCTCTCCTGCACACGGTCGACCAACCCCAAAATAGACTTTGAGGCACCAGCCCAAACATGAGAGTTGTATTCCATTTTAGGTCGGATATAGGTAGTATAAATAGTAAGGAGATCGGACGGAGTGAAGTACATATTATTCCGTTTCAAAAACTCGAGGCACTTGAATGCTTCTTTAGGGACTTGAAAAATGTATTCACTCCAGCGAACGTCTCCCTATATTATCATTCCAAGAACATCAAGAGCACCCTATTCCATAATATTTATACGATCTATGAGTACAGATGAAGCAACATCAGCGGTGGTTTTTTTTGTGTGTTAATAAACAACACTGTTGTTGCGACCCTACTCAGAGATTAATAGAATATCACTATTCCGTGAGTCATTCATATTTTGCCTTTTGGCAACAATCTCGGATAGGCTAGGCCTATAACTGAATGGTAAATGCTGTTGTCATGCGCGAAAGAGTGGATAGAGTTGGAAGAAGATCGTTGAGGAAAATAAGAAATAGAGTAGGAGAAAGAACGGAGCCTTGCGGTACCCCTGAATTAATCATGAACTCGTTTGATGAGACCCCATTTATAGCAACTCGTATAATGCGGTCCCTGAGAAAGTTAGCCTACTTAATCTAGAAATGATTTCTAGATTAAGTAGGCCTAAGGGCTTGTAATCTTTTTGATATAAATAAATAAATAAAGCGAAAAAAGCCATCACCGACACCAGAAGCAGTAAGTTTTGCCAGTAATGCAGCATGCTACATTCTGTCAAGTGCTTTGGAAATATCCAGACCCACCACTTTACTTTCGCCGGAATGATGGATTGACTGGCACTATTTTTCAGAGAGATTTTCCAAAAGATCGCCAGTAGAGCGACCCTTACGAAATCCATATTGACGGTCAAAAAGAAATTTGTGCGATTCTAGATACTCATATATAGTTAAAATAATACTAGTTAGTTCTAGTTAATGATAATTCCAGACTGAAATGTACGAACACGATTACTACACACATACACACACATGCTTGTGACTCAATAAGAACGCAACAACAACATTAAAATCATTAGTGGTTGATTTTGTGTTCTGTAGATCAGTATGTTTGTTTGTTTGTGTATTATGTTTTTAACTGTTTGTTGTTTGTGGGGATCTGCATTATGCATGTCATTATTTATACTTGTAACTCATTCAATTCAAGAGTGACATAACTCAAGCCAATTGCAAACTCGTCTAGTATATATATTAAGCATATTCTTAACAACTTGTTTTTACTACACGACTAAAATTGGAAGTATCTAAAAAGTATTATCTGGAAAGTCAATTATTTTAAATTATATAATTGAGCAATATTACAAAAAAGACAAAGAGAGCTAAAGCAACTACGCGAATATTTTTTTAACAGGGCATGTTCATTAAAAACCTTTGTTTTCTGCTGGGTGCATATGAATATAAAAGTGTTTGTGCTTGAATGTTTTTTTCATATGTAATTTTCACACACACACACACACATTCAAACACTGCATGCAGTCAGTACGAAATTATTGGCAAATAATAAAAATGGAGTTGTTTTTCATTTCAATTTTTCCTTCATTTGTACGGATATGAATTGTAAAATAGATAAATGAAACTGAAAATGAAATAAAAAATACTTAAATTAAGTGACTTCCGTTACATACTGAATGTTGTTTTACTTTTTAATTTTTTTCACTTTTACTTTTTCAATGTGTTTTCTTTGTGTGTGTGTGTGTGTGTGTGTGTGTGTGTGTGTATGTGTGTGTATGTTTGTGCGTATGTGTGTGGGTGTGTATTGATGCTGTTTTGTCTAGCCGTCTGATGTAAAGCAATTCATTTCATAGTTTATTAAGGTAAAGACAACAACGACATCCTTACAAAATAATAATAATCAGGAAGTTATAAAAAATGTAAGGAAAAAAATTAACAAAATTATATTTTATTTAAGGGACTAATTAGAAGAGTTTTAGTGGAGTTAGTAACAAACTTTAGTACTTGTGCTTTTATTAAAAGAAAGTGCAGGATTTAAAACGAAAATTAATTGCAAGTTGATTTTCTCTTTTAGGATTTTTTTGTTTAAAGCAAAATATTATGTACAGGGAAAATCTAAATCTTGAAAAACAATTGTCAAAAAGTTGATGAAAGCGACTGTCGTGGGACATTCCACTGGAAGATGAAAAGTTTAAACATTTTAAAAGAAGTAAAATCCTACACTAATTTATTGAATTTTTGTTGGACTTTATAATTTTTATTAGATTTTTGGTTTGTACGTTTATACATCGGGTTTTAGTTCCAGTTTTTTCCTTTCTTAAGAAAAAATTTTTTAAAATACAAATTTGCTGTGATCAATAATTTTTGATTGAAGAAGACAAGAAAAATAATAATGAAATTTTTAGCTGCGTGACATCTAGCTGTTCGTAGTCGCTACACTATTCATCAGCAGCCATTCGGATTTGAACTCGGCTCTTGACGTATATGATCTACTGCTTTAACCATTCAGCCACCGAGCGATTTAATTATTATCTCTCTATAATTTATTTATTATCTATCTATATTCATCTCATATTGAATCACATATGCATTTTTTTTAATTGTTCACATTTTTTTTACAGCAGTCTTTCGTTTTTTTTAGTAAGTTTGGTTAAAGCAGCAGATCAAAAACCAATTAAACAATTATTTTGTATTTAATTATATATTTTATTTATTTCTAAGTTTTGATGAGCAAAACTGGTTTGCTCGTGTTGTGAGTCAGAACTCACTTCTTCCCCCAGCTAATAATATTGAAAACGAGGAACCATAAACTGCTGCCTGAATAACAAATAAAAATAATATTGGGGTCAGGTCCAATATTGCAAGGCAGCAAATATGTATTAAACAAAAGAAAGAACAGCAGTTCGAACAAAAAACTGCTACAACCCGGAAATTACATAAACTATAACAATTGTTGACACGATGGAATACTGATATGGATCATGAATTCGGTTTCGGGCTCCAGGCTTGCGAAGCAGCTATGACGGCAGCAGCACACATAAAAGAAGAAGCAGAATTAAGAGAATTGATCAGTAATGTTCAATAATGGACAGAAGTAGTCGTTTGAACTAGTAGATAATTATAATTTCAATAAAATTAGTGATAATAAAAAGGGGTTTTATTTAAATTAGAATAGGACTATAATACAGTAGTAAATCCTGCGATTCCCAAGGGACCCTCCAGGATAAAATAATAACTACCTAAATAACAATAATAACAACAAGTATTTCCTGCGAATCCTATGGGACCCTCCAGGAACACTCGAATCAATGCTTGTTTGATAATTGTTCTTAAAACTAGAATTATATTTACTTATATACTACTTATGAGACGTTCTGGACGATTCATTTATATTAATTATTATATTACTAAAGTTAAGGCTTGGAAACTAATTTGGTTCCCACGTAAAAGGGGTAAGCTGATCAGACGTCACATATGCACATACGCATTGGTTCATGGCCATAAATTTGTTTCTTTAGTACTTGCATATATGTATATGTACATGTGCGGCACGATTCAAATGTTTTAGATTTAATTATAGCAGTTTAACACACAGGCACACACTCTTTCACAAACCCATATCATTTCCACCTCAAGTTTATTTTCAGGTGATAGCACTTAATAGGCGCACTGTCGCGACAACGGTCAGTGACTACAAGTGGTGTCAAGTAACGATGGTTATGAATTCAGAATGCAACTTAATATTCTTTTAGTTATTTCTTATACATGCCTTTAATAGGATGCATTCCTGTTATGGCTAAAAGAGTGAATTTATGTCGTGATCATGCTACAAGATCATGATACGTCATAACCCGAGTTCAAATCCGAATGGGTGCTGATGAGTAGTGTAGCGATATTTTATGACTTTTATTTAATTTCAAATGTTAACAACTACTTTTGGATTTCATAAGAAATATAGGCAAAAAAATAGTACACAGTTTTAAGCACTCAAGATCTTCGGGTCAAATTTGACCCGGAACAAAATCGTTGAGTTTCTGCTACGGACAGTTCTGTTAAAATAATTTATTTGCTTTAAGTTTCGAGCCTAACGTTACGTTTATAACTGGCAATGCTGTGGTGATAATAGATAATATTTATTATTTGTCAAAAGTGCTGATAATTGTCATCTTTTTGTAGGCTTCCAGACGGTAATCATGACAATAAACGTTTTTGGCACGGTACGTAACATTAATTGCTTTGTTAGCTGAGTGTATACATCAAGCAATAACAGTAGGGAAAGTTTATGGGATTCTGAGAAAGAAATACCAGTTTTTGAGCAATCATGCCATTGAAAAGATTCAAAAATCTTTCCAGAGTGACAATCTCTCCTCCAGATGTAACAGTAGATGAGCAATTAGTTCCATTCGGAGGAAGGTGTCCATTCCGGCAGTATATACCATCAAACCCATTTACGTCTATAATATACAACCGTATACAGACAAAGAAGTTGGAGATATGCCCGAAAGAAATCAAGACAGGCGATTTGACTTTTGGCCTAAAAGGTCATAATGTGACTGCAGACAACTTTGTATATCTTATCAATTAGGAAAACAATTGCTAGAAAAACAAATTACTTTAGTAGGAACAATACGTAAAATAAAACTGAATTGCCACCTGAGCTTTTGTCAACTAAAGGCAGACCGGTATTTTCATCATTTATTTGATTTGCCAAGGACACTGCCCTCCTTTCATAAAATAAAATAAGTCTGTCAATCCGCTTAGCACTTTCCAACATAGCCCAGAAGTAAGCAATAGTGAGGACAAAAACCCGCAAATGATACTAGACTATAGTAAATGTAAGGGAAGAGCTGATACTCTGGATAAAGTGATTTTACCTTACACTTACAAAAGAAAGACTAAAGATGACCTCAAGTTGTATTTAATAATATTTCAGATATATCAGCTTACAATACTTTTATATTATTTACATCGGCTAACAAGAGTTGCAATGCGAACTGTTTTGTCAAACGTCGGCATTTTTTTTTTTTGAGAATTGAAGACTGTAACTTACCATGCCCTATATAAATCAACGAAAGTCCTTGCCAAGAGCTCAATTTTCAAGAGAAATTGTTCATCACCTACGTGCTGTACTTGAGCAGGAACGGCAACAGTCGTCATCCTCCAAATGTAAAGAAAAAATATGTGAACCAACCAAATGAACAGTCAAAAGAAATCGTTGTCAATTATGTCCCAAAGCAGACAAAAAAAGTCATATACGAGTATATGTTGCGTTTTTAAATTAAATTTTTTAACTTTAAGGTAAGTAACATTTAAAGAGCCTTTGAAGGTTAATACGGGAAAACTCCCTAGAATAAGATTTTTTACTTAAGTCCAGCCAATGCTATACTAAAAGTTATTGTCAAGGCTATCTACTCCTTCTGAACTGAGTACGGTAGTCAAAATTAAGGAAGTAACCTGTGGAGGATTTGAGAAAATTCATATTTTACTAAAGATGCTTATGAGCATGGTTACCATATTTGACGATTTATCGTCATTTTGACGATGTTGGATGCTGAAAATCGCACTTTGACAACTTAATGTCTATTTTTGACGATTTTTGTGAATAACATTTTTACTGTCACATCCTTCAAGCAACTACATGCATACCTTCATGTTTTAAGTTAATTTATGTAGGAAATAAAAGTAATATTTATGGTATGTATATACACATATATGTATGTATGTTTGTAATACTGAAACATTATGTGATAGTTATTTTAGAGAATACACATACTCGTATTGCAAAAATTTTACAAATTTGCACGTGAAAGTGTGTGCTCATATTTTAAGGAGACTAAATTTGAAGCTGAATTCAAAAATTTAACTTTAATATATGCTTACAATATTGTTAAAGAAGAAAGTAACTTTTTTCTAACATAATGAAAGAATTTTCCTATTTCATCGTTGAATTCGAAACACGAATTAAAGTAACTTTGGACAATTTCTCTTAAGGGGGATAGACACGCTCAAAATGCTTGCTGTCAATTTCGTGTACGTCTGCTTGACGCTTTAAAAATTTTGTGCTTGATACCCATCAAGCATTCATTTTAATTTTGATTTTGCGGTGTTCGTTTGGTAGAAAAAAATTTACAATAAATAAATAATTTTTTTATTGCAAAATAGTTTTTTCTTCTTAATTCCTTTTGTTCGAAATACATTTATTTTTTATTTAATTATAAAAGTTTAATTATAAAAGTTCATCAAAAATTCAATAAATTTATATTTACATCTCTGGGTACGGAGAATATTAAAATACAAAAATATGTATGTTAATAAATAAAAGAAATACCGCTAGTTCTGAGACAGCAAACGCTGTACAAACAATGCGGGCAATTAACAAAAATGCATATGTGATTCAATATGAGATGAATATAGATAGAAAATAATTAAATGCTCGGTGGCTTAGTGGTTAAAGCAGTAGATCATGATACGTCATGTCCCGAGTTCAAATCCCAGTGGGTGCTGATGAGTAGTGTAGCGACTACGAAACAGCTAGTTATCTTATCCCCCAGCTAAAGATTTGATTATTATTTTTCTTGTCTTCTTCAATCAAAACTATTGATCACAGCAGATTTGTATTGTAAAAAATCTTTCTTAAGAAAAAAACTTAAGAAAGAAAAAACCTGAACTATAACCCGTTGTACAAATGTACAAACCAAAAATTACATTTATTTTCGTTTTTCGATCCTGCAGCTTTTTTAATTTAAATTAATTTTTAAAAGAATTTGATATTGTCCGCCTATTACGATGCGATCGCTTATTGTATGTATAGGTAAAGATGAGTAAACTTCCAAAGTATCTTTTTACATTGAATCCAAATTATAGTTGGTGTGATGTTAGTGCGCCATTCTATTGATGATATTTTGTCATTATATTGACTTCATTTAGTCATTTCTTCGATATTAGACTGTCATTGCACATCAAACGTATTCCGATAAATCATCCCCATGATGTCAGTATGACGTTTCATTGATGCAATAACTGTCATAATTGACGCTTTTGATAATTATAGCAATTGATGCAATGGTTGACATCAAAGCGATGAAAAGTGTCATGCGGTCAAAAACGATGACATTTGGCATTGCATTGATGTTAAAATACATCACAGTTGTGACAGGTTTTCTATGAGTGTACGCTAACTCGCATACAATATAACAAAGCTTACACAATAAACTTACTATTGGCATCATTAATGATATTTTCGTTCTCGACGCTAACATATAATATTCTTTTTGTTTTAGTATCCCTTTGAAATTAAAAAAATGTGTTGTGTGACGTTTCATTTAAAGAAAAATATCCCTATAAATCAATAAATGTTGACGTAAACAAAAAACATGAAAAATTTGCACCAAAAACCCCGTTTTAAGTAATAGTGTAAATCAAGAGGTTAGTTTATTAAGATGTATAGATATGTATGTATGTGCCTGGTAACCAACAATACTATGACGTAGACAACCATAGTTCCGGCTAACCATATTGTGTTTGTACCCAACCATACTATTGTCAAAGTCATGAACATTTCTATGGTCAACCATATTCTTCTTGATATCAACCATACTATGTTACATATAACTATATTAATATGGTTATGTATTACTCCTAATATTTGAATTTCAACGAAGTGCTTAATAACTATTTTTGACTTATTACAGTTAATGGAAAATTCAACGTTAAAGACGGCATTTGTGCTTTTATACCATCAAGAAATAAACCGGATAATTGTTCCGTATTATTCCTAATTATTTTATATCATAAAAATATAAATTTATATTTTAGCTTTAATTTATTTTCATATGTATATTAAATTATGACAAAAATATGGTTTTATTAAAATAAAGTTATTTGCAACATTAGTATAGTTCTTTAGTGAAAGTAATGGGTTTATATATGACAAAAAAATGGATTTCTAGTATCATAATATGGTTGAATATGACACTAACATGGTAACCGCAATTAATACTTTAGTTGCTTACTATTACAATAATATTGAACCAAAATATAGAATAGTAATTTATAATACTTTTTTTTACAATACTATGAAGAGCCATATTAATGGCGTTTTAAATTAACAATATAGTATTATGAGGTACAACCATATAATTCAACAATACTTTGTTAACCTTAGAATATTGTCATACCAACCATATATTTTTTCTATGTGCATTTTGAACTTTCAAAGTTGATAACGCTGACTGAGTGTTCGCAAGCATATAAACAGAAAGATTTTGTAAATAAGGTAACTGATGATATATTATTAATTAAAAAAAAAACAAGTAAGAGTGTAGTATATTCGGCTGGGCCGAATCTAAAATACCCTTCACGATAGTCACGAATATGTATAGTATATTAAAAATGTGACCTAAATATGCTCGGTTATATATGAACCGATATCGGATTTTTCTATTTTCTGTATTTTAGTAACCTTCTTTTATAACGAGAATTGCTTTCCAGCAAAAAAAAAAAAAAAATTTTTAATGGAAAAATCGGTTCAGGCTATATCTCGGGTATATATGGACCGATATCGAAAATTTTAATTTTCCATATTTATATAACCTTATATCATTACCAGAACTGCTTTTGAGCACAACAAATTGTTTAAGTTCGCTTACGCGATATTTTCATGAAAAACCCGATTTAGGCTATATCTCGGGTATATATGGACCGATATCAGAAATTTTAATTTTCTCTATTTTCGTAACCTTCTTTTATAACAAGAACTGCTTTTCAGTAAAAAAAAAAATGTTCTTGGAAAAATCGGTTCAGGCTATATCTCGAGTATATATGGACCGATATCGGATTTTTTCTTTTTCCATATTTATATAACCTTATTTCATTACCAGAACTGCTTTTGAGCACAAAAAAGTTGTTTACTCGGCATTTTCATCAAAAAACCTGTTAAGCTCTATATCGGGTATATATGAACCGATATCGGAAATTTTAATTTTCCATATTTATATAACCTTATTTTATTACCAGAACTGCTTTAAGGTGAAAAAAGTTGTTTAAGTTCGCTTACGCGGCATTTTCATGAAAACCACGGTTTAGGCTATATCTCTGGTATATATGGACCGATATCGGAAATTTTCATTTTCCATATTTATATAACCTCATCTTATTACCAGAACTGTTTTAAGCAAAAAAAAGTTGTTTAAGTTCGCTTACGCGACATTTTCATGAAAAACCCGGTTTGCGCTATATCTCGGGTATATATGGACCGATATCGGAAATTTTCATTTTTCATATCTATATAACCTTATTTCATTACCAGAACTGCTTTAAGGTGAAAAAAGTTGTTTAAGTTCGCTTACGCGACATTTTCATGAAAAACCCGGTTTGGGCTATATCTCGGGAATATATGGACCGATATCGGAAATTTTCATTTTTCATATTTATATAACCTTATTTTGTTACCAGAACCGCTTTTAAGCAAAAAAAGTTGTTTAATTTCGCTGACGCGGCATTTTCATGAAAAACCCGTTCTAGGCTATATCTCGGGTATATATGGACCGATATCGGAAATTTTCATTTTTCATATATATGTAACCTAATTTCATTACCAGAACTGCTTTTGAGCACAAAAAAGTTGTTTAAGTTCGCTTACGCGGCATTTTCATGAAAAACCTGGTTTGGGCTATATCTCGTATATATATGGACCGATATCGAAAATTTTCATTTTTCATATTTATATGACCCTATTTCATTACCAGAACTGCTTTTGAGCACAAAAAAGTTTTTTAAGTTCGCTTACGCGACATTTTCATGAAAACCCGTTCTAGGCTATATCTCGGGTATATATGGACCGATATCGGAAATTTTCATTTTTCATATTTATATGACCCTATTTCATTACCAGAACTGCTTTTGAGCACAAAAAAGTTGTTTAAGTTCGCTTACGCGACATTTTCATGAAAAGTCGTTCTAGGCTATATTTCGGGTATATATGGACCGATATCGGAAATTTTCATTTTTCATATTTATGTAACCTAATTTCATTACCAGAACTGCTTTGAGCACAAAAAAGTTGTTTAATTTCGCTGACGCGGCATTTTCATGAAAAACCCGTTCTAGGGTATATCTCGGGTATATATGGACCGATATCGGAAATTTTCATTTTTCATATATATGTAACCTAATTTCATTACCAGAACTGCTTTTGAGCACAAAAAAGTTGTTTAAGTTCGCTTACGCAACATTTTCATGAAAAACCCGGTCTAGGCTATATCTCGGGTATATATGGACCGATATCGGAAATTTTCATTTTCCATATTTATGTAACCTTATTTCATTACCAGAACTGCTTTGAGCACAAAAAAGTTGCTTAATTTCGCTGACGCGGCATTTTCATGAAAAACCCGTTCTAGGGTATATCTCGGGTATATATGGACCGATATCGGAAATTTTCATTTTTCATATATATGTAACCTAATTTCATTACCAGAACTGCTTTTGAGCACAAAAAAGTTGTTTAAGTTCGCTTACGCGGCATTTTCATGAAAAACCCGTTCTAGGCTATATCTCGGGTATATATGGACCGATATCGGAAATTTTCATTTTTCATATTTATATGACCCTATTTCATTACCAGAATTGCTTTGAGCACAAAAAAGTTGTTTAAGTTCGCTTACGCGACATTTTCATGAAAAACCCGGTCTAGGCTATATCTCGGGTATATATGGACCGATATCGAAAATGTTCATTTTTCATATTTATATGACCCTATTTTATTACCAGAACTGCTTTTGAGCACAAAAAAGTTGTTTAAGTTCGCTTACGCGACATTTTCATGAAAAACCCGGATTGGGCTATATCTCGGGTATATATGGACCGATATCGGAAATTTTCATTTTCCATATTTATGTAACCTAATTTTATTACCAGAACTGGTTTTGAGCAAAAAAAAGTTATTTAGCTTCGCCTATGCGACATTTTCATTAAAAATCCGATTTGGGCTATATCTCGGGTATATACGGACCGATATCTGAAAAAGAAAAATTTTTGCCTTTTAGTCACCATGCTTAATAAGTGTGTGAAGTTTGAAGCAAAACCAACAACTTTTGTTTTCAAAAATTTTCATACAAAACTGCAAAAAAATGGCTTTTTTCGGAATTTTGAATATATCTCAGCTATACGTGGACCGATATTACTGAATTTCAATAGCAAACCCATGAATCGATGGGGTAAAAGAATGGTGAAAGAAAAAAGTTTCTAAGTCTAATGGTTTTCTCAGAAACGGTATTTCAACAGCGGACAGACGGACAGCCACATGACCAACCCCTTGCTCAGGAGTTCGGGTCATCTACGAGTAATCGCTCCTGTATGCAGTTTCCCAGCAATCAAACGAAGACCAGGCTCAATGAGTTGGTAGGCTAAAGTCCACTAAGAGCATCAGCTCTTAAACCAACTCCCCCGCCCAATCATTACCTTTGGTTCCTTACAGTACAGGTATCTTTTATAAAGGCCACAAGCACCTTGGGGGGTGGTTAGCCCACGAAAAAACCACGCACCAACAATTATCAGAGATAGTAACTACCCCTTTCTGTGTCTTTAGGCTTAAATACGCCATATACTTAATTTTGGCGGCCACACTCGGTTGAGAAAAAAAGATACCCTTGGTACCATCAGAAAAATAAAACTTTTTTGTTTAGCGTTGGCTGGACTTAGATAATTTTTTATGTTTAGCATTAACATTAGTTTTCATATTTTGAATATACAATAAATAAACAAAAATCCAAAAAAAAAGGCTTAAGCCACAGCCCCAACGTTCCAGCTAAGGTAGGCACCTCAACCATGATCAGCCCGGGGTTAACTGCAAGCAGAACCTAAGTCATGTGGCATCCTAGAGCTTTATTTGCTATAACAAACAAATAACTCCCATTCCTCTTTACCCGAAAAACTGAGTGCCCTGGTTTGGAATACGCTAAGACAAAACTTGTTCCCCGTGGGGGGGGGGGGGGGGGAAATGCGGGCAATAAAGAAAATGCCGACGTTATTGAATATGAGATGAATATAGACAGAGAATAATTAAATGGATTGGCTGAGTGGTTAAGACGACCGTTCATGATACGTCATGACCCAAGTTCGAGTTTGAAAATGGGTGCTGATCAGTAGTTTAGCGGCTACGAGACAGCTAGTTAGCTTCCAGGTAAAAAAGTTTGATTAAATTTCTGGTCTTACTTAATAAAAAATTATTGATCACAGCAAATTTATATTGTAAAAAATTCTTCTTGAGAAGCTTAAGAAAGGAAAAAATTGATCTATAACACGATGTACAAATGTACAAAAACTATAAAAAAATAAACCTAATTGAAAAACAACAAAAAACAATAAATTAATATTTAAAAATACGTGTACTTTTCCATTTTGGGAACCTACCTAGAGACAGTTTATTTTCAAAATATGAGTTAAGATATAATTAAATATTTATCAGCTTTTTGAAGACCTTGTGGACTTCTCGGGAACTTGTGTCGATATGACATGGTAGACAGAAAAACACATAACCACACTTTTAAGCCCAGAAAATGTTCGCTCATTCGCCAAAAAATCGTTAAGTTTTGTCACAAAATCAAAATAGATTAGCTTAAATTTGTCTCTCAATATAAATATAGTAGTAATAAAATAAGTTTAGGAAATTTAATTGTAATGATTTGAAAATGTAACAATAAAAAATTCACTAATTTAGGTAATGGAATTAACTGTAGGAAAGTAAAATTATAAGATGAACTACCTTAAACACATCACTGAACGTTTCCTAGCTGTTCTATATCTCGACAATTCATAGGAACTACCAGTGGAAGGGGAAACCTTTGAAGGATATAAAGCTGAGTGTTTCAGAAAATCTTGCAAAGGTTTTTTTAGTTTTTCTATGTAGTCAAGCTCTTCAACAAACAATTTTTTAAAAAGCAGTAGTTTTTCCACTGACAAATTATGGCAAGTCTAAAACAAATAAAAGAAAACTATTTCTTTTTTTTTTTTTCACCACAACAATATCTATCAAAACAATATCTATCAAAACAACAAGTTAGTTAAAATAATTAGGGAATATATTTACCGCAAGTTTAATAGCACGTTAGTAGATAATTTGGGCCAAATCATTTCATTTGCCCAAATTAAGTAATTTGCGTCGTGATTTCCCATATATTTCTCATATGATGAGATTATCTCAAATGATTCAATTTGTTTCAAATTAAATCCAAATTCGTCTGTGCAACACTGTGCGGCTATTATTCTTATAAATACAACATTGGGGCATTCATTATTGGTGAGTTACAGTTCGAAAAAGCGACATTTAATTACGAATCAAAATGTCAAATTTATTTGTTTATGAAGTTGAATTTAATAAAAACTGAATGTTATTTTCCGTTTTTTTTTTGTTGTTATTTTTCTTTATTAAAATTATGAAATAAAGTATTTATACTTGTCTATTCAATGCAAATAAATAATATAAAGAATACGAAACTATTTTGTTTGCTTCCGAACTAGGTTCTCTAGGTTTAACAGGCTGCCAGCTGTTGAAATGCCAGCCCACTTGGGTCTAATCTGGTCCCGTTGTGTTAATTAGATTCTTTAAAGCAGTGATGCCCAAAAGTTCTATATAAAAGAGTAAACACCAATACATTTAAGGAAAAACTACTTTTATTCAATTTTTATTTTTGTTGTAAAAAGCTAAACATTTACAAAAACAAAATTCACACTGATAATCGCTGTCGTCAATGTTTACCAACAAAGCATGGGAAAGTGTTGTTGCTTTGCTTTTGTGTGTGTGTGCGGTGAAGAACGAGAAAATATATGAAAGACAAAGTTGTTTGTGTATTTTTCATTGCTAGTGCTGAGCGCAGTATTTGTGTATTAAAGAGCACAGCCCTATAGCTAAGCGCATTTACAAAAACAATTGAGTGTCAAGCGCATAGGCCTGGGCATGTTTGTTCTAAAGTAATGGTAAATTTACGAATTGCTTTCGAGAGCCTGTAGATGGCCACAGCGTCTTCATTAAGCATCTATCTAAAAGAGGTTTCGCATTCCTTAAGTAGGGAAGTTTCATTTGTATGCAAGTCACAACTGGCTAGTGCTCTGCAGAACGCACCCATAACTACAGCCTGAAATCCAAATTTCTTACAGTAGTTGTAAATTTTAGTAGCAGATACAAATCGTGCGTCCTCATGTTCAATTTATCTGTATTGGCAACAATCAAGAATGCGACTCACAAATGGTGAAATCAGTGCTATATTTGCTTCGGCACAACCGACGAAAACAATAAAGTCAAGCTAAATTCTACATGTTTGATTTCTAGGATTGTTGCGGTTTGGATACCCTTCCATGTTGAAGCTGCTTTAAGAGGAATGCGTTCCTTTCCTATCCCGAGTCTTCGTATATGAAAATCAACTTCAAATCTTTCTCTACGCTTTTCCGTTTTAAAAGAATGTCGGCTATCAACCTTCGATGAAACGTGTTTGGCACAATTTACAATATCTCGCAGCCAAAGAGAACACGTGATCGAGAGCATCATTAATTTTCTCATTAGTGTTCAGCGTGTTTAATTGTTAAAAAAAAAAAATTTTTTTTTTGATAAAATGTAATCAAACAACACAAACGTCAATTTGATTTCGAAAATTCGATAAGATAATTACTTACAACACAGTGGAAACACTTCGATATGATTTCCTTAACGTAGTGTTTACACGTGCAGGTGCAAGTTCGAAAAACCCAATACATTCAAACTTTTTTACTAACACACGCACAGTCTCTGCACTTGCAACCAACTTTCAACTGAACTGACAAGCAATTTCAATTGGCAGTGATTTTTTGGCACTTACTGAAAGTCAAATGACAACTTAAATAACAGTGTTGCCTTACAACAAGTTTTGCGGAGATTAACTGATTTTAATATAATGTTTTTGTCATACTTAAATATTTCAAAACACATTTTTAAAATAATTAAAATTTTTTTATTGAAAATATATAAATTAAGCAGTCTTTGCCGTTTTGAGAGAAAAAAAAGTTAAAATTATTCTATTTCATTTATTTATTTTATTCCTACTATTCATTTCCCCGAAAAATAAAATTATGGTTTTCTATGGTAATGCTGTTTTAGGAGCTGTTGTCTCTCCACTGACATTTTTAAACTGAACTTCCATGTTATTCTTTAAATACTAATGCAACTTGCAAGAAAGTCGAGTATTTTTTCGACATTTTCGTTGATAATATGTACACAGCACTTCCATGCAAGTACTTGTACGTGTAAACGCAGTGTAAATCAACTTAATTTGCTTACAATGGAAACGTATTATAACTTAAGAATTTTTGTTTAGGTGTTTTTTGATTATAATGATAAAAAAACAGGACTTCACAAACCTGTAATTGTATAATTGCAAATATAATTTAACAATAATATGTTATGGTCACAAATACTTACACAGGTTTTTATTTTTTAAGCTGATACTTATTGGGGCAGAACTTTAATTTATCCCAAATGATTTTTTCGCATACTTCACAATTTTCATATCTTATTCACTTATGTATGTATGTACCCACAAAAAACCACGGCTGATGATGCTGCTTCTTTGGCTTTCTACTTCGGGTATTTACACAGGAAACTCATTATGGAAAATTTGCCTTAAGCCATAAAACAACAAAATCCTATTTTGTTTTTCGATTTCACTATACCGAAAAGTAGACTTAATTTTGAAGCACTAAAAATTATGTTTACGCACACAAACTTTCTAAATGCACACACACACACACATATACTAACACAGCTATGTGCACAGATTTTTAAAATACAAAAATTTATATATTTTTTCTTTGACATATAATATACACACATATCTACATATCAAATAACTAAAGGGGTGGTATATACTTATATAAATATGTATGTATGTGCGTATATTTTTTTGTAAATGCCAGATGATTGTTAACAAATTTTGCGTTAAATTTTGGTTTTGTTTTCAGCTTTAAAGACGTACATATCAATAAATCTTTTAGTCCTGTTTAAACAAACGAAGATTCGAATTTATTCTTGGGGAAAAATCTTTTGATGTCGCAATCAATGTTTAAAGACATGCAAATTTATCAAGTTTTTTTTTTGCGTTTCTGTTACAGAAAAACAAAAATTTTTTCTAAATAGTATATAATTCTGGTTTCAAAGAAAAGGAATCATTATTTAGTATTATTTGTTCCATATAATTTTGAAGGAATTGATGCCGCAGCTAAATTGACAAACATTTGTGTGAAACTCTTATCCGTAAAAAAATTCTTTTTGTAAATTTTGCTAATGTTAACAATTTCAAAAATTCAACATCATATGAGACAGACAATTTCTAGGAAATATTTCAAAATGTTAAAATTTGTATACCCTTCACAAAAATGTATATAAATTTGTGATTCCGTTTGTAATTTCTACAATTTTCATTTGCGACCCTATAGAGTATATACATATATTCTGAATCAGAATTAATGGAAAAGTCGATTAAGCGATGTCCGTCTGTCGGTCGTTGAAATACCGTTTCTGAGAAAACTATTAGACATAGAAATTTTTTCTTTCACCATTCTATTACCCCATCGTACCATGTATTTGCTATCGAAATTCGGTACGGTTCACATATAGCTGAGATACATATATTCAAAATTCCGAAAAAAACAATTTTTTGCAATTTTGTATAACAACTTTTGCAAAAAAGAAAATTTGTTGTGCTTCAAACTTCACACAATTATTAAGAATGGTGACTAAAAGGCAAAAAAAAAATTTTTCCAGATATCAGTCCGTATATTCCCGAGATAAAGCCAAAACCGGGTTTTTCATGACAATGAACTTAACAACTTTTTTTTGCTTAAAAGCAGTTCTGGTAATAAAATAAGGTTTATAAATATGGAAAATAAAAATTTCTGATATCGGTCCATATATACCCGATATAGAGCCGAAACCGGGGTTTTTCATGAAAATGTAGCGTAAGCGAAGTTAAACAATTTTTTTTCCTTAAAAGGAGATCCGGTAATATAAGGTTGTTACTAATACACAGAACATGAACATTTCTGATATCGGTCCATATATACCCGAGATATAGTCTGAACCGATTTTTTAATGAAAAAATTTATTTTTTGCTTAAGAGGAGTTCTCGTTATAAAAGGAGGTTACTTAAATACAGAAAATGAAAACTTCCGTTATCGGTCCATATATACCCGAAATATAGTATAAACCGATTTTTGAATGAAAAATTTTTTTTGTTTAAAGGCAGTTCCGATTATAAAAGGAAGTTAGTAAAATACAGAAAATGAAAATATCTGACAACGCTCCATATAGTCGTAGACGCAAGATATAGTCTAAGCCGATTTTTCCATTCTTCCTTCCATTGCTGGAAGGCAAAATGGAAAATTCCGCTATCGGTTTGTATATAACCGAGATATAGCTTAAACTAACTTTTCCATGAAAATATATGAATGATTTTGTTTTTGGAATGGTGATTATAAGGCAAAAATATTTTTCCCTGGATATCGGTACATATCCGCGAATATTTAGTTCAAATTTGTAGTATATACTATGCATATACGTGACTATCGTGAAGGGTATTTTAGATTCGGCCCAGTCGAATAAACCACACTCTTACTTGTTTTTTTCCAATTTTTCTTATCGACTTTCCATGTCCAACTTTCAACCCTATCCACTCTTTTACGTCCCAAGATACTGCTTCTTCGTGATCGGTGCCAAGAATAGGCAGCATACTGTTCTTCGTACAATATCCGAATCTTCAACGCTTGTAAGACCCAGTGTTGTTTGTTAACAGGGCGAGGCGGCTGATGCTATTTGACTCGGCACCGGCTCAAAACCGTCTATGGCTCAGATTTGCCTCTGGCTCTTATAAAAAATCGACTAGAAAACAGTAAAATATGTTATGAAGTGTCGTACATGTGATGCCTTTCTTCAATATTTTCAATAATTAAAACAAGCCGGATTATTTTAATTTAAATTTTGGTTTTTTATTTTAGTACATTTACATATGTTTTTGAAACAAGAAGAAGTAAACTTGGTTTAATTAATTGGTATAAATTTGTTCTAAGTTATGTTATGATTAGACATAGCCAACGAAAGTTTTTGCATGAAACTTGTTTATATTTTCATAAGAATTTTTTTTTTTCGAAATCCATTTATTTCTCAACATCTATTACGTGTATACGCAGCCGATTCGTAAATAAAAACTATTTGCAAATAACTAAAGCTACGTACACACGGTTGTCAGATCTTAGAATATTGCCAGTAAAATTGTCTGAAAATGTATTACAATCGTGTGAACTGCCAATTTTTAAGTTACAACGTTGTCAGAAAAACCATTATCAATCAATTGAAAGACGACAATGTCGTGAGGCATCTGACAATCGTGAGAACACTCTTCGTCGGCATTGCCAGATAATTGGCTGGTATTGTAAGCTCAGTTCTAATTGTCAGATGTATAAAATGAATGCACCTGACAATGGCATTATTGTCAGAAAAAAGTTTGATGGGCAACACTGCCAAACAGATGGTTGTTGATGTACATAAGTGGCAATGCCTTACAACATGTCTGGCAATTTGAACTAATTTTTGTTATTCTGAGCAGTGTCGATGGTATATACACTGGGCACTGATCAGTTTTAACTAATTTAATTTCAACACTTTAAATGCTGTGATAACGTTTTTTTTTTGTTTTTGGTCATTCCGTGTGTTAAGTTCACAAACATTACTCCCCCTTTCCTCCTTCTCATAATCTATTTTCCTAGTTCTAGTACAATGCACGGCATATGTAGGGGCTATCTCCTGAGTACTGGTCCAAGATAAAAAAAAAGCACAAAAAAAAAAATAATTTACTTCTGCGGGACAATTTTTCATTGTTACTACATTGTCAGCATGCTGTCAGATCTTACAATATTGTAAGATCTGTACATAGCTTAACTACTTATGCGCCAATTTGTCCATGAAAATGTTTTATAATTTTGATATGGCATATGTTCAAAATGTACATAATTAGTAGCACTGTTAGTATAAACAGCGTTTTGATTGCTAAAGTAATAAAAGAAAAATAAAAAAATAAAATGTTTTTTTAATATAAATTAAATCTAATAATAATTATAATAAAAAAATTTTAAATACTTGTTTCTGCAAATAATTTTTATCGTATTACATGTGTGACACATCGACGAAATCTTTGAAATAATGAGGTAAAGTAGCAACTGTTTATGTCTCATTTGCAAATAAGTTTTTAATCAATAATTATTTTCGTGTGTTAACTATTCGCAAATTAAATTTTACTATTTCAATTTACTATTAATAAAGCAATTTTTGCAAATAAAATGAGTTCAATACGCTTAGTAAGACTATATTCCACCTATTTCATACCATCTGAATAATAAGATTTTGGGAATCTGTAAAAAAACTTGTTAGTTTCGATAATCACTTCCTCGTTTGAGTTGACTCTTTTTTCTCCGAGCCATTTTTTCAAGTTTGGAAACAGGAAAAAGTCACTAGGAGTTAAATCTGGACTATAAGTTATTGGGGATGGAGATAGGCGATGAGCAGTATTCCGTGTGCATCCCAAAGTACAGTAGTCATAACCATACCAGCAGATTTCTTTGTCTTGACCTTCTTCGGAGCACTTCCACTCATTATTTCTATTGATTTTTTGTTTCATTTAGTGGTGGACCCATGTTTCATTACCATTTATTAATCAAGACCAAAAATCAACAGGATTACGCTTTATCATGTCCAAACACCTTTGTAAAGTGGTCTGTCGAACTCGTTTTTGTTCGACACTGGAAAAACGCAGCACCTATCTTGCCGATAGATTTTTCATATACAAGTTTTCATGCACAATGTTGAACACACGTTCATATGATATGTTTACCATTTCAACAATCTCACGTAACTTGACTCGCCGATCATTTATAACGATATCGAGGATATTGATATTTTCTTCAGTAGCCACCTCTTTTGGCCTTCCTGTTGATGGCCTTGTTGCAGTGCTTGTTCGGTCTTGGTTTTTTGAAACTGTCAAAAATATATTTCACTCTAGCCCATTTTATTACTATTTATACCATCTATATCCGACCAAAAATGGAATTCAACTCTTATGTCCAACTCTATTGACTCATTGCAGCATTATCGCGGTGTTGGGTACATCACCGTGCTTTATGGATTTTTGCTCTGACAAAATTAGGAATTTTGTTTCTGAAACCCGCATATTTTTACGTAGTACACATTGGTCACCCAGGATTCATTATTATGTGGTTAATTGTCAGGTGAGTCGAACAAATTCTTTTCTCCAGACCTATGCTACCTCTGTGGAACATGTGCAGAAGTGTGTTCTGTCCGTTACAATGTTAGAAAGTTCGAGTCATACGCCCACAAACACTATTCCCTCTTTCATCCGCCTCATAATCTATATTCCTTATTCCGCTAGAATGCACTTCACGCTGAGGGTTCATCTCCCAAGTAATGAATCAACAACATATTATAAATATCTGTTTGTATACTCCTTCTTTCAGTCAAATGTACTCGTACATTTATTATGAAACTACATGTCCTTCGATTTTGTGACTTTCTGAAGATTCAATAAATAAATAAAAACTATAACAAATAAAAAAAAGTCTTTCTATAACACCTAATCTTGCATAAGATTCTCGTTTTGTGCTCTGTGCTCCAAGTATTCTGCGCGGTGTTAATTGTGAGTCAGACCTTTCTGATCAATCTCTTATGACCTTTCTTTATTTCCGTGTTTAAAAAATTCAACCATGGAGAGGTAGTCAATACATCGTATAGTTGATTGGACAGATAGAAATGAATGGTGACTTAGCTAAGAAAATCATACGCAGCGAGGATTCATACTTTTACTTCAGTGCATTGAGTTAGAAGCAGAATTGCCCCATTTGGGCAAATGAGAGTCTACGAGTAATGCATCCAAAAAGAGTAATTGTTTAGTGCTGCTTATAGCTTGTTCACACGAAGGCTTATTTTCGAGGTTCGCTCTCTCATTCGTGGTTCGCGACCCAATCTTGATTGAACCAACATGATTCGCCATACAAAATTTTATGAGCGAACCATCTTGGTTAATTTTGAATCTTGTTTCGAACCGTGCACAAATTACTATCATCTCTAAATTTGATAATAAATTATCGCTAGTTTATCTGAACTAGCTTTAAAAAAAATATGTAAACAATGAAAAAACAGATAATTAATGTGTGTAAAATCAAAAGAAACACACTGAATATTTATATATTGAATACTTACATAAAGATTTAAATAAAAACTGAAAAAAGAAGTAGTGAAACGTTTGCACAAAATATGTAAACATCGCTGTAAAACAAAAACGACCGTCTGAACACCTAGTTTCGCAATCGCGGTTCAGAGAGTGAATCAAGTGGTTCATATTACCGTCTGAACATGGTGTTAAAGTCTGATGGCAATGTTGTCAACTCGGTGCGTTTCGCACCGTTTTTGGTGCTTTTTAAAATTGTTTGTGCGAAAAATTTTTTGGCCGGTGCGTTGTGCTCTTTCTTCTAATTTTTGGTGCGCTTTTTTAATTTCGGTGGCACTAAATGATATTCAATTCAATGCAATTATTATATAAAATTTTTATATTTCATTTTACAAAATTGGCTGTTTTGCTATTAAACGACGAAGGCAAGTTTGTTAAATATTACAATAAAAAGAGACACTGAATAGTGAAGTACCTGCTTATGAAGGTGCGTGAATTCTCCACTCTTTTAGTAATTACAAAACTACCAAACTTATTATTAAATTCTTCCAAAACAATTGCACTAAATTTCGATTATGATAAACTTCATCTTATATTTGTTACAGTTCTGGCACATTTTCTTATATATCAATAAGTTCTTTTACAGACACCCACTCTAGCTATCGAGTTTTCACTGTTCGCTTGTGAAAACAAACATGTAATTTCACATTGTGTTTGATAGAATTTCTATTACACAAGTTTGATGGCTTGTTGTGCTTTTAAGATATTTTATCCCATGCAGTAACGATAGTATGCACCTGCAATATAATTTTTAACGACGGTAATCAGCTGTATTTTTGTGTACCTGATAATAGGCAGTTAAACAAACAGCTGAGTTCGGTCGACGGCGAATATAAATAAATATTGCTTGATTGAGATGCCAGTACCAGAATTGCACAAGAGGCCAAGTTTCACAAACACGAGTTTTTTGAACAAATTTGATGGCATGCCATCAGTCGGTGCTATCAGACCCATTTTGATCATCTAATAGCTGCTTAAAAGAATGTTTTTTTCATGTAAAAATATTATAATTTTTATAGTACCAAATGGGGTTTTAACAAGTAAGAGTGTAGTATATTCGGCTGGGCCGAATCTAAAATACCCTTCACGATAATCACGAATATGTACTGGGTGGCCCAGAAAGACCGAAGTGGTGTGAATTCCTTATAACTTTTTTATTATAATTTTTTTTTCTTTTCTTTTCAGTATTTTGTAAAGAAGACTTGGATAATTTATAATGGAGCAATACACAATTGAACAACGTGCCCAAATTGTTGAAATTTACTTTTCAAATCAACGGTCCATTTTATTCATAACTTAATAATGAGTGACGAAGCCCATTTTCAATTAAATGGGTTCGTTAACAAGCAAAACTGTAGGATATGGGCTACGGAAAACCCGAGAGTACTTCATCAACGACAATTGCACCCAGTTAAGTGTACCGTTTGGTGCGGTGTTTCTTCAGAAAGGATCATTGGCCCATTTTTTTTTGAAAATGAACAAGGTGTCGCCATTTCCGCCAATGGTGATCGATATCGGGCCATGTTGCAAAATTTTGTAAGGCCAGCCGTGGAAAACCATCCGCAAATATGGTTCCAACAGGATGGAGCCACAGCGCACACTGCGAGGGCCACAATGACTCTTTTACGCGACATCTTTGGTGAAAGAATAATTTCTCGTAACAGCGTTCCCCGGATTTAACCGCTCCAGACTGTTTTCTTTGGGGCTATTTAAAAGGAAAAGTTTATGTTAATAAGCCTAGGACTATTGAGGAGTTAAAAACCAATATTCGAGAAGAAATTAACAACATACCACCGGAAGTTTTGCGAAAGGTCATGGAAAATGTGTTGGAAAGAGCACATTTGTGCGAAGCAGAATATGGCCACCACTTGCGGGATATCTTTTTAATAACTAATCCAAAAATATTCCCCATAAATTTAATGTATTTAAAAAAAAAATTAAAAAAATATCTCTTAAATAAAAAGTTATAAGCAATTCACACCACTTCGGTCTTTCTGGGCCACCCTGTATAGTATATTAAAAATGTGACCTAAATATGCTCGGTTAAATATGAACCGATATCGGAATTTTCTATTTTCTGTATTTTAGTAACCTTCTTTTATAACGAGAATTGCTTTCCAGCAAAAAAAAAAAAAAAATTTAATGGAAAAATCGGTTCAGGCTATATCTCGGGTATATATGGACCGATATCGAAAATTTTAATTTTCCATATTTATATAACCTTATTTTATTACCAGAACTGCTTTAAGGTGAAAAAAGTTGTTTAAGTTCGCTTACGCGACATTTTCATGAAAAACCCGGTTTGGGCTATATCTCGGGTATATATGGACCGATATCGGAAATTTTCATTTTCCATATTTATATAACCTTATTTAATATCTAGAACTGCTTTAAGGTGAAAAAAGTTGTTTAAGTTCGCTTACGCGGCATTTTCATGAAAACCACGGTTTAGGCTATATCTCTGGTATATATGGACCGATATCGAAAATTTTCATTTTCCATATTTATATAACCTCATCTTATTACCAGAACTGTTTTTAAGCAAAAAAAAGTTGTTTAAGTTCGCTTACGCGACATTTTCATGAAAAACTCGGTTTGGGCTATATCTCGGGTATATATGGACCGATATCGGAAATTTTCATTTTTCATACCTATATAACCTTATTTTATTATTAGAACTGCTTTTAAGCAAAAAATATTGTTTGAGTTCGCTTACGCGGCATTTTCATGAAAACCCCGTTCCAGGCTATATCTGCGGTATATATGGACCGATATCGGAAATTTTCATTTTTCATATTTATATAACCTTATTTTATTACCAGAACCGCTTTTAAGCAAAAAAAGTTGTTTAATTTCGCTGACACGGCATTTTCATGAAAAACCCGTTCTATGCTATATCTCGGGTATATATGGACCGATATTGGAAATTTTCATTTTTCATATTTATATAACTTTATTTCAATACTAGAACTGCTTTTGAGCACAAAAATGTTGTTTTAGTTTGCTTACGCGACACTTTTATGTAAAACCCGGTCTAGGCTATATCTCGGGTATGTATGGACCGACATCGAAAATTTTCATTTTTCATATTTATAGGACCCCATTTTATTACCATAACTGTTTTTAAGCAAAAAAAGATGTTTAAGTTCACTTACGCGACATTTTCATTAAAACCGCAGTTTAGGCTATATCTCGGGTATATATGGACCGATATCGGAAATTTTCATTTTCCATATTTATGTAATCTTATTTGATTACCAGAACCGCTTTTGAGCAAAAAAAGTTGTTTAAGTTCGCTTACGCGACATTTTCATGAAAAACCCGATTTGGGCTACATATGGACCGGGTATATATGGACCGATATCGGAAATTTTCATTTTCCATATTTATGTAACCTAATTTAATTACCAGAACTGCTTTTGAGCACAAAAAAGTTGTTTAAGTTCGCTTACGCGGCATTTTCATGAAAACCCCGGTCTAGGCTATATCTCGGGTATATATGGACCGATATCGAAAATTTTCATTTTCCATATTTATGTAACCTAATTTCATTACCAGAACTGCTTTTGAGTACAAAAAAAGTTGTTTAAGGTCGCTTACGCGGCATTTTCATGAAAACCCCAGTCTAGGCTATATCTCGGGTATATATGGACCGATATCGAAAATTTTCGTTTTTCATATTTATATGACCCTTTTTTATTACCAGAACTGCTTTTGAGCACAAAAAAGTTGTTTAAGTTCGCTTACGCGACATTTTCCTGAAAACCCCAGTCTAGACTATATCTCGGGTATAGATGGACCGATATCGAAAATTTTCATTTTTAATATTTATATGACCCTTTTTTATTACCAAAACTGCTTTTGAGCACAAAAAAGTTGTTTAAGTTCCCTTACGCGACATTTTCATGAAAAACCCGGTTTGGGCTATATCTCGGGTATATATGGACCGATATCGGAAATTTTCATTTTCGATATTTATGTAACCTAATTTTATTACCAGAACTGCTTTTGAGCAAAAAAAAGTTATTTAGCTTCGCCTATGCGACATTTTCATTAAAAATCCGATTTGGGCTATATCTCGGGTATATATGGACCGATATCTGAAAAAAAAAATTTTTGCCTTTTAGTCACCATGCTTAATAAGTTTGTGAAGTTTGAAGCAAAACGAACAACTTTTGTTTTCAAAAACTTTCATACAAAACTGCAAAAAAATGGCTTTTTTCGGAATTTTGAATATATCTCAGCTATACGTGGACCGATATTACTGAATTTAAATAGCAAACCCATGAATCGATGGGGTAAAAGAATGGTGAAAGAAAAAAGTTTCTAAGTCTAATGGTTTTCTCAGAAACGGTATTTCAACAGCGGACAGACGGACATCGCTTAATCGACTTTTCCATTAATTCTGATTCAGAATATATATACTTTATAGGGTCGCAAAAAAAACTGTAGAAATTACAAACGGAATCACAAACTTATATATACCCTTTACATTTTTGTGAAGGGTATAAAAAAAAGATTTAACGTTTTTAAAAGTTTTTGCTGAAATAACGTGCTTTTTTCTTCATTTTGGTGCGTTTTGAAATTTCAAAGTTGACACCGTCAGACTGACGGTGTCATAAGACCGTACTTCTTTTGGTCTTTGAATGTCGTGTAGCCTAAAACGGTCGCTTGCACTGCAACCATTGTTGATTTATTGTACTTCCCCTTACCTCTAACGAGTTAAATAAGTCCAGAAACCGAACTAACTCCTTCAATGAAAGTAATAGTAAGTCATGTTCCCTCAACGTATGAGCTTGTAGCAGCCTGTAACTCCCATTTCCCAACGCCACACAGTAGGTGCTCAGAAGTTCCATTGACTCTTCCTGCTCACCGCAAAATCTGGAAATATCTGCATTCGAAATTCTCATTCTGTACAGATGCTTGAGGCAAGTATTATGTCCTGTAAGTACATATGTCATATGTACATGTATCATATGTATGTACATATGTCAGTGTTGTTTGGCTTTTCCTGTCAAGTATTAGAGCAAGTTCGGCAATATTTGCATTAAAGCTTAGAAATGTCTTAGTATGTTCAAGACTGTCTGGTTTGCTTCAACAGGACAATGCTACTTGCTACATAGCCAACAAAGCAATGTTTCTTTTGTGCGAGAAATTCATTTCTCATTCCTTCCATATGATGTTCCACCGTGGGTCTTTTTTCTTTACAGATGTTTAAAAGAAAAAGTCAGGAACAATTGAAATAAGTAATGATACTACAGGGTGGCCCAGAAAGACCGAAGTGGTGTGAATTGCTTATAACTTTTTATTTAAGAGATATTTTTTTAATTTTTTTTTTAAATACATTAAATTTATGGGGAATATTTTTGGATTAGTTATTAAAAATGATATCCCGCAAGTGGTGGCCATATTCTGCTTCGCACAAATGTGCTCTTTCCAACACATTTTCCATGACCTTTCGCAAAACTTCCGGTGGTATGTTGTTAATTTCTTCTCGAATATTGGTTTTTAACTCCTCAATAGTCCTAGGCTTATTAACATAAACTTTTCCTTTTAAATAGCCCCAAAGAAAACAGTCTGGAGCGGTTAAATCCGGGGAACGCGGAGGCCAATTAAAATTGCTGTTACGAGAAATTATTCTTTCACCAAAGATGTCGCGTAAAAGAGTCATTGTGGCCCTCGCAGTGTGCGCTGTGGCTCCATCCTGTTGGAACCATATTTGCGGATGGTTTTCCACGGCTGGCCTTACAAAATTTTGCAACATGGCCCGATATCGATCACCATTGACGGAAATGGCGACACCTTATTCATTTTCAAAAAAAAAATGGGCCAATGATCCTTTCTGAAGAAACACCGCACCAAACGGTACACTTAACTGGGTGTAATTGTCGTTGATGAAGTACTCTCGGGTTTTCCGTAGCCCATATCCTACAGTTTTGCTTGTTAACGAACCCATTTAATTGAAAATGGGCTTCGTCACTCATTATTAAGTTATGAATAAAATTTGGATTCTCTTGTGCTTTTTGCTGGAAATAAATTGCATAGTCAAGTCGTTGCTAGTAATCTGTTGGTTTCAATTCTTGGACAAGTTGAATTTTGTATGGAAACAATCCTATGGTGTGCAAAATTCGCTGCAGCGACGTCCTTGAGAGGCCCAGTTGTGACGAACGTCTCCTGGTTGATGTTTCTGGATCCTCCCGAATACTCTCCTGTACCACTTGAATATTGTCAGCCGTGTGGACAGTTCGGTGTCTGCCGGGACCAGGAAGGTTCCTTACTGCTCCTTGTTCTCGAAAATTTGCAACCAGACGGTTTATTGTTGACTGAGAGGGTGCAACCCGCACATTAAATTGACGACGGTATGCACGCTGAGTCAACACAATGGACCGTTGATTTGAAAAGTAAATTTCAACAATTTGGGCACGTTGTTCAATTGTGTATTGCTCCATTATAAATTATCCAAGTCTTCTTTACAAAATACTGAAAAGAAAAAAAAAATTATAATAAAAAAGTTATAAGGAATTCACACCACTTCGGTCTTTCTGGGCCACCCAGTATATGGCACATTTATAACACAGTACTTTAATTGTGTCTCAGAGTCATTGAAGGTATGTCACCGAAATCTTGACATTCATTTGGTGGATGTTTTGTTTCACACATAATTGTCATAAATACTTTTATTATAATAAAGTTTGTTAAGGTAACTCTCTGAAAACTTTTTGTTTTATTATGATTAACATCGTTTGCTTTGGTTGGACCATCCAAACAATTAAAGTTAATGAATGGCCTGAGGAGGCTTCAAAGGAATCTAGTGTTAATCGCATTCTTAATCGAGTCTGAGCTTGTTTTATTTTCGATAAGTTGTAGTTGAGAAAGTAGGACAAGGACTCGCAGTAATTAGTGCTTTAATAAAAGATTAATTCAGAAGTGAATTAGTGCAATTGAGCAAAAATATTTTCTGTACACTGATAGAAAAACTTTCCCAGATATAACAATGTTTTGTATTAATATAACGATTTTGTGATTGTTTTCAGCCCAACGTAAAGTTTCATTCCTATTATCAATATTTTTTCTTTAAAGACGAAAAAATCCAATTTTTGAATGCAAAAGATAGTACGAGTATATGAGTATGTAACGAAATATATTCATCAATATATTTTTTTACGATATCCAAAAATTGTGAAGCTATTTTAGTTGTCTGCAGCAACACCCCCAGGAGTCGAACCTGTGACCTCGAGTCTGTTGTTCGAGTACTCTACTAAATCAGCCATCCTTCACTTATACGATATAATGAAATTCTTAAATTTTAATGCAAAAGTTCTTGGTTAAAACTTTGGAAAATTAAAGTTAATGAACAAAAGTGTACTCACGTTACATTCACACTGCGTAGACAAACATGTTCAGCTGCCCAATTTAACAATTCACCTATTACGCAGCGAAATGAAGTCAGGTACCTTGGTATTCATCTCGACCGTAGGTTAACATGGAAGCCTCGCATGGACGCGAAAGTCACTCAGCTAAAATTAAAAGCAGCGCAATTAAATTGGCTTATGGGCAGAAATTCTACATTGAAATTAGATTGCAAACTTTTGTTATACAACGTAATACTAAAGCCTATATGGCGCTACGGAATTCAATTATGGGGCACCGCCTCAGCGTCAAACATTGAAAAAATTCAAAGGCGACAAAACAAAATTCTTCGAACAATTACGTACGTAAGAAACTCACGAATTCACAAGGATCTGTGTGCTCCACTGGTAAGAGATGAGTTTTCAGAGCATGCGACAAGATATATCAGCAAATTGGAACTTTACCCAAACCCTCTTGCACGAAACATACTTAATTTTAGTGGTCACACTCGGTTGAGAAGAAGGGATACCGTTGCCACCATCAGAGCGTTAAGTAGGTGAATTTACCGATATAAAATGCGCATAATAAAACTTTTTGTCTAGCATTGGCTGGACTTAGTTGATTTATTGTATTTAGTAATGAGATTTGAATACTTATTGTTAGTTCACATTATGAAGATTCAATAAATAAATAAAAGCTAAAAAAAAAAAGTTTTTGGTATAATTAATGAAATAATGTTATAAAGTAAGTTGCAAAAAGTAATAAAGTAGTATTGCGCAAAATTTGCATCTCATTAACAAAGCTTTCATAACCGAAATCAAATTATTCATGATATTAACGAAAGAATGGTGAAAAATCTGTTTCATTCAGATAACAAATATTTTTTTGTTCAGTGTACTGCTGCAGATAATATTTTATACATAAAACTGAACTACAAAAAGTGGCCACTTAAAATTTTTATCAATTATTTTATTAATATTTAAAAAAACTTTAGTAACAGTTTCTTATAAAATTTAATTTTGATACAATGATACTTATTTATAAATGTTTTTTTTTTTATTACAGCTTTTAAGGTAAGATATAAATTACACAATGTTTTTACTTACAAATATTTTTCATCTGCTTTTTAAATAAAAACAATGGCGAATGCAATTTTTCATCAAATTAACGTCAGGTTTGATTGCAGTCTCGACAACTTTCTCTTGCGAGAATCACAACTTTACATTTTTATAAAAAAAAAAATAGTAGGTACATAATTGTGATATTAGTAAATTTGTTTTAATACAGGGTGGCTAATCAATTTTGCTACATTAAGAAACTCAAATAACTTTTTGTAAAGTTTATGTAATTTATTTTTTAGTAATTCAATTTAAAAATAATATATTTTTATTGAAGTAACTCATAAAGTGACTTGAAAACAATTGAATTCAAATGGCTCTTAGTGTGTGACATCCTATGAAAAAGTTATCCATTACTGCCGGGAGTAATGCCTTAAATCATCCAAATTTGTTGGATTTCTCTTGTAAACTTCTTGTTTGCAATAACTCCACAAAAAAATATCAGGTGCAGTAAAGGAGACCTGGAAAGCCATCGAAATGCAGAGTTTCTTGAAATCAGCTTATTGGGAAATTTTTTCCTCAATTCTGTCATAACAGGCGTGGCAATGTGACAAGTTGCCCCATCTTGTTAAAACCAAACAGAGTTCAAAGTGTAATTCTGGAAAGAACAACTCTTTCAACATCTTTAAGTAACGGTCTCCATTGACCGTAACATTACGACCATCGAAAACGTAAGGCCCGACAATGAACCTTGAAGAAACTGCCCACCACACTGTAATGCGAAGTGGCTGTAATTGCATTTGATGGAGTATCTGTGGGTTAGACTTACTCCATATTCGACAATTTTATATGTTAACATCGCCGTTTAAATCAAAATGTGCCTCGTCAGACATAAAGATGCAGTTCAAGACGTTTTCATCCTTTTACAAAATTCCAAGTGAGTCGGGAAGTTTCTAGGGCTCAGTTTGTTTATTAATGGAATCTTGTTTGGAAATTAGTTTAAATCTTGGTGCAAAATTGTCTGCAGTGAGCGTCTGCTGACACCTATTTGAGCAGATAAGCTTCTTGTCGAAACTCTAGGATTCGATTTTATGGCAGCAACTACAGCAGCGATAGTTTCATGTTTCCTAACTGAGGGATCTCAATGACAAGGTATTCTTGCGATTGTGCCGCGTTCGTCAAAATTCTTCCCAAGCCTCATTAAAGTCCATCTGGTAGGAGAAGTGCCGCCAAACGTGAACCTACATTTTCTTTGGACGGAAACAATAGACTCTAAAGCGTCAAAGCGTTGCACTATCCACATTCTTGTTTCATTGACCCAATTCTCCATTTTAGTTAAACTTAAAGATCAATCTATAAACATAATAAAAATGTAACAGAAAATAAATTATTACATCTTTTTTGTTAGCAGCTTTCATCAGCCACCCTGTACTATTATTTACTAATATTTGTTATTCGTCACATTGATTCCATGATCAGCCGAGAATATTAAACACCTGTTTCGCTCTCCGAATCACGATTGTGATGACGCTGGTATTCAGACGATGATTATTCCTTTTTAACTTTGAACTTATATTTTTTGTGCAAATATTTAGCTCGGTTTTTATGTTTCACTGTTCCTTTCTCCACATTCTTATTTTAATATATTCATTCATAATATTCAATGGTTTGTTTCTTTTTTCTTTGTTTCAATTTTTTTTTTTTTTTTTTTGTTTGTCAGCTAGTTCAGAAAAACTAGCAATAATTTATTTAATCAAGCTTGGACGTGTGTCACGAGTGAAAGCAAATCTCGAATGTAGTAGGCCACTTACACCAAGCCAAATCTAATACTTACAGGATTTCAAATCAAATCTAGTTGATCTTGACGAGATTTCCCATACAAAATGAAATCTAGATTGTGACTAGATTTTGGCGAAATCTAGTGGATTTTTGTAAGTACTCTCTTACACAACTGTTATTTTGTTCACAACAGTACTTTAGAATACTACGCTGCAATAAAAAAATCGTACTTTTAAATGATGAATTCATTGTGATATAGTTATTGCTGTCCAACTCTTTGTAAAAATAAATTTTTTTAAAATTAAATCTTGTAAGATATTAAAAAATGGAAATGTAAACGCTTAAGATTTTGTAGAAACAACTAGATTTTGGCTGGATGTAAATGCTCTTTAAGACTACGTGTGAACATGCTAACGTATAACATTATCATTTAATTGGCCTTAAACTATATATCGTTTGAAAAAGACGATGTTTATTTTTACATAGCTTTAGTTTCTGATAAAAATGCAAACTCTAATGTCCCTATTCAAAAACAGTTTATTTTTATTCCAAATATTTCATCAAATTTTGTTTTGTAATGTGCATGTTGTTAGGGTAGAACTTACTTATGTTAAAAGTGATTGGCAAGAATAATAAAAGTAAGGACCATTATTACAAACTAACGATAAAATTCTTGATAGTTAACCTTAACATTAGTTAACATGAAAGTCAACATTAAATTTTTCCCATTTTTATATCTGAAGTTACAAAATTTTCACACGACAGTATGGCAGCTTCAAATGCTTAAAGTTAAAGTTGAAATTTATCATGAGGATAAACCTGCTCTTAAGTTATCAGTAACTTTTCAGGTTAATGTTAACTTGTAATAACGAAAAAAAAAATTGTCTGTACGATAAAATCTTAATGTTAACTATTCGTCAGCTAATGGCCTTAAGATACATAAAGTGATGTCAAGAACTGTATAAAAATTGAAGAAACATAAAAACTTGGATACATGTGTAGCCCTCAGATTTCCATACATATTCTCTAGATGAGTCGCTAGTCTGTATTCTGTAAACAGCATGATAGATTTGTACTAAAATGATGCACGAAATACTCCAAAGAACACAATTTACTGCTATGCAGAAATGCAAGCTCTGTATTTTAGAACAATCTTTAAAACAAACCAAATAAGCTACACTGATAGAAAAATTTTTCGTAGATATAATGATTTTTACATTAATGCTACGATTTTGTCGTATTATTTTTGAAAATTGTTTCCTTAAAGGAATAACAATCGTAATTAAAATGAAATTTGTTTGTTTTTGGCAATAAGTTGCATTATGTTAATTTTCAGGTTATGAGTTCGATTCCACTTTCAGCCAGTACAGATTATTTTGTTGTAACAATAACTTCTAATCAAAGAAGGCAGAAAAAATAATTGAATATTAAAAACTGCACTCACTAGGATCCGAGGTCGATACCATGTAAATATGATTTAGTCTTTAATACGGCCTCTTAACCAACTAAGATACCGAGCTAACTAACATATTACTCGTATTCCGAGTCATGCAAAAGTGTTTCGTAACACGAATGAAACAATTTTCGCAACACTAATAAAGTTGTAAAAAATAATAAAGTGGTGCTACGCAAATTTTCATCCTATTAATGAAGGTATCATAACCGAAAGGAAAAGTTCATAGTATTAAAGAAAGAATGACAAATGAAGTGGCTTCATTCAAGTAACAAAGTGTTTTTTTTCAGTGTATAGAACATGTAGAAACAGGGCAAAGACTTCATAGTTTTGAAGCACCTTTGGCAATATACCCGAGGATTTAAAAAGGAGCACGTAGAAGCAGCCGTGGCGAATTTTTCTCTCCATAATTTATTTTTATAAAATATTACAAACTTAAAAAGAAATAAATAACGTAAGAATCATTACTCTTAAAAAATGTCTCTACAGCGAAAGCGCTATGATCACTCGACCACTGCGACATCGTGACTGACAAATCCGCGCAATCGATAATTCCAATGGCTCACCCTCCGCCCGTACAGGTATTTATTAGCTGCCGTTCACAAAATAATGAAGTTGCTGGGCTACATTTGTAGCATTTGAAGCCGTGTGATTGTGTAGCCTACTGTACATATGTAAAATTATTATTTCTGCTCTGCCGGGGAACAGGTTTTGCCTTGGCATAGACCAAATCAGGCCCTAGTTTGTTGCAGCATATAAAACTTTAGAAAACCGTATGGCTTATGTTGTGTTAGACTTCCGAAACCCTTACCAAGGGTATAAATTTGCAGAACGGCGATCAGCGTGGCCCACGGGTGTTTTTGATTGCAGTTCAACCCGAGCTGATCATGGTTGAAGTGCCTACATTACCTGGAATCTTCTGGCTGCGGTTAAAGCCCAAAGGCGTAGGGAGGGGGAGTTAGTATTCTCCATAATTGTGTGGTCCATTGCTGTTTTCGGAGGCTAACAGCCACCCGATGTGCTGTTGCTTTGCAACAGATACCTGTACTATAAAGAACCAGTGGTGATGATAAACGGGTGAGTTGATTTAATAGACACCCGTAGCAAAAGCGCGAAGTTGAGCATTAATTATAAAAAAGTGAAACACTTTCTCAAATTATATTTTAATTAGTTAAGAATGATGAATATACCTGTAAGTAAATATCGGCAGGCTACTTATTTAATTATGATAATCAGCAAAGTAGTTTAGATGCACTGCTATGTTCAATATCATATGACCTCAAAAACCTTGGGAGGCAGTTGAAGTGACCGTTGTGAAACTGCAACACCGGGCCTCAATAGGTCAATGTATATACTCCATTAAAACGCAAATAACCAGTGTTGATTATTTTCACTTAGTGTAGGGCAAAATCTTTTATTTGTTTCACACATTCATTCAGAATGAATGAAAATGTTTTAATTATGTATATCAGGAAGCTACATGACGAATTATTATACAGCAACCACAGGTATTATTTGTTTCTTTCAGAGTTTGTTTAAAACGTAGAACAAATTTGTATTTTAATATAAATTTTTAAGATTAATTTAAATTGAAAACTGTAAAACAAACTTAGTAATGATTTCCTTCAATTGATTTTGAGAGTTAGGTAATCAATGAAGAAATATGAAAGGAGCGAGAATGGCAAAAGCAGTAGAGAAAAAATACGGAATTGTTTCATTATTTAACTTGAAAGAATCATTCAGTTGATGTAATGCATTCATTAATGGCACAAGTCTACTTTCTTGAAAAAACACTGCTTCCAAACAAAGGAAATTTATTGCTTCATAGTTTTTGATGTGAAAATTTCTCACAAAAATGAAAGAAAATACAATCATTATTTCCACAGTTCTCAGAGGTGCTGAAAAGATCCGAGCTTGGTCCATAAGTTCTATACATTGACTGCCATACTAGTAAACGCAACAAATATTTTAACACAAATTGTACAATTGCTTTCCCAGCAACACAGTTCAACAACCAGGAGAAAAATTGCTGAGTACTTTTTCGAAAGCTAGAACAGACACGCAGAAAGAAAAAGCGACGATTTATTTCCTTTCCAAATCACTCAATCTTTTTTAATTTACAAGTATTTGAAACATTGCCTTGATGGGAAGGTCGGATGACATAGCTTCCCAAAAGAAATAGCTAAACGAGATAAGAGGTATTTGCAAACCCTTCTCAAATCAACCAACAAATTACAATGAAACAATATATGAAATCGGCTTTTCAACAACATTATAAGCCGAAAAGGAAGGAATAAACCGCTGTACTTTCGCTGCAAAATTTCGGTAGTTATGTATATATAATGATATTTTTTTTAACGTTTACGTAGTTCTATGACTATAATAGTGTCATATTCCGTGTCGTGAAAAAAACTTAAAAAAGATAGCTGTTGTTTAACATGTTTACCCCTCTTTGACATTTTATTTAAACCAGTGTTCATTTTCACTTCGGAAGCTCAAAAGGTATCAGCAGTCCCGACTCAACAATTCTTTTGACATCATAATATTGAAATCACGTGGCGGATTGACAAAATGAATGATCGATATACACTTATACATATCTTTGCTATTTTCACATTTATTATGAAGGTGAGGTATTAAAATAAAAAAATGTTTTTGTTTCGCGCTTTGTACTTAAGGGTGAATTAAACCACCAGATGCAAAGCTGTTTACTATCAAATGCAACAATAACAACTGTAAATTGTATGTACCTATATAATTTCTTATTTTCAAAACTTAAAACTTGTTTTCAAAGGGTGCAATAAAACGACCCCTTCAAACTTGTTCATCATGTAGTTTGTTCTGATAGATTTATTGACGCATTTGAATACTCATTTGGTTTTTGAAAATATTTGCTCATATAGTAAAGCTTTTGCAAGTAGAAGGCAGCCTTGTGCAGTGGTAATATCGTAACCCATGAAGTTTTAACTGAGGTGCGATTATTGCTAGTTGAAAACTTTAACCAATACCTCGCCATGGGGACGTGAAATACCGTCCACTACGGCAATTTTTGGAAGCCCGAAAGGGCTAGTATATAATAAATTTCATATGTTAAGTGTTAATAAAAAAAGAGCTGAAATAAAAGCATTTTGAAATCATGTTTCTTTAAATGTGACCGTTTCTTTTGTAGCCCACTTATGTTGTGAAATTGCAACAGTGATAGAGCAAACAAAATTTCATAGAGAAAAATATTGTTGATCATTAATATGCGAACTTAGTTATCAAATATGCACGATGTTTATGAGCTCGAGTCTAAATTCAGTTGAAAAGGGTTATTTTTGCTTTATAAAAGCAATAACTGCTGTGATCAATTAGACCAAAGAATTAATACCATTTATGTGTGGAACGTGTGTGGGACTAAATTTTGCTAATCTAAACAATGTCGAAGGTATATACACTGGGCACCTTGACCACTGAACTAAATACCTCTGGTCAACCCATTAGCGTCTCAAGGCATTTCATTACCTTGTAGTGTGGACTAAATTTTGCTAATCTGAGCAGTGTCGAACTGGGCACTGATTATAACTAATTTAATTCCATCATTTTAAATGCTGCAATAGAGTTTGTTTTAGTCTTTCGTGTTGTTATTGTTAAAGATAAACCTCCTCGAACACTACTCCCTCTTTCCTCCTCACCACAGCCTATTATCCTAGTTCCAGTACAATGCGTTGCATATGTAGGGGTCATCGCCTGAGTAATGGTCCAAGAAAAAAATTAATACCATTATAGCTGGGGATCGACTAGCTGTTTCGTAGTCGCTACACTACTCCCTAGCACACACTGGGATTCGAACACAGGATTATGTACACGTGATGTATTTTTAATACGGCCGCTTAACCAACACAGCCACCGAGCTCCTTTAATTATTATTTTGTCTATGTTAGCCACATACTGATCACATGTATGTAATTGTTATAAACCCAGTTGTTTGTACAAGATTTTTCTGTTACTGAACAACCAGTTTAATTTTTATTTAGTAATAATTCTCCATACTGTGAAACGTATATATTGATCATTAATAGGCGAACTTAGTTATCAAATATGTACGATGTTTAACAAGTTATGAGTTCGAGTCCGATTTCAGCCAAGAAGAAGGATTATAATTTTTTTTATAACAATAATAGCTGTGAACAGAATGATCAAAGAAGGCAGAAAAATAATGGAATACCGTTATAGCTGGGGGACAACTAAAAAAGATTATTGTTTTCCCTGCAGCGGTATTAAAACCACATGTTCAGTAAGTTTCAACAAATTGTTCTTTTACTACTTGCGAGACAGTGTCTCAAAATACATAGAAGGAAAAGAGGCTTATTTTTAATTTGTAAGTAGATCTCAGGCAAAAAAGTATATTATGATATCCGCGTAGTACGTTCTAGAAAGGAAAAGTTGCCAACACTGCAAAAATCGTCAGTTCTAAAATGCAACAGATCAATAAATTATTCACAAAAAGACATCAAGCACGCATCTCAAAAATGATGAAATTTGTTGCTTATGAATTTTTAAGCAGAAGTTTATGTCAAATTCTCAAAGTTACTGAGTTTCATGACATACTAAGTAAAAGGGAAACTACAAGAAGCTAACAATAAAACAAAAAACACGGAGCATTTTATTGTTGCTTTGTGCTGTGAACTGTCAAACAAGAGAAAAGCAAACCACAAAGCAAACGTGTATTGTTTTTGTACCATGCTGAATGTTAAAAAAAATAATTTATCATGAAGCAAGATTTCATTATTCTAATATTTAAGATTTTATTTATTTAGTTACTTAGATATTATTAGAATTTAAATCATAATAAATCTTTAACAATAAAGCACTAGCAACAGAGGCTATCGGCTTGCTACTTAAGATTATAATATATTTTTTTACATCTTTACACCAGCATCTGCCGACTTGCATCAGTTCCACATCAGATGCGGCGCAGAGATGCGTTTCCAAACAGGTCCCATTTATTGTTTTTATGAGTTCTACGGAGTATCCTCATAAAAAAGCGCGCACCAGAATTTCAGCAGATGAATAGAAAACATCACTCGTACTTTTTGCTTTCGATCGTTTCTTCGACTCGTTTTACTTCCGCGCACTTTGTGGCAATATTACAATAAACACGTTCAAAACTGCAGGCGTCATCGCTACAAATGTCGCTAGTTAATCATATTACAGGCGACAGCAGATGATTTGTAATCGTGACGTTTTTTTTGCCTCGACGTTCATATTATACTTTTACTTAAAGTATTTACTTGGACTATATCATAAGTCCCAATAAATATCATAAAAGACTGACCAAGTACAATAAAAGTACAGGATAAAATAAAAAAAAAAAACAACCAAACATTAATTAAATGAAAAAATTAAAAAGCATAATGCTTTTTAATTTTAATACAAAGCAACTTTACATTTCCTTGGTTCGCCCTATTCTTGAATATGGGATCTTTACTTCATCATTCACATAAATAGTATTGAATCTATCCAAAAACAATTTCTTATTTTCTGCCTACGGGGTCTTGGATGGAACTCGTATGTGCTGCCATTATATGAAAGTAGGCTTGGACTCATTAAATTACTAACTTTGAAAAGTCGTCGAACCATGCTTAGTATCTCTTTCCTCCTTGGATTGATTCGCGCTGAAGTTGATTCAAAGTAAGTTTCTGCTGAGCAAAATAAATTTCTGTGTACCAACAAGAGCAAGCCGTAACTATCAACTACTAGTTCTAGATTATCACAGGACCGTCTATTCTAACAATGATCCCTTTCGTCGTATATGTGAAATATTTAACAAATTTTATCATATTATAGATATCTCTTAATCTAATGATGTTCTAAAACGAAAAATAATTTTGTACTTAAATACGGAATTGTACTCCTTTATATTTTTTCTTTACTCTGTAAGGACTTACAGTCTATTGGGTTTATTCATAAAAAATATTGTATGTTTATTAAACTGTTATTTGACAAATTTTTATGGGATATTTGTCAAATAAGTGTTTAATAAACATAAAATATTTTTTATGAATACGGCCGTATAGACGTAAATAAACAAATATATATATAAAAAAAAATTTCAATGGTGCAGTTTTATTTTCTTTATCCAAATTTTTATATTATTTGAAGCTGTATATCAGGATTATATGATATTGGCATATGTGCGATTGCTCTGTGTCACCACCTGCAATACGGGTCTATTCTAACATTGGGCAAATTCCACTGTGTGAACTACTTCACGGCTCATCCGCGTTTCTATGGGCCCCAAATTCATTGAAAATATCAGCCCTTACCAATTCACCCATCATATCATCACTTCTGGGGCATTTTGTATTACAGGTATCTATTGCAATAGCATCTCGGAGACTTTAAGTAGTACTAACACCAATAACGACTCCCTGATATTGGGTCTAACTACAGCCAGAACGTTTCATCCAAGATGCAGGCACCGCAACCCCTATTAGCGCCGGAATGGTCTACAAAACAGAATAACCTGGGAGCGTGCTGATCTAAGTTCTGTCAATTAACCTATGGCGACGGCTTCTGAAGTCCAACTTAACCTAAGTTATGCGGCTTCCTAGAGTTTTACTTGCTACAACAAATGGCAGACTCCTACTCTTTTATAGAGGATAGTGGTTGGACAGGTAGGCTGATGCTGTTAATGGGCTTTGGCCTACCACAGCATGAAGCCTTGTCTTCCATTTATTGTTGGGAAATTGCATACAGGAGGGGCAAAGGGTTTATTTATATGGCTACAAACTCATGACAAAGAGTTGCGACCTGTGTGAGCCTTGGAAGTCTCATGAGGGCACTGATGAATCACAAATAATACACACTGTGGAGTTATACATCATCATATAAGGCTGACAACGTAGATGCTGATGTAAATCAAATTCTATAATCGGTCTTGCCTGTAAGTTACAAAGTTCTCAAGCGAGAGTCTCAACAGCTTCAGATCGGCTGCGGCTGCAATATTATTTACGAATTATAAGAGGAGTTTTGTTACACTTTATTTAGTGCTCTAATTTTGCCTGTAAGAAATCAAAAAGCTTAAACTAACACAAAGGAATTTCAATTTAAATTCAAATTCTTAGTAAAAATATTTTTAAAGATTTTTTTTGCAAATCCTAAAATATGTTAATACTTCAAAGAATAAAAAAATTAAATATTTCAATCAATAAATAAAATTCCTTCCTGACGCAAATTTCCTTTTGAAATATTCCTTGTTTTTTTTCCAGTTTTGTAGTTGATTTCATGGTCAAATGAACATAAATGCGATTTACACTTCACATTTTCAGTGTTAAATTCAATTTATATTCATATTTGTGAACACATTTTTGTGTCTATTATTTGTAGATTTCCATATCATCTGCATCTACACTGTTCTTCGTTTTAACATTTTTTCAACTCAACATTTTTTTTTTTTTGGTAAACTTCTAGTCTACTTTTTCAGAGCCATTACCTTGTGCATTGTCTGCTGTGAAATAAAAAGATTTGTATGATTTTTTTAAGAAATTTTCCATTTAGCTTTTTTTTATAACAACGTTTTGCACATCAACAGACATTTATGCACTGAACTTGATTTTATTTCTTTATGATTTTCTGTGTTTTTTTTTTTCTTCTCTGTTTTGTTTTCTTATTCCATAATTTTTTTCACTTTCAATTTGTCACGAATAGAGTTATAAATCTTGAAAAAGATAAATTTTCATGTACGACAAGAGAAATAGGAGATGGTCTCCTATTTTTTGTAGCAGAGAGTCTTAAAATGCAATGTGAAAGATATTCCCAGAACTCTTCTGAGAAAATTTTGATGTCATAAGAAATAAAGAAAAATATGTCAGCTGAAACCATTTTGAATTCATCATTTGGAAAATGTATGGAATTCTAGGTGAAGCTTAGTGCAAAAGAGCTGCGTAGGCTACTGCAGAAAAATTTGGCGATATGTTTGTTTATGTTGTTATATATCTGTTACGCATAAAAATCATTTTAGTAAAAGTGCATTAGCAGTAGCGATTTTACAAAAATTTCAGTTTTCTTTAACTAACTTCACATGTTTATATTCTAACAAAATTGATAGTATAAGAGCGCACAGTTACTACCCTACCCAGTTAGGTAGTCGATCTCACACGAAATTTGTTCGAAGTTGCGATTTATTTACTTTTAGGATTCTGTCACGCATTATCGAGTAAATTGCAAAAGATGTTCCAACAAATGTATGTCGAGGAAAGGCTGAAAATAATAGACTTCTTGACTACTGAACTAAATATCTCTGGTCAACCCATTAGCGCCTCAAAGCATTTCATTACCTTGTAGTGTGAAAGGTGTTGGACTAAATTTTGCTAATCTGAGCAGTGTCGAAGGTATATACACTGGGCACTAATCAGTTTTACTTATTTTAATTCTAAGATTTTAAATGATGTAATAGAGTTTACTTTAGTCTTTCGTATTGTTATTGTTAAGGATAAACTTCCTCGAACACTACTCCCTCTTTCCTCCTCATCATAACCTATTTTCCTAGTTCCAGTGCAATGCACTGCTTATGTAGGGGTAATCCCCTGAATACTGGTCCAAGATAAAAAAGCATAGAAAAAATAATTAAAAGTTAACTCTTGAGAGTTCTGCTAAGTTTAGTATAATGGGCGCTTACGAGTAATAGCAGTATTAAGCAAAAAATCATCTTTTCAAATATAAAGTTTTTATGCAGTTTTTTTTTTCTTTTTTAAAATTTATTTATTAATTCATATACTACTTACTATTACACGATATATATAAACTTATCTAAATAAATAAATGTACAAATATATTGGTAGGTATTCAATAAAAAATAGTGCCTCAGCGTCTTATAATTTAGACACTATAGAGTCAAGTTGACATAAGCTACCCGACTGCGATATATGTATGTAACTAGTTAAAAATGCATGTGTAATTATGTGTGAGTACATGCTGCATACAGACAAGAGGGCTGCTCAAGCAAAAGAAAATTTTCTTACAAGACATCGTAATATTTTCAAGTAATATCCATTATGTTCTTTCACGTTTCAAAACAAATACTTCAGTGCAGAAATGTTCTAAACACATAAACGAATGCTGTCTTATAAACATTTAGAAAAAACAGAAGCAAACACAAATACAACTAACTGAAATAGAATAAAATTGAAGTAGAACTTCAAGCATTTCCTATACTTGGCAAATTTAATTTGCAACTGTATAGTTACTAAATAAATAAATAAATAACAACTTCAAGCATTGAAGTACTGTTCTCTTCAGTTTTATTTATAAAATTTGTTGTTGTAGTTCATGGTTTTTGTCTTTGTATTAGAGTACAAGTGCTGTATACAAAGCATGCTTATGTGCACTCGCTATGTTTTGCTATGAGTCATCGTTTATTTGCTTCAGCCTGATGTTTTGTTTTGCTTTTTGCTATGAAGCAGAATTCAAGTACAGTCAAGCGCTGTCGTATATGTGTTTGAAAATTATTCTATTTCCAAATGTGCTACTGCTTGTTTGTTTTGTTTTAAAAATTGTTCTAAAATACAGTGCTTGGAACTACTGTATATTAGTGAGATGTGTCCTTTAGAACATTCTATGCAGCCTTTTAACACCGACATAACTTTATCAAAGAACTTATAAATAGATACAAAATAACGATGAAGTATTAAATGAGAGGCATTTCTACGTTTTGGGATAAATATTCTTTAACTGAATAAATTATGATTACTTTAATTTCGTTGAAAACAAATGTCGTTTTTACAGTGATACCATAAAAATGGTCGAAAATATTACCAGGGCTGTCAACTTTGAAATTTCAAAATACACCAAATTTTTTATTTTAAACACAATTTGTGTTTTTCTTTTTAATATTATATATTTTTTGAGCTGTCCGAAGGAGAGTGAAGTATTGCCAGATAATATAAATTTAAAAAAACCAAGACCTTAAGCTCAAAAAATATATAATATTAAAAAGCAAAAATTATTTTTAGAAACATTTAAACAAATCAGGAAAAATAGTAGTTATTCGAATCCCACTACCAAACGAGTCTTAAAAGATGTGGAAATAATCAAAGTTAAATACAAAAAAAGTTTTGGAAAATCGAAGAGCACAAACAGTGAGAACAATTTATTTAATATATTAAATCCCGAAAATCGCATTCAAGCCCACTGTGCGCAACTTTTTTCTATTTTTTTTTTATTAAATAGTAGATAGAAAACGAAAAACAATGCAAAAAAATTATTCTGTTTGGACTGATATTAAAACAGTTATGAGTATTTATTCAGGCACGGTTTTCTCATAATTCGGCTTTTTCAAAACGCGATATCTCTGAAATCATAAGCCAAAAAAAATTTGCTGAAATGTGCTGTTCAATAGGGACATCAATACAATAAAAAAATAAAGCAAATCACAAAAAAGTTTTTCTCCGAACTGTCCGATTTGACTTGGATTGCCCCATATATATATTAATGATAAATAGTCGAACTTATTGAATATTTCTAATATTATATGATGGTATTATACGTCTGGATCAAGTTCAAACCTGGCTTTTGCCAGGAATTATTTTTATTTTTAATTATTGCATTAATTGCCGCGATCAATAACTGTTGATCAAAGCAGACAGGAAAAAGTAATTGAATATTAAAAATGATGTACAATTTTCCTTGGCATTGCACCACACAGCGTCTACACACTTTGGCATACGTTGAACTGGTAAATGATAAAGTAAATCTCTGTGAAATTAAGGTTAAGTTTGACCAGTAATAGTTGTGTTGTTTTTTTACATTTTTGTTTCATTTAATTATATGTGCAATTATACAATTACATGTTTGTGAAGTCCGGTTTTTTTTTATTAACTTAGGGCCGTATCCAAAAAAAGTTCTTACTTGAGTTTTAACGCATACGTTAGTTACCAAACACATTAACACTACCATACATTTATTAAAAAAGTTTATGCAAAAACGGTACGTTAACTTTTATATATAGCAAAGAATTTAGTTGTTTTATTCTGGCAGTGCCGTTATGTTCAGTTGTAATTTCTCGAATAGTGATGTATGAAAACTAATATTCGAAAACTGAAAAACAAATTAAAAAAAAATAAAAACTTATTATTATGACATAAATTAACACTTTTTTGACAATTATTTCCTGGAATTACCTTTTTAATAAATAATGAATATATAATGTGTAGTGTATTAATGATATTGAGAAAAATTAATAGGACTTCTTATACTACACATATTTGTACTATTCGAATAACGTTTTTAGTTGTATTCGTTCGATTGAAAGTACATCACTAACATATTTCTTATTTATGTTTCGCTTTCAAAATTAATATTTTCAATTCATACGAAATGTAACGTTGTAATTTATTTATCTAGCAATCATAATATATTGCTCTTGTTAGAATTTTTCGCGAAATTGGCAATTTTAAGAAAAATCAATATCAACAAATTAAATGTCATTTTAACGTACAGTTAAAGTGGCCTATTTCAACTTTAAACGTATGGTAAGCAAATAATTGTTTTTGGATACAACGTTAGGAAAATTTTCCTAACAATTGTTTACCAAGCTTTGTTAAGTTTTTTTGCATACGGCCGTTAGCCAATAAAAACTTAAACAAAAATTCATCTACAATGACAATATACCCCTGAAGAAGCTTGTAAAATACGAGCGAAACGTTGGGACTGACCATAATACCATGTTTCCACTACAAAGGAAAACACTTGTTTTGAGGAAAATATCTCGAAGTGTTTCCATTATGATATGAAATTTTTTTAATTTCGAATTTTCGAAATCAATTTGAAATACACTTTGTTCAATCAAAATAATAAACAAATGTGAAAATTTAAATTTTTGTAAAATTTGAAGAAACAGAAAAGACATTTGAAATGATTTGGGACAAAAGTTTAAGCAAAGACTATAAATATATATGTATAAACTTTGATTTAAGACTTCATTTTAATATGATATTTGTCATATTTAGACATTGTTCTAAATAAAAAAAAATGGATCAAAGTGTAAATGGTTTTTCCACAGTTTCACGAGGATGAAAAACCCTTAAGTACAAGCTTCTGCTGCTTCATTAAAATTATTCCTGTAGAAATGATTACGAACTCTTTTTCAATGGATAGAGAGCATAATAATCATTAGTTTAAATGTGCATCTTCGATCGAAACTAACAGCTGAAAAACGTATTCCATTGGGGAATAGTAATTAGTACTTACAGTTACATATACATATGTATATAATTCGTATATGTGTACATAAAAATCGGCAATTTAATTTACTTTTGAATAAGTTAAGAAAATAGGAGGAATATAGATTTATAGGCATAGATTTTTTAGATAAACAAAAACAACTCCAATAATTGTCACCGCACTTTTTTCGTGGCCGCTTGTAAGTTTTGACCCAAAGGCATCTTCACCATTAGAATAGCTAAAATAAGTTAAGTTAACTCCTCAGGTTTATCTTGTTTTGTGGCTAATGATGAAGCAGATGTTGCACTACTGCATTTTTTGTTAGGTTCTATTCAGATTTCTGCCAGTATTTCATCGCAATGGATCTGATTTCTACCTATGTACAACATCCACAGTGTATACACTTTTTAGTGTTGCCCCGTTTTAAAGCTTGCTGTCTTTTAATTTGCTCTTTATAGTTTGCTTGTTTTATTTTTGTACATCTGTGACAAATGAATATGCCTGATTTCGAATTTGCCACTCACTTTTATTGGATAGCACAATGATTTATTTTTATTTATTCAGTACAAACAGTGTTGTCCAGAACAGTATTTTGCTTCAGAACATGTATCTTTTTCCAAAAATGTATGGGAAAACATGTTAATTTGTACACGTTTTGCGCAAAACACGTATTTTCGAGTAAAACACGTATATGGAAACGCACTATAATTAGCTCATGGAAAACCCACTGTTTATCTAAATATAAAAATAAGATATGGTCATAAATACTTGAACCTAAGATAAAGTAAATCGCCTTGCGCTGAACTTCAATGCCAGATTCTTTACCTCTGAGTTTAACCATATTAATGAGATTATCTCATCGTAATTTTATAGCATTTTCAGTTTAAATTAAGCCTTTGTCAAAATGAACGAAACCTTTTTTAGATTAAACGAAACTCTCTTTAAATTAAACGAACAATTTTTGAAAATAAATGAAACTCTTTTCAGAGTAAATTAAACTTTATTCAAAGTAAATTAAACATTTTTCAAATTAAATTAAACCAGTTTTACGGCCGTATGCAAAAAAACTTAACAAAGCTTGGTAAGCAATTGTTAAGAAAAATTTCCTAATGTTTTATGCAAAAACAATTGTTAGCTTACCTTGCGCTTAAAGTTAAATTGGGTACACTTTAACTCTACGTTAAAATGACAGTTGACTTGCCGATTGTTATTTTGCTTAAAAATTTAAATTTTGCGAAAACTAAAGAATAATACTATTTATTACTTTCATTATATAAAGAAATAAAAAGATTACATTCTCAAACTATCAATTTTGAAAGAATAATATAAATTACAATTATGCTAGTGATGCACTTTCAATCAAACGAATACAATGAAAAGCTTTATTCGAATAATGAAAATATTTCTAGTAAGTAAACCTATTAATTTTTTTCAATTTCATTAATATACTATATTATATATTCAGTATTTATTAAAAAGGTAAATGTTTGCCAAAAATGTGCTATTTTATGTCTTAATAATAATTTTTTATTTTTTAAATTTGTTTTTCGGTTTTCGAATATTAGTTTTCATGCATCACTATTCAAAATATTACAACTGAACATAACGGCGTTGCCAGAACAATACAATTAAATTCCTTACTACATTTAAAAGTTAACGTACTGTTTTTGCATAAAAGTTTTTAACAAATGTATGGTAGTGCTAATGTGTTTGGTAACTAACGTATGCGTTAAAACTCAAGTAAGAATTTTTTTGGATATGGCCCTTAGAATTTAATAGAAAACAAAAGAAAAAAATAAAACATATTAAATATATTCATTTTATAAAATACTTGTTAAAATTAATGAAGAATTTGTCCACTGACCGCTTTAGGAATTATCATGATGATATCCATAACATAGTTCGCACAATCATTTTGCTTATTTTGTGCGACACTTTCCTCAATTACATTTACTATGTTATGCTCTGTGGTAATGTCACTTAATAATGATCGGCCGTGGTGGAATCCATTCTCTATCGGGTTCAACAAAGGAGAATAAGGTGGTAAAAATTTAAGTGTACAATGATGAGTTCAATTTACTCATTTATTTTGAAAAAGGGTTCGTTTAATTTAAAAAGAGATTCGTTTAATCTGAAAAAGGTTTCGTTCATTTTGAAAAAGGTTTCATTTATTTGGAAAAAGGTTTAATTTAAACTGAAAATGCTATATCTTTAGTATTAAGCTTTTACCTAAAGTCTCACCAAAAATGATCACAAACCTTTTTCGAAAATTTTATCCTTACCATTATAGGAATATAACTTAAATCAATATACATATTTATAAAATAACTGTTATTTAATATTTAAGTAGAAAAGGGTAACACTTCCCAACCTCTTTAAGAAAATGGAAGTAATAAAAATGAATTAAAAGGTTTAGCTGTACAAATATTTTTGGGATAAAATAAACAAAAAAGTAGTGTTATAAAGAAGTTGTAATGACACTCACGCTTTATGCTGGGATAGCTCAGCGTCGTACAGGCTTGTTTCAATAAAGGAAACAAAGAAAAACAAAGCATTAGTCTTCAGTGTGGTTTCTTTATTTAAATAAACTAATACAAAATCCCTCTTATGTGTTTGGTCACGTGCGGCTGTGGCACCACCTACAGCTGAGCGGGGTCGCGGGCTGTTGTGGAGGAATTGAAAACTCCTGCACGGTTGCACTCGCTTCCCCACCGACCCACTGCCTCTGGTGTCGCGCTGGAGTGGAATTAAAAACTCCTCCGGTGGATGGTGAAGGTATTAATAACACCTTCACTCTCCGCCGCCCTCCAACATTGACCAACTGTTCTCAAGAGAATTCAAAACTCTCCCTCGAATACCAAACTGACGATGAGGCAAACCAGGCAAAGATGAACCACTCAAGAGTAAAATGTTAGGAATCGTAGTTACAACACAATACACAGAAAATATAATAGAGGGTTAACAAAATAATGGCAACGCTGGCAGGTTTACATGAACATATACTCGTATATAAGATAAATGTTAATGGTTAGTTTCCTTCAGATACTGCAAAAAAAATATCATAGGGTTACCTACTCTGGTCCCAGAAATTAATAAAAAATACTTTAAGTGAAAGTTAGTACATATGTATATACTTTTCTCACACAAATTCAAATTACGTTACTACATTCTGTTATTCGTTTAAGAATCTCTGCTTACACACATAAATACAGTTTAATACAGATGTATTAAACAAAACTCAAACCTGATTTTAACAGCATGTCCTAACACCTTCATTCACAACATTCAAAATAAATAATACAGCGACAAAAGCTTCTAGTTATAATATACATAGCCGTGTGTATGTGTATGTGTGTGTGTATGTACATACAAAACGATTCAACACTTTTAAACTACGGTTAAGATCCTGTTTCTGTCGACGGTGAATAGAATGGCAAAAGGAAATCAAATCATACAGGAAGTAAGACTGAATGTACCGATTTCTAAATACAATTACTTACTCCCGCTCCTAAACCAACAAACTACTCGTACTCGTACATCTGGAAAGGAGTTTAGAGAAAAAAGCTGCTTAAGCATGCAAACACACACATTCTATGATGAACACATACACACACACACATGTAATACACACATGCACATACATACATAACTGTTATAAATGCTGTCTCCAATTTATATTTGTTAAAGTTTGCAAAAAGTGTGTGTTCTTAAAAATATAAAATTGCAAAATGAAATCAGGGAAATTCTTTTATGAGCTTAAAATGGAAGTGGAAAATGCAAAACGTTCTCATTGTATGAATTGTATTCGTTGTCGCATTATTACTATTATTATTTTTTATGAATCCAAATATATTTGCTGTCTTTTATTTTATTTTGAGTCTCTTGTTAAGCATGTGACCCGTCATAAGGTTCATGTTTTATAAATTTTACTTTTATTATTATTTCTTTCTTTTTTTTTCTTTCTTTTGTTAATTTATCTCTGCATACAAATGTATAGTATATTCGTATGTATGTATGTGCTCGTATTAAGTTGTATAATAATATGACAAGAGTCTGCGAGGAGTTGAATTGATAGACTTTTATATTCTCTCTTCTATTTTTTATTACAACTGATGAGCAGGTTAACAACGTTAAATGTGCGAATTATGTATGGATTTGTATTACATTTCCAAAAGAAGCCAAATGGTGTTTTGAAAAAAAAAAGTATAGACGAACACTTAGAAACCTCTAAAGAAAACAGAATTGTGATAATCGCACAACTTTTGATTATTTTCTTGTTAAAGTGAATTATGTTAATACTATTATCCCAAATTCGCTAATGCTTTGATATGACTAATTAATTAATGTTCTTTATTATAAATCCATTCGCTATGTCACACCTTTTCGGTGAGAAAATTCAAACTAATAAACAATTATTGATAAAGTTAAGAAACAAATCAAAAATTTGAGGAAAAAGAACTTAAATTTCCAAAAAACATACGTCACTACTTAAACAAACTAAACTACATTTCGTTAGAGGCCATATTAATAAACCAAGCTCAATCCAGGTAGAAAATCATCGACCGCGTGATGGCAAACAGTGGAGTTATATAAAATAAATCATTGACCGCTTGATAGCAGAAACTTGAGATATTTAAATAACATTAAAAAAATAAATAAACAGGAGCGTTCTGAGAAACGCAAATCGCTTAAATTTACCGATTTTGATTTGAGAAGGCCTTTACGAAAAAATACAACCTGTCTTCTACATATGTACATATGGATATGTATGTATGGCAGTCAGAATTGTGATATCAATGTTATGTAAATAGTCATCAGTAACGTGAAAACTGACATCAATCTCAATGACAGAAGTCATCACCTTGATATTCAATGTGGAAGTCTCACATTGATGCAAAAGTAACTCAGTTGAAATTCTACGTTGAAGTTAGATTGCAAACTTTTGCAATACAACGCGATTCTAAAGCCTATATGGTGCTACGGAACTCAATTATGGGGCACAGCCTCGAAATCAAACACTGAAAAAATTCAAAGGTAACAAAACGACGATTTTTTAAGTACTCGACAAGATATATCAGTCAACAGGAATTTCACCCAAATCATCTGGGACGCAACGTACTTAATTTTAGTGTCCATACGCGGTTGAGAAGAAGCGATACCTTTCCCACTATCAGACTGTTAAAAAGGTGATTTTACCGATATAGTTCCCGCAAAATAAAACTTTTTGTCTATCATTGGCAGGGCTCAAGTACTGTTTTAATTTTTAGTTTTAAGGTTTGAATACTTATTGTTAGTTCATTTTAAAGATACAATAAATAAAAATAAAAAAAATGTAAAAAAGAAGTCATCAGAAAAATTTGTCGTATATTGAGTATCATCAATGCTACAACTGTGATTACATCAGTTCAAGCATACATTTTATTAATAATTAAAATACATCTAATTTATCAAACCTTACTTTAAAAAAAGGCTAAATAGTGCTGTAATATTTACATTTTGTTACTAAAAAGAAGCTTTCGTTGTTAGATATATTATTATTAAATTTAATTAAAAAAATTTATCATATTGATGCAAATTTGTAATTACAGCAAGTATTGTTTAAGCAAAGGCAAATAAATAATTATAACTATACAGAGAATATACAAATGAACGATAGTATTATACATCACGTTGATGACACTTAGTTGTCATATGCAGTGTTCAGAGTTGTCATTTTTGAAATCTCAAAACACACCATAAGGGGGAAAGGAGCGCATTATTTGAACAAAAACGCACCAAGTTTCGATTTTTTGTTTTCATATTTAAACCTACATTTTGTATCACAGTATAAAATTTTTGTATTAAAAATATGATATTTTTTTAGCCTTTATTTATATACTGAATCTTCTCAATGTGAACTAAGAATAAGTATTGAAATCTTAATAATAAATAGAAATAATTAACTAAGTCCAGCCAATGCTAGACAAAACGTTTTCTTTAGTGTCAATTACATCGGTGAAATGACGTGCTGATGATGGCAAGGGTATCCCTTGTTCTCAACAGAGTGTGACCACAAAAATTAAGTATGTTGCATGCAAGAGGGTTTGGGTGAAATTCCAGCTTATTGATATACCTTGTCGCGTATTTTGAAAATTTGTCTTTTACTAACGGAACACACAGATCCTTGTGATTCGAGATTTTTTTACGTACCATGTTGCAGTAACCGTCCGAAGAATTTTGTTTTGTCGCCTTTGAATTTTTCAATGTTTGACACTAAGGCAGTGCCCCATATTTGAATACCGTAGCACCATATAGGCTTTAGGATTGCGTTGTATAACAAAAGTTTGCAATCCAGTTTCAATGTCGAATTTCTGCCCATAAGCCAGTTTAGTTGTACTGCATATAATTTCAACTGAGTCGAGATGAATACCAAGGTACTTGACTTCATTATGCTGCGGAATAGCTAAGTTGTTAATTTGGATAGCCGAACATGTCTGTTTACACAGTGTGAATGTGACATGAGTACATTTTTGTTCATTAACTTTGATTTTCCAAAGTTTTAGCTATTTCGCTAATATTGAAATATATTCCTGTAAATTACGTGGAGCTAATTGATGGTTTTCATGAAAGCTGCAGAATAGTTGAAGTGTGAAAAACAGATCAGATTGGGATGTCAGAAGCGTAAATCAAATATAAAGTGGGTCCCAGAAAAAAATATGATAATGGAAAAGCCTTTTGAGCGACAACTGGGTCTGATAGCACCGGTATCAGCGATTTTCATGTACACTTCAGAGTTTTTTTTTATAAATTCTCGTAAAGTCCGTCTGTCTGCCAGTGTCTCCCCGTGAAACAGGTTTTGCCTTGGCGTACTCCTAAGTAGGGCACTCTGTTTTTCGGGTACAAAGGGGAAGAGGTACCTGGTTTGGTGCGGCAAACAAAACTCTAGGAAGCCGCATGACTTATGTTGTGTTGGCTTCCAAAACCCATACCAAGGGTATAAATTGGCAGAACGGGGAGCATCATGGCCCCCGGGAAGTTCTGCTTGCGGTTCGACCCGGGCTGATCATGGTTGAGGTGCCTACCTTGGCTGTAAGGTTCTGGCTGTTGTTTAAACCTAAAACGTAGGAAGGGAGTGTTAGTATCCTTGATAATTATTTGGTGTGTGGCTTTTTTAAGGGACTAACAATCTCCCGAGGATCTGTTGCCTATACAACAGATACCTGTACTATAAGGAACCAGTGGTGATGGTTGACGGCTGAGTTTGTTTAAGGGCTGATGCTCTTAGTGGGCTTCGGTCTACTAACTCATTAAACTTTGTCTTCCATTGATTGCTGGGAAGTTGCATACGGGAGGGATTAGAAGGCCCAAACTCCTTAACAAGAAGTTGTTCATATGGCCGCAAATATATGACAAGAATTGCTACTTGTATGAGCCTAATCAGCCACACGGGGGCGCTTGTGAATCGTGAATAATTCACTTCGTGGAATTGGTTCACCATCAGATTAGGCCGTAAAGGCAGGTGCTGATGTGAATCTTTTTCACAGTTGTCTGCCTGTATGTAAGACTTTGAATAAATTTTCAGCCATTTTCCCGTAATCCAATTAAGTTGAATTTATGGAGGTACACTCGTGGAAATGTTTGTATTACGGCAAACTTAAAAAAATAGATTTTTATTAATCCTCAGATTTTTTAAAAAAAAAGGGACTCCAAATTTTTAAACTACTGAAGCGTTCCGCAAAAACAATTCGTTTTTCGACCCATCCTACTCCATATATTTGCAGTGTCCGAATCGAAATAACTTTTGTTACGTTTGTAGCTTATTCCCATGAAGTAAAAATTTCAGAAATATTACAATTTACAGTGGTTTACTCGTTTCAGAAAATATTCAAGACGGCTTATGTTCCTTACTTGTGGTATTCCTTATTGTGGTATTCCAGAAGTAGTGTGCGACTATTGCTATGGAAACTTACGCAAGTTTACTTATGGAACGTCTACAATAGAGTACGCTGTACCAACAATTTGGCTACCACGTACGGAGCACTGCAATGAATTGTGCTTCTTTTGCGTAACTTTTTCTCAAACTAAAAGGTACCAACACTTTCGCCGCAACAAAATTCGCTACGCTAATGTAGAATCGGTTATTCCAGCGGTTTTGTACTCACCAGAAGAACGTACAGCGGCTTCAGTGGAGATTTTTGATGATGTTCCCGAAATAATCGATAGAAAATCAACAGTAGTTGTAACAATGCTATTTCGCATCGAATGCGAGATGCAAGAGTTCAGAAATACCGGAATATGTACCAACATCCAGATAACTTGGGACTGCAGTGCCATTATTGAGCAGTTTCTTGGCAACAAACGAGCCGCCAATTATAAAAATTTTATCGCAGAAATGATTTCGGCATATGGCGAAATGGGCATATTAACGTCGCTAAAGATCCATTTCCATTTTATTGAAAAGCGCTTGAAAGGTAACTTCATTAAGCATATGTTTGGCGGAAGCTGTTGGTCTATTTGTCGCGATGGTGACACAAATGCTTACAAACGCAAGAATAAAAGGCCGAAGTTTCGTTAAAAGCATGAAAACTTTAAATGTAACAATTTTTATTGTTAATTTAACAAAATTAATAAAAAAATTAATTGAAAATTTTAAGGAACTAAAATAGTTACAAAAAACCCGACAATACACATGATACAGACATTTCTACGAGTCTGCCTGCAAAAATTCAGCTTAATTGGTTACGGAAAAAGCATAGAAAAAAGTTAGACGATCAATTTTCTTTCGCTTAGATTGCGAAAACAAGCACGCTTTCGATATTGGTAAACTGGCTATTACTCTTTGGACTTTTCGAGGTTGACATTTTGTTAGTGTTCTCAGAAAAAACTACGCCTTTTATGTATTATTTTGTAACAATTTGTGAGAACACTTTTAGTAAGTTTAGTTTTTTTTCATTCATTTATTTATTGAATCTTCAAAATGAACTAACAATAAGTATTCAAATCTTAATACTAAATATAAAAAGTTATTTAAGTCCAGCCAATGCTAGACAAAAAAAATTTTATTTTGCGCGAACAATATCGCGCAAAATAAAATGATAGTGGCAAAGGCATTCTTTCTTCTCAACCGAGCAAGAGGATTTGGGTGAAGTTCCAGCTTACTGATATACTATGAGCATCAAAAGTGCGTCAACGTCAGTGATAGTTTTATATTTCGTTTTATTCGATTTATTAGATTATCACTAGAATAATCTTAGCAACTACAACTATAAGACTACTTGACGCTGATTTAACCAGTTTCAAAAAACATACAGAAAAATAGCCAACAACTTTTTATAATAACTTTTAACTAAAAATGTCAAAAATTACGCTTCATATGTGAGTAAACAGTTTCTTTTTTCTAAGACCCGTAGATTTACAGCCATTTTTATGATGAGTTTTATTGAAAAAGACAAAAAATAATTATTTTAGTTAATTGATTATCAACATCCATTGTGGAAGTGCCAGTAAGGATTTATAAAAGCCGCGAATTAAGATGAGAACGGAAATTTCAATAGAAACAAGCAAAATTTTAATAGACCTAAAAGAAAAAGGTAAATCATTTCGAAAAATTGGTAAAATTTTAGAAAGACTACACATCTCTTAAAAAATTTTTGGAAAAACGAAAAAACTTTGAGAAAGTAGACAGTTTTAAGTGAAGAGATCGACCAAGGCTGTTAACTGAAAGAGTAGGAGGAAGGATTGCTGCCATAGTTACAAATAAGTCACGCTATAATGTGGTACAAATTGCCAAGAATATCACTACAGAGTCTGGTAAAGCAGTTAGTGGCAGCACAATACGATGCACTTTACATAGATATGAATTTGATGAGAGACGTTCGAGAAATAAGACTGCATATATATTTTGTTTTTACATTGACGTACACTCATTTCTGATCATATATTATTGACTCTTTGTTGTAAAGTATAAAAAAGACATTATATTTATTTTGAGCTATTTTTCCTATTATAACGTTATAAACAACGAATAAACAATTTTGTTATTTTAAGTAAAAACGATATGAATAATATAATTTCATAATATTAAAGCTTGATTTTAAACTTTTGCTGTAAAACTCGATTCTAAAGCCAATATGGTGCTATGGGATTCAATTATGGGGCACAGCCTAAGCATCTAACATTGAAAAAATTCAAAGAAGTCAAAATAGAATTCTCCGTAGAATTACAGATGCTCCATGGTACGTTAAAAACTCACGAATCCACACAAATCTGAACGTACCTTTTGTGAAATCTGAATTTGTGAAGTACGCGAGAAGATATATTAACAAACTTGAATTCCATCCAAATCCTCTTGCAGTTAATATTCTTAACTTTGGTGGTCATACCCGTCTGAGAAAGAGGGATAGTTTGGCATTAGAGCTCTAAACAGATGACTGAATTCTAAAATAATATTCGCATAAAAAGAAATTTTTGTCCAGCACTGGCAGGACATTAATCACAATTTTTTTTAGTATTAAGAATTGAATACTTATTGTCATTACATTTCTTATGTAGATTCAATAAATAAAATAATAAAGTTAAAAATAAATAAATAAAAATATTAAAAAACAAGACACGCTACTAGTGTTGACTCACTTTTGCTTCTCATAGTATCTTATCACGTACTAAGAAAATTCATCTTTTATTTTATAAAAGTTGAGGTGTGGATTCCGGATCTCGTTGGCATGTCTAAGGCGCAAATCAAATATAAAGTAGGCTCTAGAATGCTGTGAGGGACTTATAAGATCGCCTTCTCTGATAGCAAACTTCCGGCCGCATAAGTAGCATGTGAGAGTGTTCAGACAAGTTAAACTTATTTTGGATATTAAGGGCCGTATCCAAAAAAAGTTCTTACTTGAGTTTTAACGCATACGTTAGTTACCAAACACATTAACACTAGCATATATTTGTTAAAAAAGTTTATGCAAAAACAGTACGTTAACTTTTATATGTAGCAAAGAATTTAGTTGTTTTATTCTGGCAGTGCCGTTATGTTCAGTTGTAATTTCTCGAATAGTGATGTATGAAAACTAATATTCGAAAACTGAAAAACAAATTAAAAAAATAAAAACTTATTATTATGACATAAATTAACACTTTTTTGACAATTATTTCCTGGAATTACCTTTTCAATAAATAATGAATATATAATGTGTAGTGTATTAATGAAATTGAGAAAAATTAATAGGACTTCTTATACTACACATATTTGTACTATTCGAATAACGTTTTTAGTTGTATTCGTTCGATTGAAAGTGCATCACTAACATATTTTTTATTTATGTTTCCCTTTCAAAATTAATATTTTCAATTCATATAAAATGCGCTAATTTATTTTTCTAACAATTATAATATATTGCTGTTCTTAATATTTTTCATAAAATTGTGAATTTCAAGACAAATCAACATCAAGAAACCAAATGTCATTTTAACGTACAGTTAAAGTGGCTGATTTCAACTTTAAACGTATGGTAAGCAAATAATTGTTTTTGAATACAACGTTAGGAAATTTTTCTTAACAATGGCTTACCAAGCTTTGTTAAGTTTTTTTTTTGCATACGGCCGTAATTGATTTATTGAAGGAAATTTCATTTATGTGGTTATCATCACATCTTTGATGCAGCAGGGCCCTCTTGCGGGACAAACAAAACATAACATTAAATTCGAGAGAAATGTGAACTGGGCTGTTTTTATAAGAGTCCAGCAATATGTATATAAAAAGCTTCTGATGCTTCGTAAATGGTAATATTTGTTTAAAAATAATTTTTAAGTTTTTCGTAAATGCGATTTGAAAATCACCTGCTTTTTCTAGCTGCACATTTTATATGCTGCTTTCTACTCTCCCCCTCTGAGTTTAAAGCGATAAGACTTTTTTATTAGCCATATGTTTAAATGAATATACATAAGCACACACACACACACACATACTCACATGAGTATTGAAAGCTTTGTTTGTGTGTGTTTGATGTACATATAATATTTCCTGCTAAAAGTTTTATCGCTTTATCACAATCATAATAATAATGATGATGGCGATAAGCATCTGGAAGTGTCATAATGGTGTGATAATAACAATTTTATAACGCACTTTATTAACCGCATGATATCAGATCCAAAACACTCTGCAACACACTTGTGCTTCATTTTTAAGAAGGATATTATGTCAAATTTACTTTTGAGTAAATGTTATGATCTCTTTCTTTTACAACTATTTTTAATAGAAAAATATACTCATACTTTTCATTGAAGTATTGCTGATACTTTTTACATACGTACACACACACACAAACACACACACACATACTTACGTATATACATGTATGTATGCATTTGCGCGTATGAAGATTTTTTTCTTTCTATAATTTTATGACTTTTGAGTAGTGAAATGAAATGAATAGATGAATATCAATTGAAAAGTTGTAATAGTTATTCTTGAGGTTAAAAATAAAATTTAAGCTCGTGCAAGTAGCTTATTACGATACAAAACAAAAGCTGTTTAAAGCTCTTGGAATTATTTTCTTTGCTATTCACAAATTTCATTAAGTATTCGTACATTGCGTGGAACAAAAAGTAAAAATTGGATTACAATGCAATTACAAATCATGGTTTCCTTAAAGTCCATTTTTGTTTGTATTCAGAATATTGCAAGAAAAAAAAAGGGGGAAAAAATAAATGAATAGAATTCTGTAAGAATCTCTTCAAGCCATTCATTTGTATGACTAAACATTTAATACTCTCAAGTCAAGGAATCACAATAAGAAGAAAAGAATCGCAGTATTAAAAGTAAAATGTATTACAAGGAAATAATACAAATTGGCCTTTTGTGTACAATATGTTTAAACGCCACAAAATGCTGGGTGTCTTTATGAGCCTCTTTAGAACAGGAAAATGGAAAAGAAAGCAGCACAAATCCATATTAAGTAAAAAAAACAAGTTAAAGATTTATTTTTAAGAACTTCCATAATAATAAGAATAAAAATAGGAACAAAAAGAAGATTATGCAAAAGAAAGTTAAAAGAAAAAGCAAATCGTTTAGAGATGCAACATTCCACGAAAAATTTAACTAATATTTTTCGGAAAATTTTAATAAAAATATGTATTTTGCTTCTAATTTGTCGACCCAATTTTTTTTTAAATTATTATTTGTTAGTTAAGCTAGAGGTCCACTCCAAAGGTCAACCAAAAAATACTAATTTATATAAAAATATGTGATAAAAATATAAAATTTTTATAATATTAAATTATTATTATCTATGCTAAGTAAAAGTTTAACATGTCTCTCAAAAAAAGCGTTGTTTATACAGACATTTTTTCGTATTTAATAACGTAATTGACTGAATCAGTTAATCATATTAAGAAAGTCGTTGATTCAAAAAAAATTTAATTAAAATAATTGTGAAATATGATATCCAAGATTATTTGCCATAGTGCATATGTTTTTACGAAATTGTATTTCTTCTATCCCACGGTTGTACTTCTTGTTATAAATATGCTCACAAGCAAGATTTCATAGTTGCAGTTGTATATGTATATGTATATATATATATATATATATATATATATATATATATATATATATATATATATATATATATATATATATATATATATATATATATATATATATATATATATATATATATATATATATATATATATATATATATATATATATATATATATATATATATATATATATATATATATATATAGAGTGATTTTTTTGGTATTATCTTTTTGGCAACACTAGTTTTGACAGCTCACGCACGTTTTGTATCTTGTGTCTCTGTCCAACATCTTCAGTTTGGTCTATAATTTAATCATGAATCGTCTTACAAACGAACAACGCTTGCAAATTATTGAATTTTATTACCAAAATGCGTGCTCTGTTAAGAAAGTTCATCGCGCGCTTCTTCCAATTTATGGTCAGTTTAATCGACCTACTGAGGCTTCTATTCGGGCTATTGTAAAAAAATTTCGCACCAAATTTACATTGTTGGACATCAAACCACCAACACGCTTACGTAGAGTGCGAACTGAAGAAAATATCGCAGCCGTATCGGCCAGTGTTGGTGATGACCGTGAATTATCGATTCGGCGCCGTTCGCAGCAATTGGGCCTCTGTTACTCCACTACGTGGAAGTATTGGGTGTGAAGCCTTATAAGATACAGCTGGTGCAAGAATTGAAGCCAAACGACCTACCACAACGCCAAATTTTTGGTGAATGTGCTCTTGAAAAGTTTATAATATAATTTACATATACATTCTGTGATACATATGTTTGTACATTAATATTTTGAAGTTTGCGTAGGACAAAACAATTGGAAAAAACCACTTTGATAATAAAATAATTAAAAGACATGTAGTCAAGAGGTAAAAAGAGAGAAAAAATTAGCTACCAGATCGGCTCAGCCAACGATATTTCTTGGTATTCAAATTAGGCAAGATGCTCTTATCCCTCAAGTAGATGCTTGCATCGTATCTCGTGTTACGTCGTGTAGTTTGTTTACTAGTTATGACCTTAATGTTAGCTCGCCTATAAATGTGGTATAACACTGGAATGCCGACATCATTTTGAATATATCGTTGGCTATCTAGGTATAAAAATGCTTCCGGTGGCACATACCCATTTTTTCGAACTTCCTCGATATATTGTTCATTAACATAGTAGGGTGCCATAATAAGGTTATTAACATTTGAATGTTTTTAAAATGTGTTTTCTTAGTATGTTAATTATACAATTATAGATTCGGCTTATTTTTGACGCTTCATATTGCCTCTTATGAGAAATATATTTCTTAAACTCACTATCTGGTGGTCTATGGAGGGAAATGCGTGCTCTAATACATTTCCGTTCGAATACTCTAATTTTTTGCATATATGACGGTGAAATATTGAACCAAATTTGACAACCATAAGTCAATATTGGTCTGATTAAAGATTGGTAAAAGAAGGTTATACAAATATAGAAAATGAAGGATATTTATGGACCGATGTCGGTCCATATATATACCTTATATTTACATTCTTACTTGTTTTTTTTTTTAACAAGAGAATTTTTATGAAAATGTGTTAGCCTTAATTAATACGTTATTCTTTTGATTATGCTTTGCTTTAAAAATCAGATTAATCTTGTCACAGAACGGCAAGTGAAAGTAATAACTAATGAGGCCTTGAGGTTGGATCCGTAGTTGTGATGTTACGTAACCTGAATCAGTCAGCACAGACAGTAGATTGGCAGTAGATTGATTGTTAAAATGCTGTTAGTGAACTCTATTAAAGCAAATATAATAAGAAAGTTTATAGGCGAATAAATGCTTGTTCCTACAGCACCTATAATATCAACTGATTTACCACGATAACCATTAATAAAATTTGAGGGCAATCGTTTAAAGTGTATCGGTTAGAACGTCAATATTTTTCCCATGGCTAGTTGATAGAAAAACTAAAAATACTGTTTACTTTAAAATGAGATATTCTCTTCATTTTTAAATCAAGTATTGTTATATATTCAGCAAAAGCTTCCGAGCGAAGCCAGGGCGGTCAGCTAGTTTTGAATAAAACAATGAGAATTTAAAACAGGAAAATGTTTTAAAAATACTTTTCAAAGATAAAAAGCAAATATTTGTTTAAAAGTTGTTAAGAAATGTAAAAACGTATGAAAAAGCAAAGAAGAAAAAAGTTTAGATATAGAATTTTTTCAAATATAACCAAATTATTATATCAATCTAATTCAAATTTTAAGAAAAACTAATATATACATTATGCGGTGGAGATTCTCTTCAATTTTATTATTTATTTGGGTTTTACTCTTATATGTTTAATTGTAATTGCAACGCCTGTTGTCGAATATGCTTCATCCAAGAACAATTTTTAGTAAAATTCTGAAATAATGATAGTCGTTCTCTGGATGTGTTTTCATCGCTTGCTCAACGATAAATGGACAAAAGTATTTAAAAGTGCATGACAAATGCGTGTTGCCTTTTTCAAACAATTGTTTTATGAGCTGAACATCACTAATGTAAAAGAGTTACATTTGTTTGCTTTGTTTACTTTTTTTGCAATACTTAATTAATTCTAAATGGAGTTATCCTTTGTATTAAAATATATACAAATGTTTTTATACTAAAATTGTATATTCAATTTGGCAAAAAAAGTCGTATTGCTGCCGGAAGCGGAAATTAATTTTACACAACTAAACACGAACAATTACACAAAACAATTTAGGGAAAAATAGTACAAATAAATAAATAAATAAATTAATATATATAAGTATATATATAAGTATATATATATATATATATATATATATATATATATATATATATATATATATATATATATATATATATATATATATATATATATATATATATATATATATATATATATATATATATATATATATATATATATATATATATATATATATATATATATATATATATATATATATATATATATATATATATATATATATATATATATATATATATAGCTTTTTAGGTGTCGACATTTCATAGGTGCTAACCTGAATAGAAGCAGACTAGGAAACCATTGAAAAACATATTCAAACATTTAACTCCGTATGATATCAAGAAAAGAAGGAGATTTTAAAAATGACATTATTATAATACAAAAAATCACATAATTTCTTCTTTTTGCTTGGAATCCACTATTAATTAGCTCTTAAATTTATTTTCATTTTAACAGTTATTTTCAATTTTTTTAGTTTACATTATCATTAAAATATGTTAGAGCTTAAGACCATGTCACCATACAAAGAAATATTATATGAGTACGTCGTACGTCTAAAATTTTACGTGTGTTTGAAAAGGCTCTTAGGCACCGTGTGATGCTGCTTTTACAATAATATATAATATACTTTATGTGTAAATTGTTTCTCCTTAAAAATGGATTTGAGTCACATGTGATGCACAGACATATCTTTATTACATTTTTTGTGTCACATATGATTCACACAGTTTTTTTTAAAGAAATTCCTTTGCATGTAACGAAAACAGCAAGTTGCGTTGTAACTCTCGTATGAAGTCACAATGTCTGAAATGAAGAACTTCTTATGTATTATAATTGTATCTGGTCTCGTAAAATATCCTAATATTGAAGACTATTGGAAGGGAGGACTCTTATTCAAGCAATAATAATTTTCAACTGAACATTTTGAATGTCAAAAGACATTTTGTTTGATCTGTTTTAATGACAAACATAGAGACCAAAATTTATGCTGATTTACATATATATACGAAGGCTAATAAAAAACCAAGCGTTATTATTAATTTTTTTCAAAAGTTTTTATTGATTCATCAATAACTATATTGTCCCTGTTACGGCAATTAGCGTAAGCGTCTAGTTTTACTAGATTGTGAACACCAAATAAAACCACAATTCAAGAGTTTTGGGTTTATATTTGAATGTTAAAATTCCTAAATGTTAGACAGGTTCATATTTAGTTATATAATTCATAGATAATTATTTTAATTAATTACATACTTCTCGATGTAAAACGGAGCGCTGAATTGCAAAATAGATTTTATTTTCTAATATTATCAAAAGTGTACGTTTTAAAAATAGAAATGTTCTCGAGGTTTTTTTGTACAAATAGAAATGTTCTCGATACAAAATGAAGCTTAGTTTTTTTTTTTTTTTTTTTGTTTTTCTCTACCAGATGCTCGGCTTTTCTTTTCAGCTCTATTTTTTTTCATTTCGTTTCATTTATTTCATTCACAGCGGCGATAACAGTCCCCTTTAAAGTAATCGCCCTCAGATGTAATACACTTATGCCAGAGTTTTTTCCAATCCTCGAACCACTTCTGAAACGCGTTTTTTGGTATCGCCAACAGCTCCGGTTTCGATTTTTCTTTTACCTCCTTAAACGTAGCAAAACGCATGATAGCGGTTTTGTTTTTTGCCAAAAACTCACGCACAAGCATCGATGTGTGAGCTGGTGCGTTACCATGGTGTAAAATCCATGATTGTTTTTCCACAATTCTGTGCGTTTCTGACGAATTGGTTCGCGCAAACGGCGCTTAACTTCAAGGTAGTATTCCTTAGTGACCGTACGACGTTGTGGCAAAAATTCATAATGTACCCCGCCATTGCAGCCGAAGAGAGCAGTGAGCAAAACCTTTACATTTGACCGCACTTGACGTGCTGTTTTCGGTATTGGCTCTTCTGAAAGCTTCCATTGGGACGATTGAGATTTTGTTTCAATGTCATAGCCATACATACACCCATAATTCGTCACCAGCTATGACCTTTTTGAGGAAATCTGGATCGTCGTTAGCGTCGATGTTCAAGAGCTCCTGAGTGATGTCCATGTGACGATGTTTTTGCTACAAATTTAGTAACTTTAGTAAAAGATCCAAGAGCACGCCAAAACACGACTAACTTTTTATATGTCAAGAACAAACTGACAATCCGAAATGACTGATATTGCTAACATATATAACAGACACGTGAATCAACATAACAAAAAAAAAAATGCTAAAGTCGAACAAACTGACGAAATTTGAAAATAACGTTTGTTTTTTGCATATGACGAGCGAATCAGAGCAGCAAGTTAAGATTTTGAAGAAAAGCAAATAAAATAATGGAAAAACATCTGAGACGCTTAAAAAGTGTTCATAAAATAGATTCGTATTCTAATTCGTACAGCGAAGAAACTTACCACATGAGATATCGCGAAAAAATCGAGTGATGCCGTAACAGGTAGGTAAACGGAAGTGGTCGATTTTTCTAATACAAATCTGCTTTCATGTTGACCGTTTATTTGTTTAAAATTAGATTATATAATTTATGTATATAAAATAAATACACTATATAAAACTCATTGACGTTTAACCTTCTTAAGCAGCTTTTAATAAGCAAGATATTTAAGTCCACAAAACACAAAATTTCTATTTCAGGAAGGAACTCTATCCTAAATTAGCAGAAAATCTCACTGCTGCGTTGAACAAAATAAAACCATCCTCAGCATACAAAAGCAAAATTGTTTAAGAAATCTCTTGTTCTCACCATCAAAAATTTTATTATATTTCATTTTAAACTTTTACTTTTGAATAATTGTACCCGTAATATATGTAAGTATAAAAAAGAATCATAAAACTTGTCTCATGATGTCCTTCTAACAAGCAACAATAATACTTTTTCATATCAATTTTCTGCAAAAGGAATAAGTTTATATCACAGAATAATGTCTACGACATTTGACCCAAACATATTTATTATAAGTAGTAACAAAAAACTATTTCTGCCAAACTCTTTCATGGTCTCTGCGTTGGTACGAAGAAGAAGAAGAAGTGTATAAAGAGCTCGAAAGTTTTTGAACATTCCTGGGCAGACAAAGTAAATAGAATGAAATTTATTAGATTTGAAGAATAAAGTAGGAAAACAAGTTTTTCTTTTAATGCAAACAACAAATTGTATGTAATTTGTAAACAATAAATGTAATAGACATAAAAAAGGATTTGTTAAAAGTGATTTCAAATATAATTTATCAGTTTTTGGAAGCAAGAGGCGTCACATGTTGAATGTTTAATGAAAATATTTTACTATGAGAGTTTTTCTTTAAAACCACATTACTTCAAATAAGCAGACTTTTTGGTGTTCTCTAATTGTTTTTTAAATGTTTGATTATTTTATTCGAAATTTAACGTGAATTATAAACATTTTTCTTGTTTCTGGAACTCAGTTTTTGACTTCAGAAACTCCGTGATAAGAAATCACATGATACCACAAAATTGCAATTTACAATACAAAATAGCAAAATGAGAGTTTACAAATGTTATCGATATTTTCTAAAGAGGAGTAAAGCTACCTGCCGGCATTTCGCCGGTGGCTGAAAATGCCACAGGCTGTATATGCTTAAGGGGAACTTTTACGCTTTAAGTTTATCAAATAGAGATAAAAGCTTTTAATAATTTAAGTAAGATCAGACAAGACCATTTTAGTTGCCCAACTTTTGCTCATGTCTCTTTCACTTTCTTTAATTTTCGCCCACCAAAAGGGTTTTCGGCAATTTTCGCATTTTATGTTGCTCTTATTTTCTTACAACTCATATTGTATTCCCAGAAGGAAGCCAACTGGCTCCAAGTCACTAATTTGATCCACTATTTTCGTGACTGTTTGGCGATAAATAATTAGTGCCTTTTGATTTGTTAAAAAACGTTTGAAATGTTAACAATATTCATATGCATTTGCATTCTCGATATCTGCTTGAAGAAAGTACGAAAAGTATAGACATAATTACTATAATTTACTAGTAAAGCACTGCCGTCAATATCTACATATGGACCCAAAACAACTACCAATAATCAATAGTACCAATATTAGCAGTGGATTTATAAGGACACGAACATGTTAAATGACGACAGCAGATAACTATTAATTTAGTGAATTTTTGTGAACTTTATAATTCTTGAAATTCGATTTTTGGTTTTTGTACATTTGTGCGTCGGGTTTTTAGTTCAAGTTTTTCCTTTCTTAAGAAGGATTTTTTACAATACAAGTTTGCTGTGATCAATAATTTTTGATTGAAGAAAACAAGAAAAACAATATAAAAAAAAAATTTATTAAATAATAAGTTTCAAATAAAAAATTTTAATAGCTTGTTTTCTATATTTCCCAGCTATCGATATGTCGACATTTCATAGGATTAGGGTAGCTCCTATGAAATGACGACATATAGAAAGCTGGGAAACATAGAAAACAAGCTATTTATAAGTTTTTATTGGTATCAATGTTAGAAGCCAATATAGCCAATAAAAAACGCAATTGTTTATAATAAGTTTCCCGAAAATTATCTAAGATTTTTTTTCTGGAAAATGAAGACTTTTCGACAAAAAGTTGTGGCATTACTGGTTGAACACATCACTGCACTGATTTTTGTTAATTTTTTTCTTTCAAAACAAAACGCAAGAAACCGTTGCCGAACTACATGCGCATTCATTTATATTCAAGCACGAACACCTTAACGATGATTACACTGACATAACGAAGATGTTGCTCATTGTGTTACTAATTAAAAATCAATCGTGTTTGTGCGGCTGAATACACAATCATATATGAACGAAATGTAATGTTTTTAATGTTATTGAGCGAGTATTCATTTTTGTTTTGCAATCGCTGAAAGCTGTTCTCTGGTGTACATTCTATATTCTGAAATGAACATTAGTGAAACACTAGAAATTTCATGATTGTTTTGGAAGGTAAAGAAGTGTAATTAGGAGCCAGATGTCCGGCCAGTGTTGTCAACCCTTTTTGGTGCTTTTTAACAATATTTGTGTGAAAAATTCTTTAGTTGGTGCGGGATGAGATTTTTTTTCATTTTCGGTGCGTTTTTCAAATTTTGGCCGCACAAAATCAAATTCAACTTAACTTTTTGTTTTAATGTAAGAAAAAAGTTTAATCAAGTGTTCAACATATTTTCTTTCCATTCTACGTGCAAAACGTACCACGTTATATGCACAAAGTAAGACAATCTCGCTGTTGTATATTACACGAGTACACAGTCCCGAAAGAAAAAGAAACATTTCGTTTTATAAAATTTGCTGCTTTTAGAGAGCGTTTTGCTATCGAGCCAAGTTTGTCAAATATAAATAAATGCAGTCTCGTATTTATGATGGCTCGTGAATTCGTTATGGTTTTGGTAATTGAGAAATGACCAAACTATTAAATAAATTATAGTTTTTCTAAAACGTTTTCATTAAACATATATTGCGGAAAATTTCATCTTTTATTAGTTATAATTCTGGAAAATTTTCGTATATTTCAATAAATTCTTTTAAAGACGCCACTTACACTGTGTTTGATAAAATTGCTATTAATCGAATTTTAAGGCTTGTAGTACGATTCTGCAACTTTTAATGATCCGATAATCGTAAATTCTTTCGACAGTAATGGTTATGTGCTCCTGGAATAAAATGTTGACGACGATTAGCAGGTATTTTGGGTCCCTGGTAATAGACAGTAAAAGTAACATCTGATTTCGGTCGACAGCAAATATAATTAAATGATATTGCTTAATAATAAATTGGATAAAATATCGTTATAATTATTGAAAAGGTAACATTATCTTAATAAAACTAACGGAGTCGAACTAGGGGCCAAGTTTGACAAACACGAATTGTAGCTATTGAAGGAATTTGATGGCATGCCATCAGGCCGTGCTATCAGACCTATGTACATAGTTTGATTGTATAATAGTCGCTTAGAAGGCTGTTGTGGTTTTAAAATACAAATATTGTAGTTCTTAAAATATAAAATAGGTTTTTAAAAATGAAAGGAACAAATTAAAAACTCGGTGCGGTTTTGTTGCAATAACGCAACTTTTCCCCCATTTTGGTGCGTTTTGAAATTTCAAAGTTGACAACGCAGTGTCCGGCAGACAATGCGATTAATTTTAAACGTGATTAAAGACAGTAAGTACTAAGTCATAAAACTAAGCATATGTGGTGTATTAAAGCACAGTGGTATTAAGTGGAAATAAATTTGCGAAGTACTGTGTAATAAACAGTGGCCAGTCTCATTAGTTTATTTACAATTGAAGAAATTGGAAAGAGTTTTTAAAACGTAAAAATGAAATAATATGATAAACATTTTTAAAACTGTATAGATAAACTCAATCAAAATTGATTAAAAACAAAAATAATCAACTTTTTGCATTTACTTCATAAAATATAATCAAGCAACGAACAGTTCAATGACATCCCCGTAAAAATATACTTATAATTGCAAATCATGGAAAGTTGTTTTTCTTTTATTTTGTAGATTTTTGATACAAACCGTGAACTTAATATAATTCGCTTCTCTAAATTATTGGAAAACGCAAAACTAAATTAGATTTTTAAATTAAAAATTTTTTTGGTTTGTACATATGTACATCGGGTTTAAATTCAAGTTTTTCCTTTCTTAAGATTTTTCTTAAGAAGGATTTTTTACAATACAAATTTGCTGTGGTCAATAATTATTGATTGAAGAAGACAAGAAAAAGAATAATCAAATCTTTAGCTGGGGGACAACTAGCGGTTTCGTAGCCGCCACACTACTTATCAGCACCCATTTTTGGATTTGAACTCGGGTGATGACGTATCATGAACGTCTGCCTATATTCATCTCATATTGAATCTCGTATGCATTTTGTTAATTGCTCGCTTTGTTTGTACAGTGTTTACTAAATAGTTTTTCAAAATTAAATTATTTGCAGTTTCAAATATGAAATTATTATTTGCTGCTAAAAATTATTTTACTCCAAAAAACCTTTTGATTTTTAGTTTTTGGAAAACACAAGAAACAGATTGAGTTCGATTTCCGAACAGAATTGTAACTTGTCTATATTAATTTAAAATTTCCAAATCAAAGAAATCTAAACATGTGTGTAAACTTTAAAGTTACTTAAAAATATTACAATGAACTTTATTTATTCCTCAAACTTTCGAATTTGTTTAAGTAGCTTTTGAAACTGTTTCCATAAGCATACTTTCAAAATAAACCTTTGAGCTTTTGATACGAGCATGTTTCCATGATGCTTTTGTTTAGTCGGCAAAGGATTTGAAGAATACACGAAACAAAAAAAGCAACAAAGGTTTCCTTTCCCATTCATCGTATGCTTAAATTTCAAATGTTAACTTTCAGAGAAATTTCATTTCTATAAATTGGTATCTTTATCAAAAATTGCACAATTGAACGGATGTTTTAGTTTCTGTAGTTGTCCTGTTGTTTAGTACTGTTTAAATTTTCTTGACATTCTTATTCATGCCGGGTCCAACACTCACACTTCTACACACATTAGATACACTTATAAAGTAAACAGCAGGAAGTTTGCAACAGAATTGTTAAGTCCGGTAGCTGGACTTGTGCGAGATAATGTTGTTATATTTACAAGACTTTCACACACCCGTGTCCTCCATACAAACACATGTCTTTTAAATTTAGCTTTCAGTTTTAGACGGAAATATCTTTCACACTCTCAGGATGTTGTTGGATTTCGAATGTTTTATTCAGGAAAAACAACCACATGTTTAAGTCATAATTGAAACAAGTGGTGAAAGGCTTTTGTGCAAGTCACTTGCTAAAAGTTTTTGCAAAAACTTAACTTTTCAAGAAGGAAAACGAAGGTGAAAAGTCAAAACTTGAGTTTGGTGAGATAAATAAACATGAGTTTAAAATTTTTAAGGATACAATTATAAAAAGAATATATGTATCAGATTGTTTTTAAGTTGGAGATATATTTCAAGTGGCCAGTAATCGCAGCAATACACCGCTTAAGTCTTTGCAAAACATAATCAATGTTAGCACTAATTGCATTACAAAAAAAAAAAAAACTTGAATGTGGTCTTTTAACATTGCAACTATTAAATTTTGAGAAAATACTTGAAAAATATATCTTATATAAAATTTCATAAAATGTTATTTAATTAAAACGCATTTGAACAAACATTAACAGTCGCAGAAAAAAGTTTGTGGCTGAAACCAGCAAATTTTAAGATTCCTGATTAATTTTTATGATTCACACAAAACAAAATCAATAAACTTTTAACATTTTTCTTTTTTCTGATAATTTCAAATTGTTTTTGGTCTCATGATAAAATGCCAAATGAATTTTGGGTGAGTATTCTTATATTGATGCTTCATTTGTAGCAATTGAATGGCAACTTCGCCCCAGCTTAAAGTTAGACTTCGAGGATGAATAAGTCAACTAAGAAATTAGCTTGAAATCCAAAGAAAGGCCCTCTTCATAACCTATTTGAAAACACTTGATGGTAGTCCTCTATCCGATTATTCTTTGTGGAAAGCAGCATGAGGATTAAAGAGACCCGTTAGAGGTAGGCCACCCTTACGTACTCCAACTGGGGACTGGGCCGGAAGCAGTTCCGGGGAGGTTGTATACTAACCACTTGAGAAACGTCTGATGAAGCTGAAATGCCGCCATTAGACCTCTCGTATATTTAAGACTTTGTTTTCAAGATGTCGAAAGTATCATTGGTAACTTATACCCCAGAAAAGATCCAGGTATTGATAAAATTACCAACAAAATGCTTGTGCAGTTACCCCGAGTAGCTAAAAGAATCGCCCTTTTTATTTTTAATGCCATTTTACGTCGTCGAGTATTTTCCTACAGAGTGGAAGGTGTCTGTCATTACTATGATACCCAAACCAGGAAAGGATCCTACCAAAGTTGAGTCATATAGGCCGATAAGTCTATTGCCAACAATTTCAGAACTGCTCGAGAAATTGCTAATGACGAAGTTGACCCCAATCTTGAATGAAGTCGGATGTATTCCTAACCATCAATTCAATTAGGGCTAAGCATAGCACCATAAAACAGACACACAGATTGGTGAATGTTATCAGAAACGCGTTCGAAGATAAAAAAAAATTGCTCAGCTCCATTTATTGACGTTTCCAAAGCTTTTGACAAAGTGCGGCACGAAGCGTTAACTCATAAAATAAAATTAAACTTGCCTGCAAACACTCATAAGCTGTTAAAGAGCTACTTATATGACCGGAAATTCGTCGTGAAGGAAGGTGATTTCAAAAGCTCGGCTCAGCCAATCGAAGCTGGAGTTCCCCAGGGTAGCATATTGGGTCCAACATTATATTTGATTTATGCTTCAGACATGCCAACGAGCTGCAAAATTCACACTTCAGCTTTTGCAGATGACACAGCATTCATCAGTGTCCATGAAGACTATAAATTAGCATCACAAATTTTGCCAGAACATATTCTTATATTGGAGAAATGGCTGAAACTTTGGAAAATCAAAGTAATTGAACAAAAATGTATCCATGTTTCCTTAAATATAGTGAAATTACAGTTTTAAAAATAAATTATGCCATTTTGCCTTCGTATGGTTTTTCGGGTGTTTTTTATTTATTTATTAGCATTTACCCGCTACTTTGTCTGCGACAGCTGACAGCAGTAGTCTGTTTTAAAGCGCAACTAAATTTAAAAAAAAAATATTTTCTTATTAAGTCATGACTTCTCAGTATGCATTTTGTGTTATTAAGTTTATGTTGTTTTAAATTTGGATTAGTATTAGTATTTTTGTGAAGACATGAAAAATGTGTTCAGTACAGCGAAAGTCACACTGTATATTCTCTCCAAGAACATCAAGAGCATCCGATTCCTCAATATTTATACCATCCATGAGTACAGATGAAGCTTTTGCCATAGTTTGTTTGTGTGATAATAAACAACACTGGGTCTTACGAGCGTTAAAGGCAACCCTGTTTTTACGACCCCATTTGGAGATTAATAGGAGATCATTCATATTTAGCCTCTTGGCAGCGATCTCTGATAGGCTGGGCCTATAACTAAAAGAGTACGAGTGGCAAATGCTGATGTCATCCGCGAAAGAGTGGATAGGGTTTGAAGTTTGATAGAGAAGGTCGTTGAGAAAAATAAGAAATAGGGTAGGAGAAAGAACTGAGCCTTATGGTACCCCTGAATTGCTCTTGAACTCGTTTGAAGAGATCCAATCTATAACAACTCGTATAGTGCGGTCTTTGAGAAAGCTCGATATAAACCGCGAAAAGTCATCACCGACACCAAAAATAGTAAGTTTTGCCATTAGTGCAGCATGCCGCAAATGAGCTACCACATTACTTTCACCAAAATGGTGGATTGATTGTCACCATTTCTCAGAGAGATATTCCAAAAGATCTCCTGTCTGTGTGATGTCCAATTTTTTTTTATTTCTTAGATATAAAGAATAAAAATGATTGAAAATATGATCATTATAGCGGAGTGTTTTACTTTATTTAATTAATTTATTAATTTTTTTAGACAGACATTTTATTTTTATAAAAATATGGTCTTCTTTTGTACTCAAAAATTAATTTTTCCGATGGACATTTCGTCAGGCCGAAGTCCAAAAATACTTATTATTTTTGGCCGTTGACACATCCTTTTGAAAGAAGAAAGAGCATTGAAATTTGGTTCATAAATGGCAGAGTTTATAAAAAAGTTATTTACCGGGTGGATAGTTTTTCTGTCTGATGTCCAAAAATTTTTTGTTGGCAGATTTTTTAGAAAAAATCGGTTTAAAAATTGCGGAAATATTAAAAAAAAAGTTTTTCGACAAACATTTTGCCCCCTTTTGACCCCTTTGTGGCTCAAACTACAAAATACTAACTATCCTATACCAATTCTCGATCCTCAAGGTACCTGCATACTGAATTTCCTCGAAAGAGGTTCAGCGGCTTAGGAGTGGAAAGGTAACAGACAGACAGCCAGAGTTACTTATAATATTAGTAACAGCTCTGCAATCTGTTGTGTCTTAATATTAGCAATAACGCCGGCAGACTTACGTCATCAAATTGCTAATGTTCAACGCTGTACTTTTAGTTGGCGAACATGTAAATATCTTAAAACATAATTTGAGATATTTTGGCAAAGACGGCTGCGCATTTTTTAATTAATTGTAATTGTTTTATTTTTATTATTCTTTTAAAAATGAGTGCTTTAAATGCATCAATCTCCGAGCACTCAATTTTTTTTATGAACTCAAAAATGTAAATAATTACATTTTTTCTGTTGATAAAATCACTTTTTATAATCATTTGGGCATTTGTTTATATATTGAAGCGTATGTTTGTATGTATGTTCATAAACATCAGTGATGATAAGTGAGTTTTGACAGCTTATGTTCAAACATAATTGCTCAGCAATATCTTCTAGCAATAATTGCTGAACATGTATTTGAACACATATTCGTCGGCAATAAATTTTGGCAGTTGCTACGGCAATAATTGCCAATCAGATTGCCCGTGTGGACGAGTAGTAAGGATTTCTGAAGAAGTTTTCTAAAAACTTTGATACGATATGAATTAAAATTTGTTAACATTTTTATAAAAATTCACGACCTTGATTTTTGATTTGATAATTATAGAAGAAAATTTTTTGCACGCAGACTATTAATTATTTTAACTCGTTTGACAGTTGATTGGCTTAAAAACTTAAGCGAAACTAAGCCAGCAGAACCGCAACAAAAGAACCCTATTTTTATTCGCCATCGTGATCTCAATTAAACGTATGAATTAGTGGATGTTCTCACTAATCAACTTGAAATTTGAATTTGAAAAGACCATCAAAACCAGTAGCAGGTACGAATGAAATAAAAGTTCAATTTAACGATGATTTTTATTGCAATAATCTTCATCATTATTGAACCACGTCGGACCATTGAGTTGTTGGCATAAATTTTATTTAAGCACGTGTCTTTGTGCAATTGGGTTGCCATTTTAAGCAAAATATTAAACTTAAATAACACTCAAATTATGATACGAGTACTAACAAAAATCATCATTATTAGCATTACGATGCATTTCTAAAAATATTTTCACAATCATTCATGAATCTGAAGAGTTTTGTCGGCTGCACTCGACTCAATTTTAAACCTTTATTAGTAATCTGTAACTGCAATAAGTGTTTGATTGGCAAACAAACCATTCGAATCTCTTTTCAGCCAGCCATGAGCCAGACTAATTCCAATCTTGTTCGATGCGAGTACATTTTCAAAAACTCTTCTTTTTTTTGTTTTTAATTCAACTGTTTGTCAGCTTGTTTATTTGTCCGAACGAGTCAAACTGTCTGAAAACAAAAACAAAAACACCTGAGCATTTCGGGAGAACAAAAAATGTTCAACCAAAATCTCCCTTGACTGAGCAGCGTCAGACAGCAACATGGAACATTCAAAACTAAAAAAGAAAAAAATAATCCAAATGTGGTATGAAATTTATCATTGTGCTGGCAAAAAGAAATTTTCGTTTCTGCGTTTTGTTATTCATTGGCATTTGAGAACGTGTCTAAGCAAACAACGTGATGGGTTGTCGGTCGTTATGGACAAGAACAAACAAATCGAAAATGAAAGAAATCGTCCATAATCATATTTAAACGTGCACTATAATTTTAAAGTGGTAGGCGTACATACGAGTACATATCTATTAGCCCTATTTACCGTCTTGAGCATTTATGCAATTGCAAATATTGCTTTGCGATTGTAAACGGCTTTTTTATTAGTATTCTGATTGGCACCAGATTGTTTGCAATTAAAAGCTGTATGCGCAAAGTTCATATGTAAACTACTAATTTTAGTCTTGAGCGTATTCAAAATAGCAGCAAGTGTGTCTCTGGAGACATCGCAGTTTTAAAAGTAATTTATAACTTGTTCCACAGACGAACCCTACGGCTAAAGAACGAATTCTCTCTGTAATGCGTTGTGCCCCTCGGGAAACAGCTTTTGCCTTGGCGTAGTACAAAGTTTTCCGGGGTATAGAGGAGAAGGAGTCCCTAGTTTGTTGTAGCTAACAAAACCCTAGGAAGCCACATGACTTATGTTGTGTTGGACTTTTGGAAAACCCCTTATGCAGTTCATCACCCGGGCTGATCATGGTTTAGGCGCCTACCTTGGCTGGAATGTTCTGGCTGTGGTTCAATCATAAAGGCGCAAGAAGGGAAAGTTAGTATCCCTGGTAATTGTGTCGTGCATGGCTTTTTTCGGAGCTAACAACCCGACGAGGTGCTATTGCCTCTCTTCAGAAACCTCTACTATACGGAACCAATGGTGATGGTTAAACGGGTGAGTTGGTTTAAGCGCTGATGCTCTTAGTGGGCGTTGGCCTACCAACTTAAACATAAGGTAAGAATTGCGACCTCTGTGTGCCTGGTAAGCCACGCGGGGGTATTGGTGAATAGTGAATAATTCACTCCGTCGAATTGGTCCATCATCATATAAGGCGTAAAGGCAGATACTGATGTAAATCTTTTTCACTGTTGCAATGCGTTTTGCGATTCGATCGGCAATCAACCATAAATGGATGAGCTCTAGATGATGTACGTGTATAATGAAAAAATATATGGGTTTCGGGAACAAGATCCCTAATGTCATCAGATCAAATCCATTGTAGTATCGATAAAATAGAGTAGCACACCCCAGATTTCGGTGAAGTTCCAGTGAGTCAATCACAGATAAGCTTCTTCGCTCTCTCTTACACTCGGTCAAGTAACCCAAAAATACACTTTGAACCACCGGCTTCATTTTCTAACACCTTTTCATATAACCGGGACGCTTGAATGCTTCTTTGGCGACATGAAAAATATGTTCATTCCATCGAATATCACATTGTTTTCATTACAAGAACATCAAGAGCATCCGATTCGTTAATACTTTTACCATACATGAGTACAGATAAAGCAGTATTCGCTTGCGCTTGTGTATTAAAAGACACACTTTGTTACTTTGCTTAAATCAACATGTATTTATGTATGTAGAACCTTAAAACTCCTTTAGGTGCATATAAATCAACGTATTATACATATGATAATAACAACTATTTTGGTATTTGGTCTGATAAAAACTATTATTTTTTGCAATGAATGTTAGTATTGCATGCAACATGTTTTGAATTTGGTAAACGGTAGCAATAGAATTAGAAAAATGCAAACAATAATATATATGCAGTTAAATAAACTATAATTAACCCGATACAACACTACTCTTAATAGTAGCATGCCAGGTTATGGAGTATATATTAAACGTCTCATTCATTTGCTTTTTGAATAAATGAAGTTGCGTACCATACACAACTGACTACTAAGTGACTCATATTCTATTTGAATTAAAACGAATGAATGAACGAACACACAAACCGAATGAATAATGGAATAACTCTACTCGCGGCAAAACAAACACAACCACATTCAAATAAAACGAATAAAAGAAGAAGAAGAAGTTTTATATATATTTTCATTGGAATAAATGTAAGTAGTATTCGAATGTATTCATATTTCTGTACGAGTATGTAGTATTCCATTAATAATTTTTTTAGGTTTAAGATTATTAAAAGTAAGTGCATATGCACATACTTGTGTATGTCTATATTTGAAGTAATGTATTAAAATAAATAAATAAATTGTTAATAAAATAAATTGCTAACAATTTTAACTTTCTAAAGATGCTAACAAATTGTTGGCGAAATATTTAAAAATAAAAGTTAAAAAATTTTTAAATTTTTTATAATAAACAAAACATAAGATCTCAAGATGCAAAAATTATATATATCTACCAATCAAAAAATATTAAGAAAAAATAGATAAGTAAAAATTTATTAAAAATTTAAACTCATATATTTCATATATAATCAAAGTTCTTTTGTCAACGGCAGTTTAACTATTTCTGCCTTTACTCCGTACGCACTTAAGAGCAAATCTCCTTTTAATAGAATTTTATACTGAACGAAATATACATTCGAATAATATTCACTTTATTCATTTCATATTTTTTGTACTCAGTCAAACTGTAATCGTGTATTTGTGGCTTTTGCGATTACAAACTGAATAAATGAATATTCGAATTAAAAAGAGTACAAACAGGAATCTAGTTACATCGATTAACTTTTGCAATTGGTTCTCTTTTTGAATGAATATTGTGTTTTCGGTGTATATATATAAATACGCGAATATATTTATTCGGCCTATTATTATATATTATTCTTGCTGTAAAGATATGTAAGTATTCGAAATTGGGCACAAATATATACTGTTATCGGGAAATATGCCCGGGTTCCTGGCATCCACTATAGATTATGAACACAGAGTTATAATTCAAAATATTTCAAACTTTATTTCAAAATTGGTTTTTTTACATGAATTTTACTCGTATGTTAAAATTCTTTTTGGTGTGGGCACCAAGAACAGTTTTTATTTTAATGTCGAAAAAATTGCCGTTTTACCTTTTATATGGATTTTTACACAGCAAAACCGACTGGAAATGTTGGAATATAATATAAGAATAGGACAACCAGATACAATTTTGGCGCAAATAATAAATATGTATATACAAAATGAAGTGACATTTACAAAGTTGTATTTAGTTGTATTTGCATTAAACACGTAAAGTTTACAACTGTTATACACAGCTGGTGGCGATAACATATATACAGTAATAAAATAACGACGGATGCTTCGCGAGGTTTGATTTATAGAATAAAATAAAACACATAAATTGAAGTTCAAATTTTCTTACCGATTAAAGGAAGAATATATGGATCGAAATTAATGATATCATGTAAATATTATTGAGGTTGTCCATTCAGAAACTCATATTTATGGTGACTCTTTTGGGCATAGCGACCGATATATCGCGAATAACACGATTAATGTTGACTCGCAAATCGTCAATCTTAGCTGGCTTATTTCTGAAGATGAATTTCATGTTCTCCTACAGCAATCCAGACCAAGCAACTCAGACCAAGCAAATTCACACCTTTGGACTATTTTTTCTGGGCATATGTCTTCAGAAATAAGCCAGCTAAGATTGACGCTTTGCAAGTCAACATTAATCGTGTTATTCGATATATCGGTCGCTATGCCCAAAAGAGTCACCATAAATATGACTTTTAGAATGAAAATTAAGTGAACACCAAAATAATTTCTCAACAAATTCATGTGACCATGCGCTTGAACATAATGCACATAATTTGTTAAGATGGTGCAATACCGGTTACCGCAGATTATTGTTCCAATTGCCTCCTTTTTGAAGAGATATGACCTAATGATTACGCCAGTGCATAAACGACGCCAAACCGTTATTTTTAATGGATATAATGATAGCTTCAGATACTCTTCGCGTTGCTTATCGGCTCAAGTACGCCTATTTTATTTATTAACGTATCTATTCAGCACATTCACTGAAAATAAGACATCAATTTAAGTCGACTGGCTTCAACTGTAGCACAACCTGAATTTTGCACGTACATAGAATGAGATTCTTACGTAAAACACAACAAGGTATCGAGTACGACAAGCTAAGCTGAGAACGACGAATCGATTCGCCACGGTTTTCGAGTACACGCTGAGTAACAGCTGCTATATTGTCTTTATTACTTATTCGATGGGGTTTACCAGTCAAGTATCATCCATTAATGCAATTTGGGACTTAAATTTGTGAATGGTATTGTTAATAGTGGTTTCAGTAGGTCGATTACGCGCATTGCAAATTCCTCGTATCGCACGAAAAATACTTCGCATGGAACGATGTACATACAATTGAACGGTTTGGAGTCTCTGTTGTGGTATGAACCTTTCTCTAAGGACTTGCAAACGATATTGAACAATCCTAAACCATTTTGATCAGAATGGCAGAGCAGTTTATTATGAGTCATGCGTGAACTGTCAAAAAAGCCCATTGAAAATCAAAGCTCACGATGAATCAAACTGTATACTTGTATATTTATTTCATATGTTTGATTAGCTCATCTACATATGACAAATACATGTATGTGTTAATGGCAAATAGTCAAACTTATTTTAATATTTCTAATATTATATGATGGTATCGTTCGTCTGGCTCAAGTTCAATCCTGGCTTTAGCCAAAAAATATTTTTATTTTTAATTATAACAATAATTGCCGCGATCAATAACTCTTGATCAAATAAGAAGAAATATATTCCTAAAATAAAACGTAAGCAACAATTTAGTTTCAAAATAATTTTATTAAACTGATTCATGATTATTGATTTAAAAATCTACTTCATTTTAAACTGGATTCCACAAGCAATTTGAGCATTTTGCCAATAATATTTTTATAATCGTTGGCAGTTAGGAGTACACTTTTTCGTTAAATAGCCAACAGTCAAAACCAACAGCAACACACATCCTTTAGCTTTAATTCCAGTGTGTATAATATGGTTTAAATCGTTCAGACCTCAATGAATAAAATATGAAAACAAACCGAAAGAATATTTCGGTTATTAAATCCAATCGACATTAAATAACATATTTCAAATTCAATAGATTTTCTCATTCAAGTTAAAACCTGATTGCAATAAAAAGTTTACTATTATTTCCATTTAACTTGTATTTTCCATTAGAGCTTTTTAAATAAAAGTGTTTTGCCCAAGTGCCGGCATGTAGTTGCAATAATTCTTACTAAGCCAATAAAACACTTTAACGTGATTTTTTTATTTGAGTTTTTCTTCTTTTTTTAAGTGTAGGCAGACACCTTAAAAAATAAAAATTTTTTGGCAAAAAGAGCCACAAAATTTCTGCAGCAGACATCAGAATACACCAGAACAAGAACACATGACCATTTCGATATATGTTTGAATAAAATTGTTTTGCTGCACAGTGCTTTAATTGATGCTTTTGTGTTCTTTCAGTGCAAGTTTTTCTTTCCATAATCTGCGAAATTCGTTTTAAATCAATTTAAATAGTATTTTATTCGATATTTTAATGCAAGATGTACATATGTTTATAGCTTGTTTTGCGCCTTAGCATGCGGCAAGGAACTTCACCCAAACCCTCATGCTCGAAGTATATTCGTACTTAAATTTAGCGGTCACACTTGGTGGAGTAGAAGGGATACCCTTGCCACCATCCGAACGATAAATAGGTGATTCTACCGATATTATTTGCGCAAAATAAAACTTTTTATCTAGCATTGGATGGACTTAATTAATTTTTTTGTATTTAGTATTAAGATTTGAATACTTATTGTTAGTTCACATTGTAAAGATTCTGTAAATAAATAAAAGTAAAAAAAATCCGCCTCGGTATTTAAATTGACCTTAAAGAGATTGACATTTCATAGGCACTAACCAAATCATCAGTAGACTTGGAAGCCTTTGAAAAATATAATCATATGCAGCGTACATGAAAACCATCAAGTAGCTTCACGTAATTTGCAGGAGTATATTTCAATATTAGAAAAATGGTTAAAACTTTGGAAAATTAAAGTTAATGAACAAAAGTGTAATCACGTTACATTCACGCTGCGTAAACAAACATGTTCAGCTATCCAAATTAACAATTCATCTATTCCGCAGCAAAATGAAGTCAAGTACCTTGGTATTCATCTCGACCGTAGGTTAACGTGGAAGTCTCACATAGATGCTAAAGTTATTCAGTTAAAGTTAAAAGCAGCGCAACTGAATTGGCTTATGGGCAGAAATTCTACATTGAAGCTGGATTGCAAACTTTTATTATACAACGCAATTCTAAAGCCTATATGGTGCTATGGAATTCAATTATGGGGCACCGCCTACGCTTCAAACGTTGAAAAACTTCAAAGGCAACAAAACAAAATTCTTCGAACAATTACCGCAGCTCCATGGTACGTAAAAAACTCACGAATTCATAAGGATCTCTGTATTCCTCTTGTAAAAGACGAATTTTTAAAGTACGCATCAAGGTACATCAGTAAATTGGAACTTCATCCAAATCGTCTTGCACGCAATATACTTAATTTTGAAGGCCACTCTCGGTTGAGAAGGGGGATACCCTTGCCACCATCAGAACGTTAAATAGTTGATTCTACCGATATTATTCGCGCAAAATAAAACTTTTTGTCTGGCATTAGCTGGACTTAATTAATTTTTTCTATTTAGAATTAAGATTTGAATATACATATATTGTTAGTTGACATTGTGAAGATTCAATAAACAAACGAATGAGAAAAAAAAACAAAAAAATTTGAAAAAAATAGGCAATTTAATTATTTAGAAATAGTGACAAAACAGCCATTTAATTTCCGACATTTCTTATACAAAATATACTGTTTTTTCACTAAAATTATTATATTCTTTTGATCATCCATTGTTGCTTAAGTGATTAATATAAGTATATTACATTTAAAAATCTTTAATTAAAACAAATTATTTTAGCTTCCGTCAAAAAAATTGTATTCATATCAATAAAAAAAATTAATTTTTCCATACCAGAAAAAAGTAACACATCTACTCGTAGCTGTCACTTAACGTTGAATTCTATTTGCAACAGATTAGTCCGCAACAGAACAGAACGAAAAATGAAAGCAAACAAGCACATATATGTAGTTTATATTGAGCAGAAACAAAACAGCTGGTTCAGAAAAGGAAAAGAACGTACGAACTAATTTTGCCTTTAGGCTGGATTAACATATGGTATGAAAAAGATGGTGCCACATCGCATACAGCCAGGATTACAATGGAATTACTGCGAGTAGTATACCATTCCGGTGGGCACCCTGTATTACGAACAAATGAACGTTTCATGTATTCAATATAAAGAATTTGCGCAAAAAATTAAAAGAAAAGAAATACATACTATATAAGTCAAAACAGAGTAATGGCAAAGATATATGTATGTACAATATTATAAGAGGCGGTTCATAAATAAATGGATTAAGGGAAACATTTTTTTACATCTGAAGAAAATTTTCGCTCACCAAAATCAACATTTATGCATTAAAATGTCATGTGTTTAATTATGTTTACAAAAGCATTCTGCCTTCTATTTAGAATACTATGTCTTTTTTCTAAAGTTAACATCAAAATAAGCAAAAGACAATTAAACGATTATGAAAAGGGCGAAAGGTTAAGTATCTACCAAATAAATACGAATATCAGCTAGTCAAGTCACAATTAGAAAATCAAAAACGAAACCTTTAAGTGATATGGAAAATACCAATTTTGGAACAAAGAATAGAAAGACTTTAAAAACGGGTGAGGTACCAAGATTGGAAACACAATTGTTTGATTGGCTCAAATATAAAAGACAAACTGACATTCCAATTAGTTGCCCTTTATTACAAGCAACAGGTATGGAGCTACATGCGAGTTTTATGATGAACACTTCAACGCCAGTCAAGATCTTTCAGGCGTTTTAAAAAACGCTATGGGACTCGCTTAATGAAGTAAACAGAGAAGTAGCACAACCGTTTACAACCGAATTTAAAAATGCAAATTCGGCAAAGCACAGGAAATGAAAGAGGCTATTTTTGGATGGCTCTTTCCGCGAAAACTCACGTTCACGTTCAAATATAAGAGACATCCCAGGAAGAAAAATTTCGAAGAAATTGGTACCAATTTTACTCTGCGTAAATGCACCGCAAGGGGAACAGGTTTTGCCTTGGCGTATTCCTATCTTGGGGGCTCTATTTTTCGGGAAAAAGTGGGGAAGGGGTCCCTCGTTTGGTGCGGCAAACAAAACCCCAGGAAGCCACATGACTTATGTTGTGTTGGCTTCCGAAACCCTTACCCTTGGTAACGGGGATCAGCATTGGCCCATGGTAGTTCTGCTTGTCGTTCAACCCAGGCTGATCATGGTTGCGGTGCCTACCTTGGCTGAAACGTTCTGGCTGGGGTTGGAACCTAAAACGTTTGGTGTGTGGCTTTTTTCGGGGACTAACAAACTCCCGAGGATCTGTTGCCTATACAACAGATACGTGTACTGTAAGGAACCAGTGGTGATGATTGACGGGTGAGTTGGTTTAAGGGCTGATGCTCTTAATGGGCTTCGGCCTACCAACTCACTAAGCCTTGTCTTCCATTGATTGCTGGGAAATTCCATACAGGAGAGATTAGAAGGCCCGAAGTCCTGACATAAATTGCTACCTGTGTGAGCCTAGTCAGCCACACGGGGGCGCTGGCGAATCGTGAATAATTCACTCCGTGCAATTGGTCCATCATCAGATTAGGCCGCAAGGCAGGTGCTGATGTAAATCTTTTCATAACTGTGCGCAAATGCAAAACATTTTACTATTTGACGATAAACTGAAAAGAAAATTGAATCTATTCGTACTTAAATCAATCCCAAGCGCTGTCGAAAGTACGTTGAGTACGGATTTTCTTAAATCAAGTACGGCTTACTTGATTCAAGTGCTTATTACACTGGTTTACAGCCAAAGAATACCAAGAACGCCACATGCCTACAAAAATTAATTGGGACCTCCTGAACACGAAAAACGCTGTAATTTTTGTTCTAAGACCGTTTTTTAGATAACGGAGAAAAGTACCGCTATTTGAAAAACGATACTTAAGAAGAAAAAACTACAGCGTTTTTCGTGTTCAGGAGATCTCAATTAACTTAACATGTGGCGTTCTTAGTATTTTCCCAAATTTAAAATTTATAAGCAGTGTTATTCAAGCTCTAAATATTTACTATTAGACATTTTTAATCCCGAATGCGTACTTAAAGTAAGCCGAGAATGAGATTGGTTAGAAAAAACCTGAGATCGAATCAGTCCTAAAATACGATTAATTCAAGAATTTCAGAGTTGATTCAATCTCTTTTTTCATTCATTTGATTATTGAATTTTCAAAATATAAACTAACAATAAATATCCAAATCTTAATACTAAATATTAAAAGTTATTTAAGTCCAGCCAATGCTAGACAAAAAGATTTTATTTTGTGCGAATAATATCGGTAGAATCACCTTTTTATCATTCTGATGGTGGCAAGGGTATTCCTTCTTCTTAACCGCGAGTGGCCGCCAAAATTAAGTATATTACGCGCAAGAGGGTTTGGGTGAAGTTCCAGTTTACTGACATACCTTGTCGTGTACTTAGAAAACTCGTCTTTTACCAGCGAAACACACAGATCCTTGTGAATTCGTGAGTTTCTTACGTACCATGGAGCTGCAGTAATCGTACGAAGAATTTGGTTTTGTCGTCTCTGAATTTTTTTAATGTTAGATGTTGAGGCGGTGCCCCATAATTGGATTCCGTTGCACCATATAGGTTTTAGAATTGCATTGTATAGCAGAAGCTTGCAATCCAACTTCAATGTCGAGTTTCTGTCCATAAGCAAATTTAGTTGCGCAGCTTTTAATTTCAACTGAGTGACTTTCGCATCAATGCACGTTAGCCTACTGTCGAGGTGAATACCAAGGTAAGACTTCATTGTGCTGCGTAATAGGTGAATTGTTAATTTGGATAGGTGAGCATGTTTGTTTGCAAAGTGTAAATGTGACATGAGTACACTTTAGTTCATTAACTTTTATTTTCCAAAGTTTTAACCATTTCTCTAATATTGAAATATACTGCTGCAAATTTCGTGAAGCTAATTGATGGTTTCCGTGTAGGCTGCAAGATGCTGTGTCATCTGCAAAAGTTGAAGTATGGATTTCGTTGGCATATCGGAGGCGTAAATCAGATATAAAGTGGGTCCTAGAATGCTACCTTGGAGATCTCCTGCGTCGATTGGCTATGAGAGGCTTACAAGTACGATGCTGTCACGACGATTGCACATTATTTTAGTTCTGTAAGAGTCTCACAGTGTTGGAAAAAAAATTGTTGCTTCAGTTGACCATTTTGATGAGGAGGATAATATCCTGTTCTCAAAATTCTTACAAATTAACGAAGATGTAGCAACGACTGGAAATGGGATGCCTTATTTAAGTAACCTTATTTTATTACCAGAACTGCTTTGAAGCAAAAAAAGTTGCTTAAGTTCACTTATGCGATATTTTCATTAAAAATCCGGTTTAGGTGTTATCTCGGGTCTATATGGACCGATATATAGGAAATGTTTTTTTTTTTTGCTTTTGATCGCCATGGTCAATAATTGTGAGAAGTTTGAAGCAAAACAAATAAATTTTTTTCAAAAAGTTTTCATACAAAATTGCAAAAAAAATGGATTTTTTCGAATTTTTTTCGAAATTTTGGATATATCTCCGATATTACTGATTTATATTATAACCGATATTACGATATCACACAATTATTAACCATGGCGATTAAAAGCAAAACAAACAAAAAATCCTATATATCGGTCCACATATGCCCGAGATATAGGCTAAACCTGGGTTTTCATGAAAATATCGCGTAAACGACCTTAAACAGCTTTTTTTGCTTAAAAACAGTTCTGGTAATAAAAGAAGGTTATTTATTTATTTATTTTATTTATTTATTTATTTATTGAATATCGCATACAACAAGAAATTAATCTTTTAAATTGTAGTACGCGATACTATAATGATTACAAAAACAAACAAAAATTTGTGAGTATAAAGAAATTGTACCATGAAAAGTAAAAAAAAAGAAAAGAAATAATATCAAATAGAAACAATATCAAAAAATAGAAATATATGTACATATATACGTACATATATAACATATACAACATTAAAATTTTGAAAATAGAATTTTTTTAAATTGTAAAGCGTTGCCATTGCTTTGCAGTGGGTTTGGTAACGAGTTCCACAGCCGTATTGTATTTATGAAGAACTGCCACTCAGATATTAAAGTTCGATATTTTAACTGAATGACTTGTTTTCCTCTGTTGGATCTTGCAAATTGAATGCGATCAAATAAATAAGATGGCTCTTGATTGTAGATAATTTTGTGTAATAAGATTAATGCTTTGATTCTTAGTAAGTCCATAATTTCAACACCATATAATGATTTGGAATACTGAGAAGTACTATCATATCTTTTTATGCCGTAGACGTATCGGAGAATCGCATTATTACAATTAGTCTAGTTTTACTTGTTGAATCACAGTTAGCAAAAATTTCGCTTCCATATAACAACTTGGGCACTAGAAACGTATAGGCCATTAGACGACGCCCAATAATATATTTAGTTAAGGTCCTCGTTAAGTTTACCACAACAATCATTAATTGAGTCCTTTTTGCAATTAATATATACTTGTACATCATCTGCGTGAATGTGGATATCACACAGTGATTTCCACAGACAATTTGGTAAATCATTTATGTACAAAGTGAACAGTAGTGGTCCAAGAATAGAGCCCTGCGGCACACCTTTAGACACAAACAAGGGAGTTGATACCGTTTCCCCAGCTGAAACAGACTGGTATCGATCAGCAAGGTAGGGTTTTATTAGCGATGTTGCACTGTAAGAAAAATGAAAATAGTCATATATATTTTTACAAAGTATATCATGGTTTACAGAGTCAAACGCTTTAGAGTGGTCTAGAAGTACCAAGAGTGTAGCTCCACCATTATCGATGTTGCATCTTATATCTTCAGATACACTTAACAACGAGGTAACACAGCTATGACCTGTTCTAAATCCAGATTGTTTACTGAATAGGAGCTGATGGTTATTTAAATATATTCTAATTTGGTTGTGTAGCAGTCGTTCAAATACTTTATATAAAAATGGAAGTATTGATATAGGGCGATACTCTTTTGAAGACTTGGGCACAGGAATGACCTTGGCATGTTTCCAACATCTGGGGAAGTGGCTGGTGGTGATAACGTTGTTAAATATGTGTGTAATTTGAAGTCACCGATTTACAGCATAAAAACACGTCATCTTCGAAGACATGTGAGAACTCAAAGCGATGTAATGATGGATGTTCAGAGGGTTGTTCAGGTGCAACAGTCGTTTGAACTATATTTAAAGGCTGTATAGATGGAATATTTACAAATGATTCATTTAGTTCATTTACGTCGATATTACAAACTGTCGTAGATTTGTTTCCAATGCCAATTTCTCGAATAGTTTGCCATTTTTTCTTTGAGTCTATTGCTGATCTGAAGCGGTTTTCATAATATAAAGTTTTTGCGTCATAAATGGTTTTATTGACTAGTCTACGGGCTTCGCGGTATTCTTCAAATAGCTCAGGAGTTCTAAACCTTTACCAACGTTTATAAATATTATCACGAATCTTAATTTGATCTTCAATAGTAGAATTAAACCAACTTTTTTTAGAGTTATTACCACGGTTTATTCGCAACGGTATAGAAATATCATACAGATTGGTAAGATTACTATTAAAGAAGTATATACGAGTATAAATGTAGAAAATGAAAATTGACGGTATCGGTCCATATATACCCGAGATATATACTGAACTGAGTTTTCCATTAACATTTTTTTGTTTGCTGCAAAGCAATTCTCGTTATAAAAGAAGGTTACTAAAATACAGAAAATAGAAAATTCCGATATCGGTTCATATATAACCGAGATATAGCTTAAACAAACTTTTAAATGAAAATGTTCATGAAAGATTTATTTTTTGGAATTGTGATTACAAGGCAAAAATATTTTTTCCCCGATATCGGTCCATATATATCCGAGCATATTTAGTTCAAATTTGTAATATATACTATACATCGTGAAGGGTATTTTAGATTCGACCCAGCCGATTATACTTGTTTTATCCTAATTTCTTTTACATTTTTCTTAAATACAGATGTAATAATCTTCAAGCTTGAGGTATTTATTTTCCAAGCTTGGACATTATTACATCTGAATTTAAGAAAAAGGTAAAAAATTAGGATAAAGAAGCCACTTTAAGAGGTGATAAGCTCGTGAGAGTCTTCTCCGTGTAATAAGAAACACGTTTGATACGAAATCTTCCACACATGCCTATCTCAGTAGATCTTTCCGCTCTTTTACGTACCCTAAAGCTCTTTAAGCTGTCAAAAAAGTTTTCACACTCTTTGAATTTGCAGCTCAGAATTATTTTTTAGGCTTAACCGCCTCGTATTTCACAAAAATGTTCGGGGTTTATGTTACTGTGCAGAGTCTTAAAAAGAAAACAAAACAATCTTTTAACTTACTCTTTGTCCACAGTTTATAAGAATATATGCACTTGTACATATGTATGTGTAGAACATCATAAACCATGTAAGCTGAGATTTGTTAGTGATTTTTACATGCTAACTATGTTTGCTGCTTTCATTTTCCAAAAAGAAAAAAAAGCATATTTTGTTAACTATTTTTCTTTTTAAACTCCAATTTTGCGGCCATAAAACTTTCGCAAAACACACACAAAAAATGAATATAAACTTTTGATGTTGATTAAAATGGAGCCACGTGTGTTCGATTACACTCTTGCAAAGAGTAAAAAAGAAACCTGTACGCACTTGTACTCGTAAACATGTTGTGTGTATGCAGCAGTTTAAAACATATACAATACATTCCCTAAGAGCTTTTCAAAGATTTAATGCTCGTTTTTGGCTAAATGTGGAATATAAATTTGGCTAAAGAGTTGTCGAAAAACCATTTAATATACACACACAAGCATATGACAAAAATATACTCCATAACTCCATAAAAAAGTTATTTCAAACACGCACAAAACAACCTCATAACAATTTACTAAAAGTATTAAAGTTGACACAAGAGGATTAACAAGTACATAAAACAAAACACATGTTGACACATGCACAGACACGCCACAGTGGAAAATAAAAATTATAATATATTTAAAACTTCATTAAATTTTTTATCACACATTGATTAAAAAACTTTATGATTAATTTTCATTCAGAATCTGTTTAATGACACTGAAAAAAAAGTTGTCAAATGTTGTGCAAATCGCCGAAAATGGCTCACTGTGAGAGATGATCCTTTAGCAAGTCTTTGATAAAATGTTGATGTCTTTAAAACATAATAAATTGTTGAATATGTTGCACGATATTTTACTAAAGTATTTAAACATTTTTACATTGCCACTTACCCACAAGACATTTAACTACAAGACAAATACCAAAACAACCAAAATAGTTTAATAAAATAATTTAAAGGATTTTATATCCTTTAAGCAAAATTCCACCCCATAGTAAATTATACGTGAAGATAAGGGCGGTATTTGTGGATGCGAGAAATATTTATTTCTGCGCATTAACATATTTCAATGTGATCTATTTTACAATATCAGATCTAATTAAATAAAATCAATATTAATTGAAGTTGCAAAGTTCGCATTAAAATAGTTTGAAAATTCGAATGAATTAAGTATATTTGCGTAAGTTCACTACAGCGCCGGCCAAAATCTCAATTTGTGTATGATACAAAATTCAGATAACGACCCTTTCACATGTAGAATATAAAAATATTTATGCGAGTCACTAAGACATACATTGCTCTGGTGCCTTTTTATACCCAGATGATAGAGCTGTATGAAAATGCCATATCACCCGAGATCCCGATATGTAATTATGGACAATGAGTCCGCTAACTGCAGGTACTTTGGATGGCGACCAAAGGAAGTTGAAAATTTTCCAGTGAAGACGCCAAATATGAATTCCCTCTTACACCAAGTAAAGGATACATGTCTATTTTCTTCCTTTGGGAAATGAAGGAGTGAAAAAAAGGCAATAACAATAAAATGAAGAAGAAGGTTAGCAACATTAGTGATCTAGATAAAAAAAGCGTTCGGTATCTAAGTTTTAAACCTTCTGGTAAAGGAAGGGACTCCCTACATATGTGAATAATAATTAAATTAACCCTTAATGGATAATCTTGAATTTGATTGGCTGTTTGTGCTCCTTTTCGGGGTGTTTTTACGATTTGTTAGAATAAAGCCAGAATACCCTGTTCTGAGAGGGAATTAGAGGCCCTATAAAATTATTCGTCATAACATACTCTAAAAATCTGCTGAATATACATCCTCAGATGTAAAAAAACATAGCTTTAGATAGCAATATGAAGCAAGAACCAGCTGCGAAACTTTAACCACCTCTAAAATAAAATGCCCACACACACACACACATACACACATTCTTATGCTTTCTGACTATTAATTATATTTTTTCTTTTAAGTACATAAAATAAGTAATATCTTGAGTATCTTTTTCTGTTCCTGCTCAAAAAATATGTGCGAGCTCATTGGTGGGTAAGAGCAGGAAAAAAACCTTTCAATTTAATATACACACACATGTCAAAAGCTAAATATCGATAGAAGAACCTGCCTGATTCACGAGCTTGAACGTTAATACTTGCAATCTGCATTGATGCAAAAGGAAGTAGTCTGTGGTCGGGTAATCGCCTTAAATCTTAAATGCTGAATTTGAAATGCGAATTAAATTACTGCTATAATTTTTGTTCTAGTATATATGCAAGTCTACTGGAAAGTAAGAATTTGTGTTCTACTTAAAAAAAATGTCCTGAGGAAGCTTCAGAATCGAAACAAGGAAGACCGTCTGCTGGCGGTCTTCGTAGCTTAAGGGAATTTTTAGATATAAATACAATATGAATTTTGCTTATGTAAAAGTTTTATTTTTAGCTACTGATGTAATCTAATAGGCTTTTTACACTGATCAACATCTTCATGAAAGGCATGAAAGCTGTTGAAAATGTGAAACACTGTTTACATTGCTCACATCTAACATCTACTGTCAATCAAAAATATTGTTTTTTAATTTTCAAACAATTTAACAAAAACACGTAAAATTTTTTTGAAAAAAATTAATTTCAAAAACAAAATGAGGATTATAAAATATATATACATATGTATGTCTATAAACAAAATGTAGAATTATAAACAAAATTTAGCAAAAACACAGAAAAAATTATTGAAGAAAGAAAATTAAGAAAGAAAACACACATGCAAACAATTGACACATGATAAATAAATTATAATTTTTTTGTAATTTTTTCAAAATAAATGACGTTTTTTCAGTGATGCCACAAGAATAATCGACATTATTGCCACTTTTCTAGTGATGACACTGAAATAATCGAAAGATGTTGAATGGAATAAAATGAGATAGGAACATTTTGTAAAGATATTGAAAAATGTTGACATTTAGCACAATGTATTTCTTATGGGAAGATGTTATCATCTTCAAAAACTGATGGTAGATGTTGTTCAGTGAAAAAAGCCTATAACGGTCTTATTTATAAAATTTTTATCATGTCTATTAAGCTCTTATTATACAAGTTTTGTATAGAAATCAGTGCAATAACAGCTTAATAAACATAATTGAAAAAAAAAGGCTTTGAGGAAATTTGGATGATTGTTGATGATGTTCAACAGGTCCTGATCGATGTCCATGCGAAGATTTTGTTACTCAAAATTTAGTAAATTTAGTAAAAAATCAAAAAAATACACCAAAACACGACTAACTTTTTTATTTGTCAAAAACAGACAATCTGAAATGGATGATATTGCCAACATATATAACAGACATGTGTACCAACATAACAGAAAAAATTCGAAAATCGAACATACATAACACATGAAATTTAAAAATAAGGGGCTTTTCTTATCCGACCCCATTAAACCCCATTGTGGGATATGATTTATCTTGTCGAATCTTACACTAGCCACAGAATGAATAGTTTTTTCCCCTGTTGGCTTTTCAGCCAAACGTGCTTCGGCAGAAGCGCAGAGCTCGTTTGCAATGCTCAAGCGATATTCATAGATAGTAAATTTTTCATTTTCTTTATCATCTGGCATTACGAGCCGCTTTCTTGAATTCATTGGCTTTGTCCGTGGAAAGTTTGTTATTTTTAAACGAACGTGTCGCCTCCCGTTGGTTTTTTTACTGCCGAAGTATATTCCAATGTAAGCTTATCTTGAGCTGAACTTTTATCATCTGGTTCACCACTAATAGTGTTCAAACTGGAGTTGCTGGTGTCAATTGATCATTTTACTACAGTTATAAACAATGATGCTTCACTTAGGCACTACTATCAGAGCAGTTAAAAAGTATTTAAACAAGGGCTGTCTATTGACCTTGATTTAAGCGCTTTAAGGAAGAATGTACGAAATATTCAGACTGATTTAAGCGCTTTAAGGAAGAATGTATGAAAATTCAGACATTAAATGAGCGCTTCGAATCGTTGCTTCTTTTAAATGTTCTATTTGGCATTGAAAAGAGCACGCTTTGTAATACAAATGCAGTGCTTCCGTACGGGAACTACGTATACAAAAATTCATGCCACCTCTCAGCAGGTTTGTAAACGAATCTCAAACGTTTCTTCCTTACCAATCTATTTTGTGCGAGGTAAATGTTGTTTACCAAATAATATGAAAGAAAGAACTGTTAACAATTCTGCATTGTTAGCTCGAAAAGCTAATTTTTTGAAATAAGACTATGTTGCAATAAAGGAGCGATATGTGGGATATCTCTTGAGTACACGTCCAAGATACAAAAAATAATGAATACAATTTTATAGAATTTTTCCTAAAATTGATTTGAATAGTTGTTTAACTTTTTATGAATACGGCTATCGGTCGGTCTATAACTCTGCACTAATTTCTCTGAGTCGACCTTAAAATTAAATTCCTGTGTTATTGGCGTATGCATATATAATATCTTTCACATATTACACATGTAATGCTTATTGTAACTATTTTCTGTTCTTAAAATTGAAACACATTCAAACTGAAGATAGTGATTAGTTATCGAGCAATGAAAAAGTTCTGTAAATAAATATCTCCGTACTTTTCTTTTTTCAGCCGTACAACTCCACGGTCTGTTGCCTGCAGACGTATTTCCTATCTGTTATAACGTTGGAAAGTTCAAGTCATATGTTAACAAACACTACTTATTCTTTCCCTTCTCCTTTATGAAAAACGCTTTACAAATGCCGGTGCGCTGAAGGAGTGGTTAAAATGCATAAAAGCGGAATTACTCAAAAAATATTTTTTCGGAACGACTTTTCATCAGTCCGAAAGCAAAAAAAAAAAAAAAAATGTTTGTAAGCCGTTTACATACCCTTTGAAAGAAGAAAAAGTATTGAAAATCGGTTAATAAATGGCGGAGTAATAATAATTTATTTGTCGAACAAACCGGTTGTCCGCTCGATTTCCAAAAACTTTTTTTATTAGTAGGCTGTTGAGAAACCCTTTCAAAAGAAAAAAATCAGTTTATAGAGAACTATTTAAGAAAAAATTTTTTTCAAAGTCCATTGTGCCCCCTTAAGACCCCTTTAAGAAATAATTTTCGAAATAAAAATTATCCTATATTGATTCTAGGACTAGGTGTTTCCGTGGTTGTCCCACTAGGATTCGAACTCGGTATCATGTAAACTTGATGTATGTTAATACGGCCGCTTAACCAAGTCTGCCACCGATCTCTTATTTATTTTCTCGTCTACATTTGTTGCATTTTGAGCACATATGGAATTTGTTATAATCGCATTTGTTTGTACTGCATTCAGCTGCCACTAGACAATCAGTTGTTTGTTATTTATTTATCAACGCACAAGTTTTAATTGCGAGTTAGCTGTTAATATTTTACCCAAATTCTTCAATTACTTCATTTGTTGTGGTTCTTTGAAGTAAGCAACTTTTGTGTTTCTTGAAAAATGGAAAAAAGTAAATTTCAAGCAGTAATTAAACACTATTATGCGAAAGAGACAAACGAAAACCTCGATAAACATTACGATGAGTCTGCTCCCTCAGATTATATGGTCAAATAGTGGATTGCTGAATTTAAATGCGGCCGAACAAGCACGGCAACAATACCATCAACAGAGGTGGTTACTGAAGGAAATATCAAACAAATCCTCATTATCGTTATGGATAATCTTCGAGTCTGAACGATAATTATCTGTATGAATTTTTATTTGGCCCATCTGGCAACCCTTATTCTAGATTCTTTTTGAACTTGTATTACTATTGAATGTTTGAAAAGAGTACAGACGGAAAGAAAAGGCTGATGTAATACACACGTGGTTTTTGTAATTGGTTGAAACTTAGTATATAATTATGAAATAAAACGAATTATAAAATATCGGACAGATGGGTGAAGCGTTTGCTCAGTGGCGAACAAAAACGAGTGAGACATGTACAAACAGAGTGGTGTTTGTACATGAGAAAGCGTAATCCTGTTGATTTTGGCATACTTTCTGATGAAACGTGGGTGGACCACGACACACTTGAAACCAAAAATCAATCGGCGGAAACAGGGGGAAGTGTTCCGAAGAAGGCGAAGGCAGTGAAATCGGTTGGCAAATTAATGGCCACTGTATTTTGGGATGCATAATATAATATGTCTCATCGACTATCTTGAAACAGAATCCACAATCACAGGAAAGTATTATCGTGCATCAATTGATTAATGCAATCAAGAAAAGACGACCACATTTAAAGCAGAACAACTAATAGTGTGGAATATTGGACTGGGCCGAATCTAAGATACCCTTTACGATAGTCACGTATATGTATAGTATTACAAATTTGAACTAAATATGCTCGGATATTTATGGAACGATATCGGGGAAAAAATATTTTTGCCTTGTAATAATCACTATTCCAAAAAAGATATCTTTCATGGGCATTTTCGTGGAAAAGTTGCTTAAGATATAGCTCGGTTGAACCGATATCGGAATTTTCTATTCTCTGTATTTTAGCAAACTTCTTTTATAACGAGAATTGCTTTTCAGCAAAAAAAAAAAAAATATTTAGATAACCTTATTTTATTACCAGAACTGCTTTTAAGCAAAAAAAAGTGGTTTAAGTTCGCTTACGCAATACTTTCATGACAAAGCCGGTTTAGGCTATATCTCGGATATATATGGACCGATATCTGGAACAATTCTTTTTGCATTTTAGTCGCCATGCTTAATAATTGTGTGAAGTTTGAAGCAAAACAAACAATTTTTTTTTCAAAAATTTTCATACAAAATTGCAAAAAAATTGACTTTTTCGGAATTTTGGATATATCTCAGCTATATATGAACCGATATTACTGAATTTCAATAGCAAAGCCATGAATCCATGGGGAGTAGTGAAAATAAAAAGTTTGTATGTCTAATTGTTTTTTTCAGAAACGCCATTTCAACGGCGAACAGACGGACATCGCTTAATCGAATTTTCTATCAATGCTGATTCTGAATGTATATATACTGTATATGGTCGGAAATGAAAATTGTAGAGATTACAAACGGAGGCACATTATTTATTATATTTATTATATATTACCCCTCAGAAAAAGGGATCTTTCTTCAAGATAAAGCATCGGTTCACACTGCATTAGATACGATGCTAAAATTATGTGAAATACACTTTGAATTGGTTGATCATCCAATTTGTAGTCCAGATTTAGCTCCTAGAGACTTTTTCCTGTTTCCCAACTGGAACATATGGTTCGTAGGTAAACAAATTCATCTCAAACGAAGAAGTGGTTACCGAAACTAACGCGTATTTTGAGGGGCTCCCAAAACCGTATTATTCAGATGGTATAAAAAAATATAAAAATATTGAAATATCGTCTTACTAAGTGTATCGAACTAAAAGGAAACTATGTTGAGAAATAAATGGTTTTTGAAAAAAAAATTATTTTCTTACTTAGATAGCTTCAATATCGATTTACGAAAGTGATATTTAACACATTACTTTGCCACTCTGGCCTTCTTTTGGGTTTTCTGGTACAGTTTATTACATACTCGCATTTGCTTGAATGTGTTTTGATTGACTTTTATTTTGCAACAAAACCCGGAGAATAATTCAATGGCTCGGTGGCTGAGTGATTTAGGGAGCCGTTCATGATACGGCATGACCCGAGTTTAAATCCGAAAATTTGTGCTGATGAGTACTGGAGCGACTACTGCTAAAATTTTAGTTATTATATTTCTTGTCTTCTTAAATCAAAAATTATTGATCACAGCAAATTTGTATTTTAAAAAATGCTTCTTAAGAAAAACTTAAAAAAGGGAAAACTTGAACTAAAATCCGACGTAGAAAAACCTAAAATCCTGAAATTTGGTTAACCTGTGTCTTCTCCGAAGTGAAATTATAGCAGGAAAATAAATTTGTGTGGCTCATAAACAGAAGCGATAATTCGTTATTATAGAATAAAAAATTGTAGTGTTACACTCAAAATTTTCATGACTTACATCTATATCTTTTACCTATCTATTCTAACGATCAAATTTCTTTATAACACAAAATTACTCGTACTGAGGAATATATTGCAAATCGATTGCTTATTTGTTTAACGACATCTGCAAGTGCGTTTTTTTTCATTTAAATTGAGTGTTCAGCTGAAATTGAGTTTAAGTACCAGCCTAATAAACATGTTACTTTCATTTTATTTTGAAGCACTTAAATGTTGGTGAAAAGTTGTCAAGTGATTAAAAAGTTTGAAAAACAACACTGATTAAAATGCATGTACGAGTACTTGCTTGTATCAAGTCAGCGACAGCTACAAGACCGACAACCAAAATGCTGCTGTTAATTTTGCGGATATTGCTAATATTTGCAAGAAAAAGTTTGTTAAGTTGAATAATCTCTTTTTAATTTTGATTGAATGTACATGGATAATGCTTTAAATTAAGCGCAAAACTATTGGAAAATAACTTAAGGAGTGGAGTAGAAAAATTACTTATATCTAGAATATTGATAATTTTCTATTTTTAAATGACCACCTCAATTTCTTGTAGTTTGGAGCAAGAATGATACAGTTGTGAAAAAGATTTACATCAGCACCTGCCTTGCGGCCTTATCTGATGATGGACCAGTGCCACAGAGTGAACTATTCACGATTCACCAGCGCCCCCGTGTGGCTTGCTAGGCTCACACAGGTAGCAATTTAGCAAAAAAAAAAGCAAATGAAACTTTCATGGACAAGTCGACGCATAAACTGCAAATTAATTAATTGTAAATATTAATTAATTGCAAATAGTTTTTATTTATGAATAGTCTGCATATAAACGTAATATTTGTTGGGTAATTTTCGGAGTAAAAATTATCATAACTTGATTCTCGGGGTTCATAATATTCACATATCAAATTTCATTTAAATGGGTTCAGCAGCTTAGGCGTGAAAAAGTCACAGTTGTGAAAAAGATTTGCACCTTACTTACGGCCTTATCTGATGATGGACCAGTTCCACGGAGTGAATTATTCACGATTCACCAGCACTCCCGTTACTAGGATCACACAGGTAGCAATTTTTGCCATATGTTTGTAGCGATATTTTTTTTTTTTTTTTTTGTAGCGTTTTTTATTTATTGAATCTTCAAAATGAACTAACAATAAGTATTCAAATCTTAATACTAAATTTAAAAATTAAAAAATGTGATTCTTAAGTCCGGCCAATGCTAGACAAAAAGTTTTATTATGCGGGAGCTATTTCGGTAAAATCACCTATTGAGCAATCTGATGGTGGCAGCGGTATCCCTTCTTTTAAGCCGAGTGTTGCCGCCAAAATTAAGTATATTGCGCGCAAGAGGGTTTGGATGAAGTTCCAGTTTACTGATATACCTTGTCAAATACTTAGAAAATTCCTCTTTTACCAGCGGAACACTCAGATCGTTATGAATTCGTGAATTTTTGACGTACCATGGAGATGCAGTAATCGTTCGAAGAATTTTGTTTTGTCGCCTTTGAATTTTTTCAATATTTGACGCTGAGGCGGTGCCCCATAATTGAATTCCGTAGCACCATATAGGTTTTAGAATTGCATTGTATAACAAAAGTTTGCAATCCAACTTCAATGTCGAGTTTCTGCCCATAAGCCAATTTAGTTGCGCTGCTTTTAGTTTTAACTGAGTGACCTTTGCTTCAATGTGAGACTTCCACGTTAGCCTACGGTCGAGGTGTATACCAAGGTACTTGACTTCGTTGTGCTGCGGAATAGGTGAGTTGTTAATTTGGATAGGCGCACATGTTTGTTTATACAGTGTGAATGTGACATGAGTACATTTTTGTTCATTAACTTTGATTTTCCAAAGTTTTAGCCATTTCTCTAATATTGAAATGTATTCCTGTAAATTTCGTGAAGCTCATTGTTGGTTTTCATGAACACTCAAAAACGCTGTGTCATCTGCAAAGGTTGAAGTATGGATTCCGGATGTCGTTGGCATGTCAGAAGCGTAAATCAAGTATAAAGTAGGCCCCAGTATGCTGCCTTGGGGAACACATGCTTCGATTGGCTGAGTTGAGCTTATAAAATCGCCTTCTCTCATAACAAACTTCCGCCCATATAAGTAGCTTTCCAGAAGGTTGTGAGTATTTACAGGCAAGTTTAACTTTATTTTGTGCATCAACCCGTCGTGCCACACTTTATCGAAAGCCTGAGAAATATCAATGAATAGAGCTGAGCAATACTTCTTCTCCTCAAAGGTCTGTCTTACGACATTGACTAGTCTGTGCGTTTGTTCTATGGTGCTTTGTTTAGCCCGAAAACCAAATTGATGATCAGGGATGCATCCCACATTGTTCAATATTGGACTCAACTTCGCAATTAACAATTTTTCGAACAGTTTTGAAATTGTTGGTAGTAGACTTATTGGTCTATATGACTCTACTTTAGTGGGATCCTTCCCTGGCTTGGGTATTATAGTAATCATTGAGACTTTCCACTCTGAAGGATAATACTCAAGGCGTAAAATAGCGTTAAAAATAAAAAGTAGAAGCCTTCTAGCTGCACGAGGTAACTGTTCAAGCATTTTACCAGTAATTTGATCAATGCCTGGAGCTTTTCTTGGGTTTGTATTTGCGATAACGTTTTCGACATCTTTAAAATTAAGTCTCAAAGACACAGGGGGTCTAACAATATATGGTGGTAATTCCGCTGTAATATTCGCTGAATCATTTGTAATAAAAACGTTTCTCAAATGATCGACATACAACATCCCCTTTTCAGAGTCGCTTCTTGCCCAGCCGCCAGTTGAAGTTCGCAAAGGTGGCTTACCTATTACGGGCCTTTTTAAATCTTTTGTCGCTTTCCACAAGGAATAATCAGATTGAGGAGTACTATCAAGGCTTTGCAAATATGTTTTAAGGGAAGCTATTCTATGGACTTCAAGCAGATTTCTTAACTGAGTTATGCATTCCCGTAGCCTAGTTTTAAGCTGGGGAGTTTTGCGAAGTTGCCACTCTCTTCTGACTCTTCTTTTTTCTGACAGAAGTTGCTCAATTTCGGACGAATAAGTTCTATTGGTTTCATTTCTGGATCTTATATGACTAGTGGTAGCATGCTGTACGGCCAGTTTGAGGTTTTCAGAAAAATCGTTAATTGACACATCAATATCCTCAGGCGTTCTCAAGGCGATATTTTCAGTACAATGTGTACTCAAAAATTTTTTGTATTTTAACCAGTTAACTCTATTGACAGTCAACAGTGAGTCAATCTCTTGGGGGAACGAAACAGAGATTATAGTGGGAGAGTGATCTGATGACAAATCTAATGAAGGCTCCACTTGCATCCACTCCAAAGGAAAATTTTTCGCAACTCCAAAATCTAGAACATCTGGGATCTTTCGTCGGTCTGACGGCCAATAAGTGGGGTGTCCGCTTAAAACCACATCTAAACCCATTTTGGAAACGGTGTCAAAAAGCACACGACCTTTCGAGGTAATTAAACGTGATCCCCAAAAAGTGTGTTTAGCGTTATAGTCGCCGGCCGCTAAAAATCTAGGACCAAGTGATTTGAAAAAATTTGAATATTGGCCTTGTGTTATTGAAAAGCGTGGCGGTGAGTAGATCGAGGAAATAACGATTTTTTCATGCAAATATTTAATACATATATTAGTTGCTTGGAGATACTCCTCACATGTCTCGTTCATTAAAAAGTATTTAATTCTGGATTTTATTAGAATTGCCGATCCTCCGCAAGATCTTCCACGGGGATCTTTTGTGTCATATAATGTGTAGCCATTAATTTTGAAATAACTGTTGATTGTCAAATGGGTTTCAGCAATCATCATTATATCGATCTGCTTTTCCATAAGGAAGTGCTCAAGTTCATTTTTGTGTTGGCGAATGCCGTTTGCGTTCCAGAAACATATTTTTAACCAATTCATTTTGTTAAAATTGCCTGTAAAATAGTGGATTGCATTTTCAGCATTTCCTGCATCATGTTTGTCATAGAGACGGTAACAGTGTTAATGGATTGAACAAGAGTCTGCAGAGTTGCCTCTAGGTTACTAAAATTTGGATCGGAAATTTGGGGCTTGGGTTCCTGGTTCAAGTTTTGGTCGGATTTAACCACATTAGCATATGAAAATTGTTTGGAATTCTGCGTGTTTGTGAAGTTGGTTGAATGGCCTACCTGGGGAAAATTGTGTTTACCAATGACATTTGGCTGCTGGAGAAACCGATGACTTATTTGTCATTGACCGCTTAAAATGAGTATAGACAGGGCAACCTCTATAATTTGCAGTGTGGTTACCTCCACAGTTACTGCATTTTTTAACACTAGCGTCGGCCTTTGGCTTATTGCACTGAGCTGTGCCGTGAAATTCGCCACATACAACACAAACAGCGGGCAACTTACAGTAAGCCTTAGTGTGGCCAAATTCTTGGCAGTTTAGGCACTGAACGGGTCCTGAACGCTTATGTGGCTCCTCAACGGTAACCTTACGATGCAAAAGAAATTTGAGGTTATATATTGGGTGAATTTCACTCTTTTTTAGCAGAACATCCGCTGGTTCTAATTCAACCCTAAACATGGGTTGTGGGATCTTTTCACGGTTCCTGATGTTTACTACTGTTTTTATTTTAAAACCCTTATCTTCCAATCCGGTTTTTACATCATCAGTATCTACGCATGGGTCAATCCCTTTAATAACGACCTGAAGACCTTTGGCACTTTTGAGCTGGTAAGTGTAAAATGATCTTTTCTGTTTTTCTAAGACATCAGACAATTTTCGGTAGTCGTTTTCATGGTTTACCTGAATTTTAGTTTCACTGATGCTGCCGTGCTTCACTGATGTGACGTTGAATTTATCTCTCAAATAAATTGGTGGGGGTTTATATGTTTTATTGGAAGTTGTTGGTTCATCTGTCTGAAGGATAGCAGAGGTAATATCGTCCTTAGACATTGTCGCAGAGGTAATATCGTCTTTAGACATTTTTGGTTGCGACGCTATTTGCGCGGATTTAGGGCTTCGCTGACGTTTAACCACGGCTATATACCCACTTGCGTTTTCGGTTTATCAGCAATAGCTAGACTGGAAGATGGTTTGTCGTCTGTTGTAACAACAATGTTTGGCGAGCACGAACGCGTGCGTTTTTTATCTCTTAGAGACAGGAGATTGTCCAATGATGTTTTCAATGTTTCCTCTTCAGAAATCCAGAGGTTTTTTCTAGTGGAGCTAAGCTCCCTCTCAGAATTGCATCTACTAGGTACACTCTTGCAATTTTTTTTTTTTATTTATATATTTTTAATTTAAAAGTATATAAAAATAATTGTCATAAAGTTTTTCGGTTTTGCAAGAAAACAAAACTTTAGTGTAGTTTTTTTCCCACTGGGTAGGTAATCTTCACGCACAATAACAACAACAACAATGCACTGCCACCGCACTTGTTTTATTGAAGTTGATTTTATTGTTTATTTAATGAAATGTAAGGAATTTATTTTCCCGTTGTTTTTTTTTTTTTAAATAATTTGTTATTGTTTTTACAATTTATTACAATATTTTATTGTTTTTATATGTAAGTTTAAAAATAATGAGTTTTTGGTTTGTTTTTTTTCACTTTTTTAAAAACGCGACTGTGCGGTTAAAGAATCACAGAGTGAATCATTGTAGCGATATGAGCAACTTCTTGTTGAGGAGTTCAGGCCTTCTAGCCCCTCCTGTATGCAATTTCCCAGCAATCAATGGAAGACAAGGCTTAATGAGTTGGTAGGCCGAAGCAGCATCAGCCCTTAAACCAACTCACCCGTCAACCATCACCACTGGTATCTGTTGTAAAGGCAACAGACCCTCTGGAGTTTGTTATTCCCCGAAAAAAACCACGCCAAGCAATTATCAAGGATACTAACACTTTCATCCTGCGTTTTAGGTTTAAACCACAGCCAGAACGTTTCAGCCAAGGTAGGATAGTTTAGCCTATACAAGAGTATGTATTTATAATTATTTAGGGCTGTGCCAACATGTGCTGAAGATTTCAGTTCTTTGTGAGACCTGTCGTAACCATGTATTCCATCATCCTTGCTCCCGAGTATTGAACACAAAATTTATCTGCTGGGATGTGCTCACATTTACTGTAGGGATGAATTAGTGTTGTATGGGAAATATTAAGAACGAAATTTGGATACGCTAGAACTACTTATTTTGTGTGATTTGGCAGAAGAAATGCATGATCCAAAACACTACGACAATAGGATGGGGCAAATGGCTTCGGATCTAGGTCAAAGGTACGGCAAAACTAGAGAAGACCCACAAAAATTTCCATAACTGTCGTTGACAGTGATGTTAACTGTACGGTAATTACCGTATTGTACGGTAGTTTTGACCTTCAAACGACAGCGCGGTAATTTTATTACTTGTACGGTAATTTTCAAAAAAGTTTTATTCAGTTGGTTTCACTTTTCATACTTCTAAAATCATAGTTGCTTTATTATACTTATCTTAGTACTCCTTTGAATCGTCAAAGGTAATTGGAGTGATCTCCATGAATTGTTAAAAATCACATCCTCGAAAAGCAGAACACATCTATAGTTGTGTGATAAGTGAAATCAGGGGTTAATATAATATAATAAAATTACTGCTGGTTGTACAACATATACAAAAATAACATGCAATATTCTTGACCTGTAATTGGTTGGGTTCGCAAATGCTATACCACCTTCAGTGGATACTCAAATCGCTAACAATATAAATTTAAATTGTTGCGCTGAGACTGAAGAGTTTTCTGAAATACTTTAGAAAACTTAGTTTTACACACACACCACTTGTCAGACTTTGCATTTAGATTTCTCTCACTCTGAATACAGATGAGATTTTTTATTAAAAAAACTAGAATTAGATTAAAATTATTATTTATTATTTTTGTGACATTTGTTCGTTTAGTTCTTTTAATAAATTTTTACAGTTTTGGTCTGTTAGCGTCGGTGCTATTACGAGCAGTTCAGTTAAATACTTTTTGTTCCGTAATTTTACTCAAAATACGGTAATGTTTTTAAAGTCGTGCAGTATTTTGAAAATGAAAGTTAACATCACTGGTCCCTGAGTTACTCTTAGGGGACTAAAATCCTACTAAAATTTCTCCCTCTACATTTCTTGCGAACGTACGAGAATATCACATTGACATATTGATTAGACGTTAAAAAAATTTCTTCACAATATTAAAAAACATTAGTTATTTACATAATAGTTGAGCTTTATTCACTATATTAGATTCTGACATTGATATCATTTTAAAAAATTGTAAACAGCTTGTTTTCTACGTTTCCAAGCTGTTTATATGTCGACATATCACACTGAAAGAATTATGCATCATATATTTAATGAAACTGTTTCATTAAATATTTTTCATTAATCCAATGAAAACTTTTCACAATATGCATGAAACTTCATATATATTATGAAATAGTTCCATCAGAATGGTTTCATTAAGTTTCATAGTTTCATTAAAAAAAATCATTGGATTTACGACTACAACAAAATTAATTTTTTTTTTTAAATTCTTTGAATTTTGGTAAGATATATTAATGGGCGTTTATTAACCTTAAGCTACAGTTTCAAAAATGTCAAGTTTTTTTTTATTAAAATGTAAGTTTTATGAGTTTCATAATTCCAATAAAATAGAATTCATTAGATCAATGACAAATAAATTTCTGGCTACCGAACTTGGGTCTGTATGTACATATGTGTATGTACTCAAATCAGCATAATAATAGTTTAAAAAATTTAAATACCAGTGTATTGAAGTCACTTAAATTAATAAAATCTGATTTGTTTGGTGAATACCTGTTCAACATTTCCTTTTATCAAAATTAGGTACAATTTCACAAAAGCAAGGAATAGTATTGTTTGTGTAATGAAATAAAGTATCAATGAATAAATGAAATAATTCCATTGATCTTATTACGTACATTTGTGAACATATTTTATTAATGTGTGTTATGATATTATTTCATTAAACAAATGTAACTATTTCATTGATTTAATGTAAATTTTTCAGGTGCTCAATGAATAATAAAATTAGATAAATGAAATAACTTCATTGACCTTATGAAGGAGTTTCATACTTATAATGAATATATTACATTAGTACAAAGAAGTTATTTCATTAAATAAATATTACTTTTTCATTAATGTAATGTACAGTTTTCATGTGCTTTATAAAATTGATTCTTTGATCTAGAGAAATTATTTCACTAATCATATGATTTGTCTTTCATACTTTTAATGAAAATAAGTCATGTTTCTTATTAAAATGTTTCATTACTTTAATGAAGGTTTTCATTAAAATAATCTAATGAAATTAGTTTCATTATTTCTATTGTAACGATGTTTCGTTACATGCATTTACTTTCTACTTTTATTCTACAAAGAAACCTCAAAGGGGAATGAATTAACAATTTAGTTATTTGAATTATATACATATATTTTACTTTGCATTGTTCGATTTGCCTGTCAATTATTATTACCTTTATGAAATTCCAAATTTTATTTTATATCTACAAATTTTTCTCTTAAGTAAATACCGTTAACATTTATTAACATTTGGAAATAATTTTATACATATTATTTAAAGAGTATTCTCTTTTCAGTTAACAGTGGTTGAGAACCAAGCAGCAGCAATGTTTCACACACTGACACTCACACATACACACGCATGCATTAGTTTAAGCTAAGCTTTGATCAAGGTATTCGTAACTAACAATAATTTTCATGTCTATGTGTCGCTACTGTTTCAGTTGGGCTTTGGCTGTGCTCGCGTGTGGACAGCTAGACGCAAGTTTGTAATAGCTTCGCTAGCAGCCACATTACGGACACAAACAAGCTCTGCTCATGTAGTAGTGCACAGGGACCCTACTGGTTACCAATAGCCATAGAGCCCAGGCACCATTGTAGTAGTGCACAGAGACACTAATGGCCATAGGTCTCAGGCATTGTAGTTACTAATACACTAATATTCATAAATCTTTTCATTTTTCTGGCGAGCGCGGGCATTCTGGTTCTGTGTGTCTGGGTGAAAAGTTGCTGCACGGTTATCTCCTGGTTATACTCTTAAAATCGCTTTTTGTGTTCCATGAAAATCTTATCGTAATGTCTAAAATTATTTTATTGAAAACTGGAAATAAATTGTAAGGTTATTATTAAAAATTCCCATGTGTTTGGATTCCTGGATATCCAAGTGAGTATACCCCGGCGAGTATTATTATACTATGAAAAGTTACAATGGTTGACAAATAATGAAAAAATTAATAAAAGTAATGTCAAAATTCAGAGAATTTCTGAACAAAATTTTTTCAGTGCATAGGACCTAACTATCCTAACCATCAGTAGACTTTGGAAATTTTTTAAAGATATTCTCAAACATTCAACTTGATATCCCAACAATCTAAATAAATTATTGAGAATTTAAAAAGAAAAATGCTTTAATAATACTTCTCACCAGCGTTGTCGTTTAGTGCTTTTTAAAATTTTTTGTGCGAAAAATGCATTAGTCGGTGCGGTGTGCGCTTTTTTTTTAATTTCCGGTGCGCTTTTTAAATTTCGGTGGCACAAATCATATTCAATACAACTTTTGGTTTTAGTGTAAGAAAAGAGTTTACTCAAGTGGCTAAAATTTTTACATTTCATTTTGTAGAGCACATTGTGAACACGGAGTAATAATATGGAAAACGTATCACATCATAAACACAAAGTGAGACAATCTTGCTGTTGTATATTATAAACTTTTTCGAAAGAAAAATAAACGTTTCGGTGTATACAATTTGCTGCTTTTGCTGATTGTTTGCTGTTAAACGATCAATCCATGTTTGTCAAATATTACGAAAAAAGCAAACACTGAATGGTACAGTTCGTATTTATAAAGGCCCGTGAATCCTTACTGCTTTAGTAATAAACAAATTACCAAATTATTAATTAAATTCTAAATCGAGTTTGATGGCCTGTAGTGCGATTCTGTAACTTTTAATAATTCGATAATAGTAAATTTTTCCGACATATTTCATCCCTTGCTGTAACGATTTTAAGCTCCTGCAATATAATCTTGACGACGGTAAGTAACTGTATTTTGTGTAGCCGATAACGTTTTTTTATACAAAAATTTCATATTATTTTTAAATATTTCGTTTTCAAAAGGAAAAAAAAACAATAAGACTGCTGTATAAATTTATTCCAAACATTGATTAATATAAAGGCCGAAGCAACTAGGATCAAGATAGATCGTTGTAATTATTGTAAAGATATCATTGCCTTAATAAAAGTAATAGAATCGCACCAGAGGCCAATTTTGACAAACACGATTTTTAGCTATTGGATGAATTTGATGGCATGACATCAGCCGGTGCTATCAAACCCTTTAAAAGGTTGTTTCGTTATCATGTTTTTTAAAATACAAAATTGATTTTTAAACAAGAAAAGAAAAATTCTAAATTTTGTGCGTTTTTGTTGAAATAACGCGTTTTTTTCCTCATTTCGGTGCGCTTTGAAATTTCAAAGTTGACAACGCTGCCTCTCACAACACAAAAACAAGCTTTTCATTTATACACGTCTCTAACATTTCTTTACACCTTTCAAACAAATGAACAACCGTTGGTTGCTACGATTTGTTTTTTTTTTTTTTAAAGTATCGAAAAGCAGAGAGCAAACATTCAAATAATTGAGTTTTATTCACTATATTAGCTTTTAATATTGATACCAATCAAATTTGTGTAGAATGCTCAGCATGGGCGGGGTGGTGGAGACCATATGTCCAAGATGGTATTAACAGTACGCCACGTTTGTTGCGTACCTGTGACTAACATTAACGATTTATGCCATCACATAGAAATTTGCAGCGTGATTAACAATGAAATATCTCTAAAAAAAACTGTAAACCAAAACAGTTACTTGAGGCAAACCGTTAACCAGTGCGAATGAGACGCAAAACGCTCGAAGCCCGAACAACAAAAACAACAATCCTGACCGAGAGCGTAAGAGAGAAATCTTCACTGTATCTCAGTAAAGATCGCTTCAAAACAAATGTTACTCATTTTTTGCGGCCATGAGTAATCATACTTTTGGTGCTTTCAGACTAATTTAGCCACTGTATTACTTTTTATTATTTCTATCGAGTGACTTTTATCAAACAGGGTTAATGAACTACATTGTTCATGGCAGAACTTTAACGCTTTTTTATTTAAGTTACTACAGCATAAAATCAAAACGTTAAATAACGTTGCGCTTTACACCCTAATTTAGGTTGGCTGTAAGACATAATTACGATGACGCGAGAAGTGTTCTTCGGCCCAGAGCTGCTATACGACTTTTATAAAAAGTTATTTTTTATGAAAAGTCGGTGGAGGAAAAACTTTGTCTGAACATGACGGAAGCCAGATTAACGCGTAAGTTGAAAATCAAATGGGATTGCGTGAAGTTTCAAGAAAAGTAGGTTGTGCGCTTTGTGTTGCACAAAATTATATAAAAGACAAAATTATGGAAAAAGTAAAAGCTCTGATCGACCAAAACTTCTTTCCGATCGTGAAATCCGACAAGCTTCTTGAATGGCATCACTTTCATTACGAAGCGCCAATAAAATTAACACAGCATTAGACCTGACTGTTTTAAAAAGTACAGTTTTAAAATCCATTAAACGCAATCCTTAACGCGAATTACAAAATAGAACGCTTGGAGTTTGTGTCAACCAACTGGCATCTGGTACCATCTTCGAAAGAAAAATTTTTAATTATTTAAATTTTTTTTAAACTTGGGGAGTCTTTAACTTTCCCATTACCTCGAATGGATGGCTTGGAGTATCAGCAAGTGCTCTAAAATAATTTTTTGCCATATCTGAACGAACACCAAAAAAATATTTCATTTTCCAGCGAGATCATGCAACAATCCATATCAGCAGATCAATTTGGTTCGAGGAGCATGAGGTATCAACAATGGAATAGAATCTGAATATTATGGCAAATATATACTTGTTAGGCAAGTTTACACTGAAAACCATCAGTACAGTTGTGTGCAAGAACCCAAAATAGGAATCTTGAATGTTTGGCGGAATACGATCATAATATTGAAGCTAACTAGCACTAGATGGCATCACAAACACAATTTTTATTTTATTTTTTTCTTGAAATTGCGATATGTCAAACGTCAGCTGTTAACATTTCATCCAAATTCATCGATTAGTTTATTTGTTCTAATCGTTTGAAGTAAGAAACTATTGTGTTTCTTGAAAAATTGGAAAAAGTGAATTTCGTGCAATGATTAAGCGCTATTACTTGAAAAGGAAAATACCGAAAGAGATAAAAGAAAAGATCGATAAATGTTGTGGTCAGTCTGTTCCGTCAGATTATATGGTGAAATATTGGATTGCTGAAATTAAAAATTATATCAAGAGGAAGGCCAAAAGATATGGTTACTGAAGAAACTGTCAAGAAAATTCTCGATATCGTTATGAATGATCGGCAAGATCAGGTCAAACTTTTGGCAACCAGGTGGTTGCCAAAAGTTTGGCAACCACCTGGTTGCCAATGGAGGTGGGCAATGGAGAAACAAAAACACCAGTTTCTCCCCTGTAAGAGATCGGTGAAGTGGCGAGCAAAGTGGCTAGAGTAAAGGTTTGGGTTTTGTAGTACAAAATAAATATTTTTTATGTCGGCGTACCAAAGGAGAGGGTTGGAATCCACTGAGTGGTCTATGTTCAGAAAATTAGCTAGTTGGAAACCTCCCTGGTCTCTGCCGCCGTAACATAAAATGGTGCCGCGTTTGCTCAATGTCGACTAAAAACGATTTCGACGGACCTCTTCACAGCGGTGTTTGGATATGATATAGCGTAATCCTGTTGATTTTTGGCGTTGATTAATAACTGTTTATGAAACGTGGGTCCACCACTACACACCTGAAAAAAATAAATAAATCGTAACTATGTGTGGAAGGAGGTGGAAGTGCTCCGATGAAGGCGAATACAGTGAAATCGGCTGGCAAGGTCACTATATTTAGGATGCACACGGAATATGAATCATCATTTATCTTAAAAAAGGATCCTTAATCAGAGGAGAGTACTATTGTGTATTATTGGATGAATTGGTTGATGCAATCAAGAAAAAACGACCACATTTAAAGAAGAAAAAAATTATCTTTGTTCAAGACATTACATTGGTTCACACAGCATTAGACACGGTGCTAAAATTACGTGAAATACACTTCGAATTGGTTGATCATTCAACTTATAGTTCAGATTTTGCTCCTATTGGCTTTTTCCTGTTTCCAAACTTGGAAAAATGGCTCGCAGTAAAAAGATTCATCTCAGAAGAAGAAGTGATTACCCAAACTAACGAATTTTTTCAGGGGTTCTCAGAATCGTATTACCCAGATGGTATGAAAAAGTTGGAATATTGTCTTGCTAAGTGTATTGAGCTAAAAGGATAATATGTTGAGAAATAAATGTTTTAAATGTTTTTTTCCTACTTAAATAGTTTCAATATCAATCCGCCCTCGTATAAGGCTAGAAAAAAAAATTTAACTTGTATGCCAAATCCTGTCTTTAAAGTTATAAATAAAAATGGAAATTGCAAAAATAAAAGCCTATACTGCATTTCATATCCAGTTGAAATAACTTGAAGTGACCTTATCATTTTGACGCACGCGTATTTTTTTTTTTTTTTTTTTTGTTAATTTGAGTAAAAATTAAACACGCAACTAAAAACTAAAAATTTTTTTTTTATGTATAAGGATTTAGGATAAAATAAAAATTTCATGAAGGTGAAATGCAATACTCTTTATACTTTTGCATTATCAGAAATAAAGTGAAATGACCTTATCCTTCTGCTTCACACTATATTACAGATTATTTTAATAGACCCTGCAGTTAGATTAAAAACACTATGTGAATTCTGTATTAACATACCACTTTGTTTTTAGCACATGGTTAGGTTAGGTTGGTGCGAGCGATTCAAAAACCAGCCCATTTGGGTCCAAGTATCTCATGTATCACAGAATATCTACATATCACTGGTCCAATTCAGAACCACTCCAAGCATCGGATTCTTAACACATGTTCAACTGAAAATAAAAATTTAATGCAGTATTGTATTTCTTTTTGATCGATTTCCCGAAGTCTGCGTTTACTGTTTTACCAACCCACTCACACTTTTTGCTCCTACAACCAACTTTCTACTGAACTGCAAAGAGATTTCGGATGACAGTGATATTTTGACACTTACTGAAAGTCAAATTACAATCACAATAACAATGTTGATGGAAAAGCTGTTGCTTGTGGTGTTTTCTTTTCTGATAAAAAATGCTGCCCTTTAAATATTAATCATTTTTTTCCGATTACCATCACCCTTAAAAAACTGTACATGTGTTATTAACACAAAAGAACAAAAAAAAAAAAACAAACAAAAAAATGCTAACAAAGTGCCATTTAATAGTAATGTACACTTAGCGTTTCAAATAAATCATGACTACTTTTAACATACCAATGTTTTAATCACTATTTTTAGCTTATAAAAGCTATCATCAGCAGCACCGTTTACTCATCTACAATAACAAAAAAATTTCATATATGCATAAGCATGTATGAAACAAAGATGTAAAACAGGGCAGTAACTCCACCTTACTCGAAGTACAGTGTAGGACATGCTACATGTTTTGCCAGTTTTAAGTGCAACCTGTTTTGAAAAGAACATGATACCCTTTAATAGTGTATCAAATTTTTTAGAAAAGAACGTGTTGAACTGCTATATGTAGCATAGGTGTAACATTTTTATCAGAAAAGAAAACACAATTAGTTTTATTGGCACTTCGCGCGTTTCGATCTGACTTTTGCTCAATAAATGGCCATGCCGACCAATGATTTTTATAATGGCAAACGTATAAAATAACTTTGCTACATCTTTTGCGGGTCTTAACCATTTTTCATGGTAGGAGTTGCTTGCTAAGCTTTACCATTTTGTTTTATTACATCTAAAGGAAATAAAATAATTGTGCATCAACTTTACCAAACATTTTTTGCATACTTATATACAAAATGATCTTTTACATATTGTTGAAAATATGTACTTTGTATTTGAATAATATTGTTAGTCCTCTATATACCTAAAGCAAATCTAGCTACATACCTTTGTATTGCACTACAATAGTCGTATTAGTAGTAGGCTTTACATTTTATATTATTACTCGTATATTAATTAATAATTGTAAGAAAAATTATGTGTCTCAAATAAAATTTCAACACGTTCAGTTGTATCACGGGTTGCGTGCTTTAGTGAATTCCAATGCTTACACATATAAATACTGCATACTATAATTTTTAGAACCACTTTTCATTTTCAAACTGTTACTCGTATATAAAAAAAAAACAACAATTTTATCGTTGCAATATTCAGGAATGATTTTATACGGTGTTCAGACATGCAGATTTACGGAGATTATCAGATTACCGCAATAGCGACTTTGTTGAGCTCAATATTTTACACAAAAATTCAGTTATTTATTAAACAATAAGTATGAAATTTTTATTATACGAGTATCGAGTAAAATTATAAATGCAGCATTGTTTTAGGCGTTTTTAGTAACAAAAGCTATCTTCAATGATAATTCAACTGCCAACAAAAATTAAATGGAATAAAAATTATGTCAGTTATAATTCAAATGATTTTATCATATAGTAGCTAACTTTTATTAAAACAGAAATTTTTGGTTTGTACATATCGCTCCTTTATTGCAACATAGTCATAACTAAAAAAAGCTCGTTTCAAGAAAAACGCATTTCAAATTTTTAGTTTCCATACAAGTCTTAGAAATTTTTTTTAGAAAATATATTCTAAAGGAAACGCTTTAAAGGTAATTTGAATAAAATTTTGGCACAATATAAATGTTAGACTGTTAAAAATTCTGCATTGTTAACTCGATAAGCTCATTTTTTGAGATATGACTATGTTGCAATAAAGGAGCAATATGTACATCGGGTTTTAGTTCAAGTTTTTCCTTTCTTAAGTTTTTTGCTTAAGAAGGATTTTTTTCAATACAAATTTGCTGTGATCAATAATTTTTGATGGAAGAAGACAAGAAATATAATAACAAAATCTTTATCTGGGGGACAAATTTTTCCTGTTTTCAAACTGAGATTGTCACGAACATAATAAATATAATTTTTAAAGCTGTCAAATTCTAATTGATTCAATTCGGCATGTACTCGTATGCACAGCAAAACAATATTGTTGTCCAAACAATTCTTTTCAGTTGTTTGGTTGCTTTGACTAAAAAAAAGGCAAATAAAGGCGGGTAATATGATCGGAAAACTAAGTCTGCTTGAATTGGAAATATTTTTCGGCAAACATTAGCAAACACATTTGTTGCAAATGTTCTCCTAATGTGACCGTACCCTAAGCCTTGTTAGCTTTACTGCTAAACGTAACATACAAATCCAAAACGATAAAAAGTTTGGCAGTTTATATTTCTAATATTTTGTGATGATGGGTTGGTATCATTCGTCTAGCTCGAGTTCAGTCCTGGCTAAAGCCAAGAAATATTTTTATTTATAATTATAACAATAATTGCCGTGATCAAGAACTCTTGATCAAAGAAGACAGGAAAAAATAATTGAATACACTAAAGCTGGGGGACGGGACAACTAGCTGTTTCGCAGACGCTACACTGCTCATCAGCACCCACTAGGATTCGAACACAGTACCATGTAAACATGATGTATTTTTAATACGGCTGCTTAACCAACTCAGCCACTGAGACCTTATTTATTTTTTCGTCTATATTTGTCTCATATTGATCACATATGCAATTTGTTATAATCCCAGTTGTTTGTACTGCAGTTTGATGCCACTGAACAACCAGTTATTTTTTATTATTTATCAACGTACGTATGTATGAATGTTGACAGGCTCTGTGCTGTGAGATCTATATGTATGTATGTATTAATGTTAAATAGTCGAACTTTTATTTTAATATTTCTAATATTATGTGATGATGGGTTGCGGTTATAAGCAGTTACCCAGCCGTACAGTTTTCTTTGGCCTAAAGAATAATTATTGATATTATTTATTGAATCTTCAAAATGTGGTCTATCAAATCTAAATAATGAACACAAAAAACTAACAAATTCCAGCCAATGTAAGACAAAAATTGTTATTTTGCACGAACTAAATACATATATTGGTAAATTCACTAAAATCTCTGATGGTGGCATGTTTTAAGTATGATGCGTGCAAGAGGATTTCAGTTCCAGAGGATTTAAGCTCCATCTTACCGATATACCTTGTTGTCGAATACTAACGGAGCACACAGCTCCTTGTGAATTAGTGAGTAACTTATGCTGCAGTAATCGTTCCAAGCATTTGGTTTTGTCGTCTTTGAAAATTTTTCAATGTTTGACGTTGCTCCTTAACTTTTTTTTTTTATTTATTTTTTTATCTTGGACCAGTGCTCAGAGGATGACCCCTACATATGCAGTGCATTGTAGCAGAACTAGGAAAATGGGTTGTGGGGAGGGGGAAAGAGGGAGTAGTGTTTGTGAACATTTGACTTGAACTTTTGGCTTGAACACGTCTGCAGGCAACTTATTCTACAGACGAAGCGTACGGCTGAAAAACGAATTCGCTCTGTAATGCGTAGTACGATTCCCCGGACAATCGACCACAAATGAATGAGCTCTGTACAATGAACGCGTGCAAAGCAAAAATGTGCGAGTTTCGGGAATAAGATCCCTAATCTCGTCTGAGCAAAATCCATTGTAGTAGCGATAGAACAGAGTATCGCAATATACAATACCTGGACCTTTACTGGGGTTTCTGTTACTGATAACATTTTGCAGATCTTGAAAATTAAGTCTCAAAGATGCGGGCGGTAATTCAGCTGAATCAAATGCAGTCTTATTTGTAATAAAAAAGTTTCTCAAATGATTAACATACACCTTGCCCTCTTACAAGTGATTCTTGCCCAGTCTCCAGTTGATGTTAACCAATGTCGCTTATCTCTAATGGGTATTTTCAAACCTTTTCTCGCTTTCCTTGGAGACTTTTCAGATAATTTTTAAAGGAAGCCTTTCTTCGTATTTGAAGCAGATTTCTTAGTTGCGTAATGCTTGATTTTAAGCTGTGGAGAACGTGTTAAATTTCACACGAATAAATATATGAATATGTATATATGCATCTTTGCTTCCCATACACATTTTCAAGGCTTCTCTTATACAAGGTGGCGTAAAAGTAATTCTCCTATCCGAAAATGCTATAAATTTTGCGATTGGCCCCTAATGTCAGTTCTGTTTTGACATTTGTGTAGTAAACACATGCGAAATACACGTTAATAAACAATGTTACGCTACACTGCTCCAGAACGCGGAATATTGGTGACTATTTATTTGACCAATAATTTTCATCAAAAATAATCATGAGTGATGAGGCCCATTTCCATCTTAGCGGGTAGGTAAATAAGCAAAATTTACGCTTTTGGGGCACTGAAGATCCGCGTGTAACCCACGAAGAGCAATTACACCCGGTCAAAGTCACTGTGTGGTGTGCTGTTTTCGCTGGAGGAGTCATCGGACCTTCTTTCTTCGAGGACGTCGCGGGCCAAACGGTTACTGTGAATGGTGAGCGCTACAGAGCAATGATCAACGAGTTCTTTTTGCCTCAACTTGATGAATTGGAATTGGAAATCATGTGGTTCCATCAGGACGGTGCTACGGCGCACACTGCACGTGCCACAACTGATATGCTGAAGGATGCATTTCCCAGGCGCCTAATCTCCCATTTTGGCGATTTGCAATGGCCAGTATGATCGCCTGATTTGACCGCTGCAGACTTCTGTTTGTGGAGCTTATTGAAGTCGCGGGTTTATGTCAACAAGAATCAGATTCTTGCAACTCTTAAAGTGAGGGCCTATCGCCGGAAGTTTTCGCCAATGTGATGGAAAATGCTATAAAAAGGTCTCAAATGACAATCAACTGTGGCGGCGGCCATTTACATGACATCATATTCTCGACTTGATGTAAAAAATTAATAGACCAAATAAAAATAATCTACAAGAAGAATCAAAGTTTTTCATTTTTTTTTTTAAATTACAGCCAAAAAACATCGGAAGGTTATTTTTGCGCCACCCTGTTTATAGCAGCATGAGTTTTTTTGTATTCTTCTCCAAAACTCTGCAGAAATTCTTCTAATAAACAGTTACAAATGTTTATTGCTGCTAATAATCCTTCGGTCATGTATATGATTAAAAGCATCCATGCTACCGAATCATTAGCACCATCGACCAAATCATTGCGATTCATATCACTACTCGCATCAGCATAGTGTGCTGGCTTTAAAAATTTACTCGTGCCCTTCTGCTTCTTTCCACTGTTGAGTTCACTTAAACTTGCTGCTTTTATAGCAGTTTTATTTTGACACAAGTAAAAAATCGTTGATATAAAACTCTTTATTAAAATTTCGCACAATGAGTGGAAAATAAAGTGCAAAAGTTTTCTACTAACAAATTATTGAAATGGATAAACTTTAACGCAAAAAAAAAGTTTATTAAACGACTCGTTTAGTGTGCATATAAGTAAAATAGAACGAACAGTAGTTGGAGCTTTTATGGTTGGCGTTGAAAAAAAGTTTCACTTCCGCAGTCATCTGAAAACATATAAAAGTACGATGTAAATATTGCTTTAATAACTTCTTTTACAAATCATCACAGCAATTAAATAAAAAATTCTGTGAGAGCATCAGCCAACTCATCTGTCCAACCATCACTCCTGGTTCCTTACAGTACAGGTATCTATTGCAAGACAACAACACCACGGGGGATTATTAGCTCCCTAAAACAGCTATACAACATAGTTATCAGGGAAACTAATTCCTTGTCTCTGGTTTAACGCTTACACCACAGCCATAATATTTCAGCCAAAGTAGGCACCTTAACCATGATCAGCGCCGAAGTGGTGTGCAAGGAACAAACTCTCTGGGGCTTTGCTGATCCCAGTTCTGCCAATTTTAATCCTTGATTAGCATTTTGGAAGTTCAGTTTAACATTAGTTATACGGCTTAATAGAGTTTTATTTGCTACAGCACAAGAGACACTCCTTCCGCTCTATGCTCCACAAAGCAGAACGCCCTATTAAGAAGAGTGCTCTAGTTTGATGTATGTCAAGGCAAGACCTGCCCCACGGGGGGAGGTTTAAACAACAGCCAGAACGTTTCAGCCAAAATGCTCAGTGCCGGAATGGTCTGCAAAACAGAACCTCTTGGGGGCTCTACAATTTGACGTGAACATCCAACATATTTCGGTTCCTAGAATTTTATTTCCTACAAAAAATACTGCTCATGATTATTAAAAACTTGGTTCGCACAAACCGCAATACCACATATTTTTGAACCGAGTTTTTTAAAGTCATGACTAGAATTTGCTGTGGCAGTGAAAAATTCTTAAAGACAGAAATGTAGCCCATATAGAGTCGTGAGCACCGATATAAAATGTGTTTACTGTAGAAAAAGTAAAAAAAAAAAAATACAAAAACGATGGTATTTGTAGGCGTGGCAAAAAAAACTAATTTTTGAATCCTACGGCGTGACAGACATAATTTTTTTTATGGAAGGCGAACTACTTTGGCGCCTACTAAATCAAAACCAAGAGCTAAAGGGTGAGATAATTCGGCACATTAGCGACAGTGAACCTCAATTATGTCTCAGATTTATTGAAATATGACCATCGGATCGAGTTATGCTACCGAAGTTGTAGCAATCGTTAAATCGATATTTTGCGTCGCACATAATTGTCATAGATCTTTTTATGATGTTAAAAATTTTAAGCTAAAACTTCTTGTTTTATTTACAATTAATATCTTTGATTTTACCCACTAGAGTAAGACTGAAAAGTGCTTACAATACACTCATTTCAGTACGGAGAGAATTTCGTCACACTTTGCCCTAATAAGATTTAAATTTCTTGTATTATCATGTACCAACAGCTTAATATAAGATAGAGTACAAGTACGTCAAAAAAGGACCTTAAATTAACGCAAAAATCTAATGCCAAAATGTTTTGGTCGTTAACAAAATAAAGTTTTTCTACTCTTAGTTTACCCCCTTTTACTCCCTTGACTAACCTCTAAAAACATTTTTTTTTCTTCGATACACAAACAATGTTTTTGTAAATACTTCACATTTAATAATATAATATATTTTAATAATTATATTAACTATTTGTAAATATATATAAATTTTAATTTTTTTTTTTTTTTGTAAAAACCAAAGTATTAAGTCGTTATAGGATAATACTAGAGCGCTCGTTTCAGAGACATTGTATAAATTAATTAAAGAAATTGATATTGTTAACTAGTGTTTATTATAGTTCAAAGTTAATTTTTGATTAAAGCAATAAACAAATAAAGATAAAATAAAAAAAAGTATTTGCCTGATATATATTATTGATATATGAAATGTTCATAATTTGTTTGAAAATGTTTGCTACTGAACTACTGTGCCTGCTTTACATTTTTATGGTAATAAAAATCTGTTCACCAAGTTTGGCGGGAGCTGAAGGATAAACTTTATGTATTTTGGGTAGTTTTAAGTTGTATAAAATTAAATGAAGTTCACAAAAACTAATAGAGACAAGTTTATAACAAGATAAAAAAATACAGCTGGTTGCAATAAAATAAATGAATATTTAATTAGTTATAAAAACCATGTGAGATGTGAAATTATACACAATAATTAAGTGTTGGTGTACTGAGGCAATGTTTTCAGAATATAAAATAAACTTGTAAAATTAGGCGTAAGACGCAGATGGAAATATTTTTCGTTGTGTTCATTTTAGACAAGAAATTAAGTGAAAAATATTGATAGAAGGCTTTGGGTCGAATATGACTAAAAATATTCAACATTTTTCAAAAGTTTCTATGTCCACTGATGATTTGTGTAGCAATTGCGAAATGGTGATATATAACCCGCTAGTATTTTTTGATTGGTATCAATATTTTAAGGCTAGTAAAGTGAATATTAATAAATTCGAACTCTGCAAAAATGTGGATAACTGAACGGAAAAAAGATCAAACAATTTTATATTTAGCCGTTGCTTCTTTATATTGTATTATAATATTAATTATTTGCGCTCGACTTTTTTTATTGCAAAAATCTTTATTTCGTTTTATATAGTTTGAAATAAATCTTGGCCGATCACTTGTTTATTTCTTTCTCTTATTTTGTTCTAATTTTATTACTTTTTATAATTTTAATTTGTGCCAAGGTACTTAGGGCTGAAAAGTTTCTTCACGAACAGCGCCTCCGTGCCAAGGTCCTTGCAGCTCCCCGGGGCAGTAAGACCTTTTGGTATTTCATTAAGAGAGTAAAGAACAATGCTAGTTCATCAATCCCAACTCTCTTAAAGAATAACCAAGCATTCACCGATCCGGTTGACAAAGCTAACCTATTGGCCGAAATTTTTGCAAGCAATTCCTGGTTGCCGGAAAGCAGTCAACCACTACCCGAGCTCGAAAGAGTGTCTGTAACTATGCCGAAGATATTCTTCCGGGCGCGAGCAGTTAAAAGAGTTTTGGAAGACCGGATGGCATTCTAGCACTGGTCTTGATACAGTGTTCTTCTACGCTTGCGCGTCCATTAGCACGACTATTCAGCATACTTTACCATGCTGGTGAGTTTCCATCGTGCTGGAAGGTTGCTAATGTAACACCAATACCCAAAAAGGGTATGGCAAATAACCCCGAAAATTACCGCCTAATTGCAATTTTCTATACACTCTCCAAAGTAATGGAGAACATGGTTAACCATCGCCTTATGAGGTATCTGGAGTCGCATAAACTACTTTGTGATCGTCAATATGGATTCCGTTAGGGTCGTTCAACTGGCGATCTTATGGCATATCTCTCAGAGAAATGGTGCCACTCAATCCATCATTTCGGTGAAAGTAGAGTGGTGGCTCTGAATATTTCAAAAGCGTTTGACAGAGTGTGGCATGCTGCACTACTGGCAAAACTTACAGCTTTTGGTGTCGGTGATGACTTCTCTCGGTTTATATCGAGCTTTCTCAGAGACCGCACTATACGAGTTGTTATAGATGGGGTCTCATCAAACGAGTTCAAGATTAATTCAGGGGTACCGCAAGGCTCCGTTCTTTCTCCTACCCCATTTCTTATTTTCCTCAACGACCTTCTCTACCAAACTTCCAACCCTATCCACTCTTTCGCGGATGACAGCAGCATTTGTCACCCGTACTCTTTTAGTTATAGGCCCAGCCAATCAGAGATCGCTGCCAAGAGACTAAATATGAAGGATTCACTGAACAGTGATCTTCTATTAATCTCTGTGTGGGTCGTAAAAACAGGGTCGCCTTTAATGCTCGTAAGACCCAATGTTGCTTATTAACACACAAAAAAACGACCGCAAGTGCTGCTTCATCTGTACTCATGGATGGTATATATATTGAAGAATCGGATGTCTTGATGTTCTTGGAATGAAGATACAGTGTGATGTTCGCTGGACTGATCATATTTTTCATGTCTCTAAAGAAGCATTCAAGTGCCTCGGTTTTTTGAAACGGTGTAAGATGTACTTCACTCCATCCGATCTCCTTACTATTTATACCACCTACATCCGACCGAAAATGGAATACAACTCTCATGTTTGGACCGTTGCCTCAAAGTCTATTTTGGGGTTACTCGACCGTGTGCAGGAGAGGGCGAAGAAGCTCATCGGTGACAGTAGGGTATCCAACTCTATTGACTCACTGGAGCATCGACGCAGTGTGGGATGCGGTACTCTGTTCTATCGATACTACAATGGATTTTGCTCTGACGAGATTAACTGCATATGTAGGGGTCATCCCCTGAGTACTGGTCCAATATAAAAAATAAAAATAAAAAAAAATTATAGTATGTGATAAAAATTCTTAAAAATATGTATTGGGTTATTAATGCCTATGTGGGCAACATATGTCATAAGTATCAGATATCATTAACTAAAAATATTTTTATATACATTATAATTCAGTATTCGAAAGACGCAAATTGTGAATATATATATTTCTATATAGTAGAATACATATTTCGCTATAGTAATGTCTAATTTTGTGTCTTAAAAAATGTTTGGTGGGGAAGTTTTTTATTTGAAGAAAACGGATAAAACAAGCAAAGAGCTGTTCAGCCGATAAAGTTTCATGACGAAGAACTAGAATTAGTCGGCGAAGCCTGTTGTCAAACGCAAATCGAACTGACATTATCATTGAGAGTCATATACATATATCCTATTTTCCGGCGCTTAAAGAAATTGAGACTTATTGAAAAGCAAAGGCATTGGGTCCCTTGTGAATTGAAGCCCAGAAGATTTCGCATGTCGAAAACGATGCTTCATCGCTACAAAAAGAAGTAGTTCTTGCATCATATTGTTACTGGTGATGACGATAATCTCAAGTGTAAAAAGCCATGAAAAGCCCGGTCAAACAGCCAAATTAAGACCGAAAACGAATATCCATCATGCGAAGGTAATGCTCCGTATTTGATGGGATCATAATATGTTTAAATCGTGTCAGACGATCACAGGGAGCTATGTCGAAGATTGATTCGTTTGAAGAGAGCATTCGATTATAGCCCACTGGAATATTTGACCGACCACAATCTTATATATAGATATATATATATGGTGTGTCCACGATAGTAAATCGCAAAGTAAATGGACTGAATTGGATAAAGTCTATGTGACTTATCCGAATATACCCGATTGGTAACAAATATCAACTTCTTTTTATGAAAAAACAGGTCTTCCTCATGTTTTGGGGCCACATCCACGTCGTACACATCAATATTATAAATATTTTTTATAGTGGACGTTTTTGTAATTTCCCTACCTTCTAATTTCTTCGATAATTTTTTCGTTATTGTCCATTTTGTCTTCTTCCGTTAATATATTTTTTAAACTTTTACATTTTATGACAAAAATATACAAACTTCCAAATCAAGTTTTTTTGTTTTGTTGTCGTGAAAATCGACAATTATTCAAAAACTATGGCAATATCGGAAAGGGAAAGAGAGTCAATAATTTACAGAATAAAGAAGTCCGCAATAAAAATAAAATAGATCTTAATTTTATGCCGTTCCGTACTGCGGTTTTTTACTTCAATTCAAATTCAAATTCGTATGAAAAATCGCATCGTAGTAAATTATCGTTATATTGTATTCAGATTTTGCATACAGTTGTTGAAATGATTTGAATATCTGTTTAATTTTGTCCATGAATACGACTGTATGTATTTGGTTGCACGCAGACACATGCATTAAATTTGATCAAAATCGGTTACATGGTCTTATAGGGGCAAATATTGCCTCTCTTTTACCTCCGCCCTCTCTTCTCATCAACCAAGTTTTAAAAGCTTTTTCACTCTTTCAAACGTAGATCTATATATATAATAAATTTCATCAATATCGATTCAGCCGTTTAGTCGATAATCCGTACAAATTCGGCAACTTATGCCAAAAACTTTAGTTGCGTTGCTAGTAGCTAAAAATGTATTACAGATGGCAACTGGCGACTAAATCTGACAACTGAGTTGCTACTTTAAAATAATTTTGGCAACCAGAAATTTTTAGTTGCTGAATAGTTTTTGAAAGCGAAATACAGCGAAAAATAAAAATATTACTAGATCAAATTAACAAACAATTATTTTTCATCAGCACATCTGAAAATAGTTAAAACTAATATTAAGCAACAGTGTGACGCCCTTGCAGAAGAAATGCAAACTAACCCTTAAATTTCTCGTGAAGTTCGAACAAATGTAAAGCAACCGCTTAAGTAGTATTGGTCCACCAGTTCGTACACCCGAAGAAAGTAGATTTTGGGTTTATTTCAAATCAAAATTGAGAGAGAAAATGGCCAAAAACAGACCGTTTGTCTTTTTATACCCTTCACAAAAATGTAAAGGGTATTTATAAGTTTGTGATTCCGTTTGTAATTTCTACAGTTTTTTTTTTTTGCGACCCTATAAAGTATATATATTCTGAATCAGAATTATTGGAAAAGTCGATTAAGCGATGTCCGTCTGTCCGCTGTTGAAATACAGTTTCTGAGAAAACCATTAGACTTAGAAACTTTTTTCTTTCACCATTCTTTTACCCCATCGATTCATGGGTTTGCTATCGAAATTCAGTAATATCGGTTCACGTATAGCTGAGATATATTCAAAATTCCGAAAAAAGCCATTTTTTTTTGCAGTTTTGTATGAAATTTTTTTAAAACAACAAAGTTGTTCGTTTTGCTTCAAACTTCACACACTTATTAAGCATGGTGACTAAAAGGCAAAAAAAATTTTTTTTCAGATATCGGTCTATATATACCCGAGATATAGCCCAAATCGGATTTTTAATGAAAATGTCGCATAGGCGAAGCTAAATAACTTTTTTTTGCTCCAAAGCAGTTCTGGTAATAAAATTAGGTTACATAAATATGGAAAATGAAAATTTCCGATATCGGTCCATATATACCCCAGATATAGCCTAGACCGGGGTTTTTCATGAAAATGTCGCATAGGCGAGCTTAAACATTTTTTTGTGCTCAAAAGCAGTTCTGGTAATAAAATTAGGTAACATAAATATAGAAAGAAAATTTTCGATATCGGTCCATATATACCCGAGACATAGCCCAAACCGGGTTTTTCATGAAAATGTCGCGTAAGCGAACTTAAACAACTTTTTTGTGCTCAAAAGCAGTTCTGGTAATGAAATTAGGTTACATAAATATGGAAAATGAAAATTTTCGATATCGGTCCATATATACCCGAGACATAGCCCAAACCGGGTTTTTCATGAAAATGTCGCGTAAGCGAACTTAAACAACTTTTTTGTGCTCAAAAGCAGTTCTGGTAATGAAATTAGGTTACATAAATATGGAAAATGAAAATTTTCGATATCGGTCCATATATACCCGAGATATAGCCTAGACCGGGGTTTTCATGAAAATGACGCGTAAGCGAACTTAAACAACTTTTTTGTGCTCAAAAGCAGTTCTGGTAATGAAATTAGGTTACATAAATTTGGAAAATGAAAATTTCCGATATCGGTCCATATGTACCCGAGACATAGCCCAAACCGGGGTTTTCATGAAAATGTCGCGTAAGCGAACTTAAACAACTTTTTTGTGCTCAAAAGCAGTTCTGGTAATGAAATTAGGTTACATAAATATGGAAAATGAAAATTTCCGATATCGGTCCATATATACCCGAGATATTGCCTAGACCGGGTTTTACATAAAAGTGTCGCGTAAGCAAACTAAAACAACATTTTTGTGCTCAAAAGCAGTTCTAGTAATGAAACAAAGTTATATAAATATGAAAAATGAAAATTTCCGATATCGGTCCATATATACCGAAGATATAGCCTGGAACGGGGTTTTCATGGAAATGCCGCGTAAGCGAACTTAAACAACTTTTTTGTGCTCAAAAGCAGTTCTGGTAATAAAATTAGGTTACATAAATATGGAAAAAGAAAATATCCGATATCGGTCCATATATACTCGAGATATAGCCTGAACCGATATTTCCAATAACATTTTTTTTTTGCTGAAAAGCAGTTCTTGTTATAAAGAAGGTAACGAAAATAGAGAAAATTAAAATTTCTGATATCCGTCCATATATACCCGAGATATAACCTAAACCGGGGTTTTCATGAAAATATCGCGTAAGCGAATTTAAACAACTTTTTTGTGCTCAAAAGCAGTTTTGGTAATGAAATAAAATTCCCGAGATATAGCCTAAAACGGGTTTTTCATGAAAATGTCGCGTAAGCGAACTTAAACAATTTGTTGTGCTTAAAAGCAGTTCTGGTAACGATATAAGGTTATATAAATATGGAAAATTAAAATTTTTGATATCGGTCCATATATACCCTGATCGATTTTTCCATTAAATTTTTTTTTTTTTTTTTTTGCTGAAAAGCAATTCTCGTTATAATAGAAGGTTACTAAAATACAGAAAATAGAAAATTCCGATATCGGTTCATATATAACCGAGCATATTCAGGTCACATTTTTAATATACTAGACATATTCGTGACTATCGAGAAGGGTATTTTAGATTCGGCCCAGCCGAATATACTACACTCTTACTTGTTTACTATCAGGCTGTTCAGAAACGCTTCCAAAAGAAAAAATCGGTTCGCAGATGGCGGAATTATTTCAAAAATAATTTTTAAACGGCCATTTTCCTCTTTTTGACGCCTTTTACCACGTTTATACGTGCGGGTTATTTGCAAATAAAAATATTGTAAATAGGAAAAGCTGCGGCATAAACAGTAAATAATTTTTTTATTTGCGAATCGCTAACTCGCGAAATCAACTACTGATTAAAAAACTGTTTGCAAATTATATATAAAAAGTTGCCACATAACTTGGCGTTTTCACAGCTTTTGTCGATATGGTACACTAATAACGTAAACCTTTTTTACGGAAACAAATACTCCGATTTTTTCATTTCTATTATTTATTTAGTTTTTTATTTTTCTTTTTTAATATTAGCAATGAAAATGCTGTTTACAATAACAGTGTTACCAGCTATTTATATTTTGAACATATGCCATATCAAAAAAAAAAAAAACAAGTGAAACTTTCGTGGACAAATCGACGTTTAAAAAGCGAATTAGTTAATTGCAAATATGTAGTTTTTCTGCGTATAAACGTAATATTTATTGGGTAACTTTCGGAATAAAAATTATCTTAACTTGATTCTCGGGGTTCATAATATCTACATACCAAATTTTATTTAAATAGGTTCAGAGCCTTAGGCGTGAAAAAGTAACAGTTGTGAAAAAGATTTACACCTTACTTACGGCCTTATGTGATGATGGACCAGTTCAGAGTGAATTATTCACGATTCACCAGCACCCCCGTTACTAGGATCACACAAGAAGCAATTTTTGCCATATGTTTGTAGCCATATGGACTTCTTGTTGAGGAGTTTGGGCCTTCTAATCCCTCCTGTATTGATTTTTTCAGCAATCAACGAAAAACAAGACTTAATGAGTTGGTAGGCCGAAGCCCACTAAGAGCATCAGCCCTTAAACCAACTCCCCCGTCGACCATCACCACTTTACGATATAGGTATCTGTTGTTAAGGCAACAGACTTTCGAGAGGCTCTTAGTCCCCGAAAAAAGTCACACACAAAACAACAGGCAGCCGGAGTTCCTTTCACATTGATAATATTAGTAAGGATTTACTTAAGTTGAAATAAACATTATTTCTCTTTTGGGTGACAGCTGTAACCGACAAAAATTAACAAACGCATCACGTGAATTTAACAGAGGAAAAAAACCATTCCAGGTGCAATTATCCTTTAACTATTTCTGCAGACAACTTGATAAATTACCGCACAATTAGATGACTTTCTGCTAAAACGGAGCAAAAGACGTAAACAACCAGCGAAAATAAACGTTAAATGCAACTGATAAAAAATATATTTTATAGCAATTTAATTTTATGGACAACATTTTATTATGAAATAAAAAGCAAAAATAAATAAATAAGAACTAAATTACCAACAGCCTGAAAAAAGAAAATACAAATAAAACTGCAAAATGCGACGTGCTTTCGATGCCTAGAAAAACTAGAATAAAATAAAGAAAATGCTCTGCCTTCAAAGGGCAGCGAAGGCGGTCGTAACGCCTTCAGAAAGTATATTATCCTTCACGCATATTAAAACAGACATAAATAATAATGATTTTGTCATTAAATCAGGCAAAAGTTTTTTGTGGCCGGAATAAATAAAAACGTTAAATTAAAATTGTTGAGAGTTTTTAGCAGCATGTGCCGGTTGTGTGCAACTCCCATCAGGCACAGGTGTAAATCGCTTTTGCTGCAAAAAGCTGTCCGTGGAAAATGTTCTTTACAAATAACCTCATGGTTGAACACTTTTCATTCGGCTGTGTATTCATTCATTGGCTGCTAAAACCAACACCAACATTAAAACAATTGTCCAAGTTAGTTTCATCCTGTTTGTTGATTACTTTTTATTGTGAAAATACTCGCACCAATAATATATAATGGCCAGCAACAACAATGGTGAGCAAAAACTTTTACAAACTGCATTGTGCTTCAAGTTGCTAAAAACGATAGCGATGGTTTGTTTTAAATGAGCAACAGTTTCCATTTTAACGCCTCATTAATTTGACTTAAACGCAGCCACATTGCAATTATAAAGTCAGGTGGCTGATGAACAGAGCCGGGTGCTGGGGGCACCCCTTTTGAGAGAATGCAATACTAAGTTGTTTCTTTTTTCGGAAAGGAGTGAGTGCAACAATATAAAAAAACAGAATGAAAATTTTCTATAAATGCTAAAAACAGCACTTGAAAAAATCTTTGTAGTATAGGGAAACTTATTTTTAACATTTATCCATATATTTTTAAGCACTTATGTATATGTATTGCTTACTACAAATATATTGTTACGAATTTGCATTACTTTTAACCAATTGTGCAGCCATTGATGTAAAAGAACACAAACTTCAAAGCAAATAAGTCACCAATGGTTTTATTGTTGTTGTTGCGTTCTTAATGTTTCACAAGCATGTGTGTGATTTTTATGTGCGTAATAAAATTATATTTCTACATTTGCGTCTAGAATTCTCGGTAGCGGGAAGCCTGACGAACAATGTAGAATATACTAAAGAAGAATAAAAAGTAGACAGATATTCGGCAGAGGCACAGTTTAATTTGAAACGTTGTAAAAGACAGTCATAAGTCAGACAAGTAAGCATGTCTAGTGTTTTAATATACAGCGGTAGGAAGTGTAAATAAAGTTGTAAAGTCTTTAAATACTGTGTCTGTGTCATTATTTGTTTGGCAATTGAATAATCTGCAAAAGCGTTTTTATAAGTAAAAACGTAACAATATTATAACCAAAAAGAGTTGTATGGCTTTACAAAATGGTCATAAGTCTGATGGTGAAAATCACTGGACTCTGCAACCAACGGACTGCAAATTGAGAAAGTCAGTCAAACCATGGCAATACTAACCACAGATGCCATTAGGACAACACCAATTAAAGCACTTATGAGCTGGATGCCATATGACTTGGAAGTCATGCAGCTAGCAACCACGATCAGGCTGAACTCGACAGGAAGATTGATCCAAAGACCTCGGGGGCACGCCAATATACTTGAGCTTGAAAAAGACTTAGTCCTCGATCCACTTGACTACTGAATCTCCAAAGCATTCCTCTCAAGAAGCCAAATCGAGGAATCTCCCTTAGAATCTGGATGGATCTAGAAGGGGGGAAAGAGTTTCGGGAGGCGTTTAAGTATAAGAATTCAACACCAAAATATCTTTCAGACTACTAGGCGGACGCTCTGAAATATCGGCTATAAATAAAATTGCTAGATAGCCGACATTTAATATTCGGCAGAGATATCATGATAATAACGGACAGCAAGGCTGGCATCAATTCCCTGAATGAAATATATACAATAGTTCCAATCTAGTACAGAAATCCCGGGCATCTTTAAATAAGATGGTGCGGCATTCAAACTTAACCCTAAAATGGGCACGTGGAAACGGGCCCAATATCGATAACAACATCGCTGACGAATTAGCCAAAAAAGGAACAACCCTAGAGGATAGGGAGATTGATCTTATTTTGCAGACAACCCCTGTCAGCGTGCTGGAAAGAGATAAAGCTTCAAACGCTGAAACGCGCCCAAGGAAGATGGTTCCAAAACCCACATCCCTTTTATCAAGAAATTTTTGGACGTACATTAACTTGAAGAAAACAGGAAAACCCTTAAATCTACCCAGATATCACCTTGGAGCCACTGTAGCTGTAATCATTGGCCATTACCCGTTTTGGAATCATGCCAGGAGACTTGGTCAACCTTACAATGACTTCTGCATGAGACGAATACGAGAAGGAGACGGCCCTTCACCTTCTCGCAATATGCATGGCATTGGAACACCACCGCCTAAGATATCTAGGCGAGCGGAGTTTTCAATTGTCTATAATGGCTGGTCTCAGTCAATCTGCCCGTACTGGCCTCATGCATAAGAAGCAGCAGATTGCTTGTAACGCCACATTAAGCGGTTTCCCACCTTTCTCCACCCCACAACCACTATATTACCGTTTTCTACTTCACTGAACTATCTCCCTCTTCTTCTTTTTCTTCTACGCAAACACTAAGATAACCGATAAGCCAACGGATGAGCTAGACAACTAAGGATACTCGGTCCAACAGCGGCCTGCCTACCTAACCTACCCTAATAATATTATTAACTACTTATGTATATATATCAGAACTATTTTATATATTTAGGTTTCTAAATTGCTTAAAATCTCGTTGGATTTTTTTTATTTCCCTTTGTACAATCATAAACACCTTTTTGACACAGACCCGGTTTAAATTAAGCAAAGCAAACAATTTACACCCACGCTAGTGATGTCACCCAGTTAAATGCGCCTTGGAACGATAGACTGTATAATTGAAGAACTAAGTTATTCTACAAAACTACAGGATGGCCCAAAAGTCCCCAAGGAGCTTGGAAATTTAATAACTCTTCCGTTTTTAAAGAAAATTGTTTACACTTCGTATATAACTTAATGTCACTTAATTAATGCAAAAAAAAAATTGCTTAGTTCATTTTCTAAATTTTACCCACAATATAATAAATACCAATACGGTATAATATGTATTAATACACAAACGATTATATAAAATATGTCACAAATGTCGAGAACTTGGCTTGTAAGCCGACATCTTTAATCGAGAATATCTTTATGATGCAGACACAAATCGAATATTATTTCGATGGTATTATGTTTACAAATATCAAGGATTATTGTATGACATCTGTGATATATTTATTTCGACTACCACTTATCGCTACATCCATCTATTGCAAAACGGCGGAAGCAAAGCTGTACACCTAATATAATTTTTTTATGTAGCATTAAAATTTGTTAACTAATTGTTAGTTTTTTTAAGGAGATACATTAAATAAATAAAAACAATTGGTGACCCCGATGTAGCGTACGTAAAAATAAAACTTAAATAAAAAGTAAACCTAGATTTATTATTCTAGTTGAAAATTTGTTTAAACTGCTGTTTTAATATATTCTATGTTTGAGGGAGAAATAAGCTGCTGTTGTGTGTAAAAGAGGAAAGAAAACGTAAAGACGATCGCAGTCAGAATCTTGATATAGCGCTCGCTGACAGCGTTCTCATCTCGGTGCGTTTTGTGCGAAAAATGCTTTAGCCAGTGCGCTTTTTAAATTTCAGTGGCACCAAATCATATTCAACTCAACTTTTTGTTGTAATGTAAGAAAAAAGTTTATTAATATTATATATTTTTTGAGCTTAAAATTAAGAGTTGTTTGTAATATGTTGTTATTTGTGTTTTTTTTTTGTTTGTTTTTACCTATGTATGTATCTATGTATCTGTAAGAATTTAAAATATTTACTTTTCAATTATATGAAAGGAAAAGAAAATGTTTTTATTTCAAGTTATGTATTTGTTTTTGTTTTTCAAAATGTTTTTAGAAATATAAAAATTTAAATAAAATAAATATTATTTGGCCTGAAGTAGCTATCCGAAGGAGAGCGAAATATTGCCAGATAAAAGAAATTTAAAAAAACCAAGACAAAAAATATATAATATTAAAAAGAAAAAGAAATAATAAAAAAGAATATATAAGCATAAAAAAGTTTATTTAAATGTCAAAAATTTTTTAAATCGTTTTGCGGATCACGATCAGAGCTCGGAGTAATAATGCGGATAACGTAATATATCATACTCGTATGCACAAAGATAAACAATCTTGCTGAATACAGAAGTCCATATTTATGATGACGTGAATTAGTTACTGCTTTAGTGGTAGTTGATACATCACCAAATAATTAATAATAAAATTATTTGTTTCAAAATCTTCTCCCTCAAATTACGGAAATCTTCAGCTTTAAAGTGGTTGAGGGTGTTTTCTTTGATCTGTCAAAAGCATTTGATTTAGTGGACCATGATATTTTATGCCAAAGACTTCGGTTTACTGGATTGCAACATAATTCTCTTGCTTTGATTAAGAATTATTTGAGAGGTAGGAATCAATTTGTGACAATAAATAATGCAAGTAGTGAAAAGGTAGCTGTACTGTCAGGGGTTCCACAAGGAAGTGTATTAGGACCACTTTTATTTAAAATTTACATCGATGATTTGAAAAATATAACATTTGATGCATTCTTTATAAATATACATATGAAAAAGTTCTACAAACGCAAATTGAACATGATGCTGTGATCTTGTCAGAATTTCTAACGCTGAATAAATTGATGTTGAATGCTAAAAAAACAAACTTTATCAGGTTTAAGCCGTATGTTTATAGAAGAGAAGAATTTATGGAAATACACATTGATGGAAACACGATATGCGAATCTGAAAATTTCAAATATCTTGGCATTAATTTAAGTCATAATCTTCTGTGGGGTAGTCATATAACTGCCTTGAAGGCAAAAATTTCTTCCGGGATTGGTGTTCTTTATAAATTTAGAACCAAATTGCCTACTAGAACGAAACTGTTACTGTATCAGTCATTAGTTCACTCGCATCTTACATATCTTCCAATAATTTATGCATCAAAATCAAGTACCATATTAAAGACGTTACAATCGGCCCAGAATAAGGCTTTGAAAACTGTGTTCAACCTTCCAATAAGATTTTCAAGAGTAAGCCTTTTCCAAAACTATGACAAATCAATCCTTCTAATAAGAGGATTTTTTAAATACCAACTGCTTCTATATGTTTTCAGATGTATAAATAGAATTGGTTCGCATTCTGTTTTATTTCAACAGAACATATCAACATCCAGGATGAATACTAGACAGTCAAGAGACCTGAACATTGTGCGGTGTCGCCTTGAGCTTACTAAGCAGCGCATTAAATTTAGCGGTCCAAGTGAATACAACATGCTACCAGAAGGTTTAAAAAATATTTCGGTGTTATCAACCTTTAAAAATAAATTAAAAGATTATTTGCTTGAAAATGTAAGTTTACTTCTTGCATATGAGAATTAGTCAATTCTTTTTGTGTTCAGTTTCTAAGTAATTTTTGTGCAATTTTTTATAACACATTGCAAACATGTATTGAATTTTTTTACGAAATTTTACCTATGCCCTTAAGCCTTTATAAAGACATTTGGCGCTGAGGCATAAAAATATTACAGTGTAATTACAATAATATAGAAATAAATACACTTATAAAAAACAAAATTGTTATAATTCTGGCAAATTTTCATATATTTCAATAAATTCTTTAAAGACACCCACTCTAGCCAACTGATTGTCATCGTTCGCTTACGAAAACAGATACGAAATTTACACTATGTTTGATAGAATTGCTCTTAATAGAGTTTGATGGCTTGTAGTGTGATTCTCTAACTATAAATGATCCGATAATCTTAAATTTTATCGACATATGTATATCATCCAGTAATGATTGTATGTTCCTGCAATATAATTTTAACGATGAATAGGCAATAAAACTAATAGCTGATTTCGGTTAAGAGCGAATATAATTAAATAGTGTTGTTGAATAACAAATTTGATAAATCATTATAATTATTGTAAAGGTACTATTGTCTTAATAAAAGTTCCAGAATCGAGGCCAAGTTTGATAAACCCGAGTTCTATTTTTGAATGAATTTGATAGCATGCCATCATCCGGTGCTATTAGACTCAGTTTGATAGTCTAATAGCCACTTAAAAGGCTGTTTCATTATCGTGTTCTTAATATAAAAATATTTTACTTTTTATAATGAAAAAGGGTTTTTTAAAAATGAAAATAATAATTCTAAACATGGTGCATTTTTGTTGAAACAACGCGGTAATACAGAGGTTGTTACTTACAGACCTACGGCTGAAAATCTATGGAGTAGCGATGACAATGGACCCCTCCAAGCGATTGCGTCATCTACTTCACGGAACAAGCAGAAGAAAAGAAGATTTAAAGCTAGTATTGAGTCTACAAGTAGGAGAAAATGTGCTCCCGTTTACTCACGTTTTCCATCTCCCCCAGGCGTGGTAATGTTTCGCAAATCTTAAAAGATATGACCCCTGTAAAAGTTTTCGAGAAACTTTTAGACGATAGAGATTATCACAAAACAAATTACCGTCCATGCGGGACAAAACAACAGGCACGATAGCTTCTTCACTAAAGAGGAGCTCTGTAAATTTTTGAGCATACTGATATTTACCGGGTATCATAAATTACCTAGTGAAAGGTCATACTTCAACTTAGATAAAGACCTGGGTGTGTCATTAGTTTCAGAATGCAAGTCAAGAAATAGATTCTAAGAAATTAAAAGGAACCTGGATTTTGCAGATACGAGTAATACTATGGCTATGACATCTAATGATAAAATGCTCAAAATGCGTCCACTTTGTGATGTTCTGCAAACAAATTTTTGTCAATTTGCAATGCAGACATGAAAATTTATGGATTGACGAATCGATGGTTAAATATTTTGGTCTCCATTCAGCCAAGCAATTTATAATGTGTAAACCTACACGATATGGTTATCGTAATGGGCCATTGACCAGCGAATACATTCGAGGTATACATATTATTATAACATACGAGGACTGTTTTTGAGCTTAAAACACACAGAAGCTATTAACATATGAGTATAAGCCTCTACTCTAAGGGAATATATGGAGTCGACTTCGCTAACCTTTTGAATATAAGAACGTTGAACGTCGCATGTACTGTACTATTATTTTTTAAAACTCAACTTCAGTGATAGAAGTTGCCACAAATAAATTCAAATACAAACACTTTTATACAAACACTTTATTGTAGAAAAACTTTCGAGACTACCAATGAGCTTCTATAGAGCCTATAGGCTCTCGTGTTGTAAAGTCGTTGCTATCAAAAGCGCCAACAAACCCAGAAGAACATGCTGTTTAATTCGACAATTTTTTTCACAAATTACGATCTTCTTGTAGAGTTGAAGAGCCTTGGATACAGAGCTACTGGAACCTTGCGCGAAAACAGAACAAAGCGATATCCATTGATTTCGTCAAAGGATATGCGTAAAAACCTAGAGTCGGACATGAACATAGCTTTTTTTTTTTTTTTTTTATTTATTTATTTACAAGTCTATGAATTACAAATTCTTACAGACTTTTTAAATTGAAGTTACAAATAAATAATTTAATTAAATTCAAAAATATAATAATTTAAGAGTTTAAGGAATAAATAATATTACGTTTTATAACATCATCATTTAAGGAGAAATCCATGTGGCAATAAAGCTTATTGAAATCTTTGCAGCATTTAATTAGAGATGCAGAGTTGGCATAATTTGTTCTAAATGTTTTTATCATAAGCGGAAAGTAGAAGCGTGAAGAGTAGCGTGGGACATTAAAAGTTAAATTGCTGACCAGAAAACTTGAGTAAATATTAATTAATTACTTTCCAAACAAACATTACGTTCAGCATAGTTCTGCGACTATGCAAGGATGGTAACTTAATAAGTGTAAGTCTCGCAGAATAAGAGGGAAGACTTCTTGGATTCCATTGTAATCCTCTTAGACAAAATAATAGAAATTGTTTTTGCACTGCTTCAATTTTACCAATGTAAACTTTGTATGTTGGATCCCATATAGTTGAGCCATATTCCAGAACTGGCCGAACAAAAGATGTAAACAATTGTTTAGTGACATAAGGGTCATCAAACTCCTTAGCCCAGCGTTTAATAAAACCAAGAAGACTTCTTGCCTTATTGGCAACCAAAGTAATGTGTTGAATAAAGTTAAGTTTTGAGTCTAACATGATTCCCAGATCCTTAAAAGTATCAACCTTATCCAACTCGTAACCACTCAGAAAGTATTTAATGTTTAAGTGGCATTTTCTGAAGAAACAAATATACTTGCATATTTTTTAAATTTAATTTCATTAAATTTGCACTGCACCACGAATATAGCGAGTTTAAGTCATCTTGAAGAAACTTGTGATCAATATAATTGTTGTAGCATAGCTTTGATAAAGCAAACGAAATTCTTATGATTAGGTGGAAAGATAATAATGTTTGCACGATTGGAACAAATTTCGATACCTTGGAGGCTATTTTTTTTAAATCTTCGACCAGTACTGAGGGGATTACCCTTACAGTGCATGGTACTGGAACTAGGAAAATAGGTTATAAGGAGGAGGAAAGAGGGAGTAGTGTTTGTGGAGGTTTAACTTCAACAATAACAACCCGAAAGGCCAAAACAAACTCTATTACAGCATTTAAAATGTTGGAATTACATTAGTTAAAACTGATCAGTGTCCAGTGTATATACCATCGGCACTGCTCAGACTAATGAAACTTAGTCCAACACCTTCCACACTGCAAGATAATGAAGTACATTCAAAAAAATTAATTATGATCATATAAAGAAAACACGGAAACAGTAAAAATAAAACACGTATACACAGTTTGCTATTTATTCCGGTGGAATTTGGGTTCATGCGAAATTAATTATGATCATATATAAAAAATACGGGCAGCAGTAACAAAACACGTGCGCACAGGATGGAAGACATAACACTACTCTACCTAAAACACTATTGGAAAAGATAAAAGATGGAGTTCAATGGAGAAGCAAAAAGTTCACGTAAGCATACCTCACGTTTTAGAAAGTTACAATAAAGCTATGGGAGGGGTAGATCAGATGGATCAGTCTATAGGAATGTATGGAATTGCTGTCAAAGGTAAGAAGTGGTAGTGGGTCTTGCTTACTTGTTTTTTATCTTGGGCCAGTACTCAGAGGATAAACCGTACATATGCAGCGCATTGTACTGGAACTAGGAAAAGAGGTTACGATGAGGAGGAAAGGGGGAGTAGTGTTTGTGGTGGTTTAACTTTACCAAAAACAACACGAAAGACTAAAAGAAACTCTATTACAACATTAAAAATGTTGGACTTATTACTAATATTATATGATGGTTTGTTATCATTCGTCTAGCTCAAGTTCAATCCTGGCTAAAGCCAAGAAATATTTTTAATTATAACAATAATTGCAGCGATCAATAACTCTTGATCAAAGAAGACAGGAAAAAATAATTGAATACACTAGGACTATTTCAAATGCATGAAGATTATATTGCTAAATCCAAATAATCGTGTGGATCAATTATAATTTCGCAGATACGAACATATCTAAGTGACAAAAAGGACCATAAATGTAGGCAAACATCTTCCGCAATTGAAAGAGAAGAAAGCAAAATAATGGCCACAACCCCGCAAAAATACCAAGTCAACATCGATGTGTTATATGCTCAAATCGAGTACAAACATCATGTAGTAAGTGCCTGAAAACATTTTGTTTGGAAAGAGGATGTTTTTGCAAAATACCTCAAACTCAAAATATCTATTTTTTTTCCTTAAATCTAGTAATAAAGTTTGAATTTTAAAAATCGTTCACCATGTTCATTTGGGTGTTAATGGGTTAAACGATCGATAGGAATTTTAGCATTTTTTCTTGTTCACCTTTGATATGAAATATTTCTCTTGCTTTTCCAACACCTCAAATGGAATGTTAAATAAAGTAATTTTAGCCCCTTTTTAGATCACAAGCTCCTGTTAAGCAGAAACCGAACTGCTATTAACGTCAACTGGCTTGTTAACTAAATTTGTGTGTTTTAAAATATTTTTGTGTGTAAACATCTCCACTACTGCCATGTTTGGAACCATTTGAGAGCAAAGTGCCCAGCAGTAGTAAAACCCAACTCGGCATCAGTAAACCCGTTACGTTACAATTACCTCAAACAGCAACAACACCAACAACAACTATAATAATGATTTAGCAATTTTAGTTCACTTTAATTACCCGCCACATTTCATTTTCATCCATAAAGTCACGTGAATCTGTACAATTAGATGAGATGGGTTTTTAAATGGCCAGGATGGAGCACTGAGGAGTTCAAGCAACAGAAAACAAGTAACAAACAAACTTGGGATTTTGTTTACACCCAAAGATAGACAATGTCGTGCTCGGTGTTGTTCCTTGTAGATTTTTGTAGACATTATGATAAATATTAAAAGGATATTGTTATCTTCTCTGTTTACTTGAAAGTAAATTGTTGTTTGAAACTGAAAATTTCCTTTCGCTTGGCGAAAATACTTAAATTGAAAAACAAGACCACTTAGATAAAGGTATTTTTCTTATTTAGTGTTAATAAGCTATTTGGCTGCCTGACTGGGTGTTTGGTATTTTTGCTAAATTACACAAGATGCTACCTACATTTCAGAGGCAGCAGAGAAAGAAAGCTACATTGCTTCGCTAGCATCATCATTTAATGATGCTTACATTTTTTTTGAAAACTTATTTTGTTTGTTTGGTGTTATTTTTATTTAATAAACAATGTGTGTGTTAATGACACTTTTCTGTATTCTTTTAGGTTGCTCAAAAATTAACCACGCAGATATAATTAAAACAGTAAAGAAGAAATATTAATGAGAAAAAACAAACCGCGTAACATGTCTGCACTTTGAGACGTTTTCGACGAGCAAGGAGAGCAACGGTAAGTAAATTTTCTATAAGTGCGGGTAGATATCAGGCGCCTGAAACCGTCACGTTGTTCGTTCGTGGCGTCTTTTTAAACTGTTGTATATTATTTAGTTAATGGGGTGCCAGCGCACCATTACAAGGTACACGACTGGGCAGCATGCCTAAATAGTAAGAGCTTATGATGCATCTGACGAAATATTGACGAAACATCACGTGACTCATTTTTGGATGAATGGTTGAATTGAGTAGCAAACTTGGGACGACGCCAAACCACATGAAGCTTACAGCTTATCAATGCATCCACAAAGAGTTAGTACTTAGTGCGGAGTGATGGTAACCGAATTCGTTTGGCCCAAATTGCATAATATAGACGTAGAAGGCATGTGGTTCCACCAGGCTACTATGAGCCACAGAGCTGACGCCACGATGTACTTTCTTCATCAACGATTTGAGGGTATAATAATCTCTTTTGTAGAGGTGGCGTGAATTTCGCACCAAAATCGTAAAATATGGCTTCGTCGTAGACTTTTTCGTGTGTGTATTCCTGAAGTCACTAGTTTATGTTAAAAAAAAACTGCTCCGATCACAATAGCTATTGAAAGTAGGACTGTTCGGATCTATGCCACCTTGAGGAGTTGTGGCGGATAATTTAAAGGTGTCATATTCCATAAACTATGACATTCGAGGGCTAATGCCCCATTCGCTCTTTGATTATTTAACTATACAGTTGCAAAGTAAACTTGCAATGCTCAGCATGGGTGGGGTCACGAAGCCCAAGATGGTATTAATAGTACATTTGTAGCGTCGCTTTGACTAACTATAACGAGCTATGCCTTCACATAGGAAGTTGCAGCATGGCTAACTACGATATACCTTTAGAAAAATTGTAAACCAATGCAGTTAGTTCAGGTAAACTGTTAACCGGCGCAAAACTTTCGAAGACTGAGCAACAAAAATAACAAGCCTGACCGCACTTAAGAAATAATTACAATGACGTGAAAGCTGTTCTTCAGCCCAGAGCTGCTTTACGACTCTACCTCATGTTTTTCCAACTCCATATCTACCCGCTCTCAAAGAAAAGTTACATTTTTAAAACAATTTTTATATATATATTTATATATATATTTTTTTTTATCTTGGACCAGTACTCAGGGGATAGCTCCTACACATGCAGTGCATTGTACTGGAACTAGCAAAATAGATTATGAGAAGGAGGAAAGGGGGAGTAATGTTTGCGAACTTAACACATGGAACGACCAAAACAAACATTATCACAGCATTTAAAATGTTGAAATTATAATAGTTAAACCAGATCAGTGCCCAGTGTATATTCCTTCGAAACTGCTCAGACTAACAGAAATTAGTTTAAAACCGCGCACACCATAAGGTAATAAAATACATGAGAGGAACATAAAAAAGAAATTAATAATACCAATTGGAGAAAAAACAAACTGCAGTAAAAAAATAAAATAAAAAAACACGTACACACATGATGCAAAACAAAACTCTACCTATTCCGGTATAATTTCATGTTTTACAAATTAATAATAAACATAAGTACAGGTATAGAACGGAACAGAATGAAAAGCACGTGTGTACAGAACGAGAGACAAAACACTACTCCAAAGTGAACAAGGTGCTTAAATTTTCATTTAAGCACATAGTTTTAATTGTCAAATACCAATAGCAGCTAAAGGCACCCACAGACGATATGTTTTTACGTCTGTTTTTTAATATGTAATTCCTCATGTGTTTTTTCATGTCTGTCAAATTAAGTATGTTTCGTGCGAGAGGGTTTGGGTGAAGTTCCAATTTGCTGACATACCTTGTCGCATGCTCTGAAAACTCATCTTTTGCCAGTGGAACACACAGATCCTTGTGAATTCGGGAGTTTTTTACGTACCATGGAGCTGCAGTAATTGTTCGAAGAATTTTGTTTTGTCGCCTTTGAATTTTTTCAATGTTTGACGCTGAGGCGGTGCCCCATAATTGAATTCCGTAGCGCCATATAGGCTTTAGTATTGCGTTGTATAACAAAAGTTTGCAATCTAATTTCAATGTAGAATTTCTGCCCATAAGCCAATTTAATTGCGCTGCTTTTAATTTTAGCTGAGTGACTTTCGCGTCAATGTGAGGCTTCCACGTTAACCTACGGTCGAGATGAATACCAAGGTACTTGACTTCACTTTGCTGCGGAATAGGTAAATTGTTAATTTGGATAGCTGAACATGTTTGTCTACGCAGTGTGAATGTAACGTGAGTACACTTTTGTTCATTAACTTTAATTTTCCAAAGTTTTAACCACATCTCTAATATTGAAATATACTCCTGCAAATTTCGCGAAGCTACTTGATGGTTTTCATGTACGCTGCAGAATGCTGTGTCATCTGCAAAAGTTGAGGTGTGAATATTAGATCTGGTTGGCATGTCAGAAGTGTAAATTAAATATAAAGTGGGTCCCAGAATGCTACCTTGGGGAACTCCTGCCTCGATTGGCTGAGTTGGGCTTATAAAGTCGCCTTCTCTGATAACAAACTTCCGGCCGCATAAATAGCTTTCCAGAAGCTTATGAGTGTTTGCAGGCAAGTTCAACTTTATTTTGTGCATTAATCCCTCGTGCCACACTTTATCAAACGCTTGGGAAACATCAATAAATAGAGCTGAGCAATACTTTTTATCCTCAAAAGTCTTTCTTATAACATTAACTAGTCTATGCGTTTGTTCAATGGTGCTGTGTTTAGCCCGAAAACCAAATTGATGATCAGGGATGCATCCTACATCATTCAATATTGGAGTCAACTTCGCCATTAACAATTTTTCGAAAAGTTTTGAAATTGTTGGCGACTTATTGGTCTATATGACTCTACTTTAGTGGGATCCTTCCCTGGCTTGGGTATCATAGTAACCATAGACACCTTCCACTCTGCAGGATAGTATTCTAGGCGCAAAATAGCGTTAAAAATGAAAAGAAGAATTCTTCTAGCAACACGAGGTAACTGTACAAGCATTTTGTCAGTAATTTTGTCAAAACCTGGAGCTTTTTTTGAGTTTACTTTATTTATAACGTTTTCGACATCTTGAAAACTAAGTCTCAAAGGCACAGGCGGTCTAACAGCATATGGCGGAAATTCAGCAACATCATCCACTGTATCATTTGCAGTAAAAACGTTTTTCAAATGATTAACATACACCATCCCTTTTTCAGAATCACTTCTTGCCCAGTCACCAGATGAAGTTCGCAAAGGTGGCTTACCTATTACGGGTCTTTTCAGACCTTTTGTCGCTTTCCATAAAGAATAGTCGGTTTGCGGGCTACCATCAAGACCTTCTAGATAATTTTTGAGGGAAGCCATTCTTTGGATTTCAAGCAGATTTCTTAATTGATTTATGCACTCCCGTAGCCGGCTTTTAAGCTGGGGAGACCTTCGAAGTTGCCACTCTCTTCTAACTCTTCTTTTTTCTGACAGAAGTTGCTCTATTTCAGACGAATACGTTCTATTGCTCACATTTCTGGATCTTGTATGGCTAGTGGTAGCATGTTGTACGGCCAGTTTAAGGTCTTCAGAAAAATCTTTAATTGATATATCAACATCCTCAGGGGTTCTCAAGGCAATATTTTCTGTACAATGAGTACTCAAATATTTCTTATATTTTAGCCAATTAACTCTAGTTATGGCGAGCGTCAAGTCACTAAACGGGGAGCCAACCTCCTGGGGGAACGAAACGGATATTATAGTGGGTGAGTGGTCCGATGACAAATCTAATGAAGACTCTACTTGCATCCCTTCTAAACGAAAATTTTTTGCAACTCCAAAATCTATAACATCTGGGATCTTTCGTCGGTCTGAGGGCCAATGAGTGGGATGTCCGCTTGAAATCACATCTAAGCCCAGTTTGGAAACTGTTTCGAAAAGCACACGGCCTTTCGGAGAAATTAAACGTGATCCCCAAAAAGTGTGCTTGGCGTTATAGTCACCAGCCGCTAAAAATCGAGGCCCAAGTGTGTTGAAAAAATGTGAGTACTGATTTTCTGTTATTGAAAATCGGGGCGGTGAGTAAATTGATGATATAACTATTTTTCCATTAAGATGTTCAATGCATATATTTGTTGCTTGGAGATACTCCTCACGTGTCTCATGTAGAAAATAGTGCTTAACTCTATTTTTTATTAGAATTGCTGAGCCTCCACAAGACCTTCCACGTGGATCTTTAGTGTCGTACAGTGTGTAGCCATTAATTTTGAAATAACTGTTGCTTGTCAAGTGAGTTTCAGCAATCAGCATTATGTCGATTTGTTTTTCCATAAGGAAGTGCTCAAGTTCATTTTTGTGTTGGCGGATGCCGTTTGCGTTCCAGAAACATATTTTTAACCAATTCATTTTCTTAAAATTGCCTGCAAAATAGTGGATTGCATTTTCAGCATTTCCTGCATCATGTTCGTCATAGAAACCGTAAATGTGTTTATGGATTGAACAAGAGTCTGCAGAGTTGCCTCAAGATTGTTAAAATTTTGATCGGAATTTTGGGGCTTGGTCTCCTGACTCAAGTTTTGTGTATCGGTTTTGAACACACTAGCATATGAAACTTGTTTGGGGGTTTGCATGATTATGTTGCTTGTTGACTGGCCTACCTGGGGAAAATTGTTTGCAGAAATGATGTTTGACTGCTGGGGTTGCTTAAAGGTAATTGATGGCTTATTTGTCATTGACTGCTTAAAGTGGGTATAGACAGGGCAGCCCCTGTAATTTGCAGTATGATTGCCTCCACAGTTACTGCATTTTTTAGCACTTGAATCAGTTTTTGGCTTCTTGCACTGTGATGTGCCGTGCAGTTCACCACACACAACGCAAACTGCGGGCAACTTACAATAGGCCTTAGTATGACCGAATTCCTGGCAGTTTAGGCATTGAATGGGCCCTAAACGCTTGTGCGGCTCCTCAACGGTAACCCTGCGATGAAGAAGAAATTTGAGATTATAGATTGGGTGAGTTTCATTCTTTTTGAGAATAACATCCCCTGGTTCCAGTTCAACCCTAAACATAGGTTGAGGCATCTTTTCACGGTTACGCATATTTACCACATTTTTTATTTTAAAGCCTTTATCTAGCAGTGCAGTCTTAACCTCATCCGTGTCTACATAAGGGTCAATACCTTTTATAGCACTTTTAAGTTGATAAGTATAAAAAGATCTTTTTTCTTTTTCCAGAGCGGCAGAGAGTTTTCGGTAATCATTTTCGCAGTTGACTTGAATTTTTGTTTCACTTATTTGTCCGTGCTTCACTGATGTTACATTAAAGGTGTCTTTACCAATTGCCGTAATAAGTGCTTTTACCAGCTCATTAGATGTAGGTTCTCTCAAGTATATTGGTGGCGGTTTAAATGTTTTTTTTGATGAAGTTGGCTCGTCAGTCTGAAGGATAGCAAACCTATTACTATCCGTAGCCGTAGTCCTATTATCATCTTTGGAAATTTTCGGATTTGATGATATTTGAGCGGATTTGGGGCTTCGCTTACGTTTAACCACGGTAACATACCTGTCCATGCCTACTTGTGTTTTCGGCTTATCTGCAATTACTGAACTGGTGGATGGTTGGTCTTCTGTTGTAACAGCAATGTTTGGCGAACACGACCGCGTGCGTTTTTTATCTCTTAGAGACAGGAGATTATCCAATGACTTTTTTAAAGATTCTTCCTCAGAAATCCAGAGGTTTTTTCTAGTGGAGCTAAGCTCCCTCTCAGAATTGCATCTACTAGGTGCACTCATGCAATTTTTTTTTTTTTTTTATTTATATTTTTTTTTTTAATTTAAAAGTATATAAAAATAATTGTCATAAAGTTTTTGTTTTGTATAAATTCGCTCTTCCACTTATTGCGGTTTTGTAAGAAAACAAAAAATTTTAAGGTATAGTTTTTTTCCCACTGGGTAGTTAATCTTCGCGCACAATAACAACAATAACAATGCACTGCCACCGCACTTGTTTTATTGAAATTGATTTTATTGTTTAGTTATTGAAATGTAAGGAATTTATTTTCCCCTTGTTTTTTTAAATAACTTGTTATTGTTTTTACAATTTAATTTTAAAGGCGTTTAAGCAATGATTTTATTTTATTTTTTTGTTCACTTTTTACGACCGTTCGGTTGGAGAGTCACAATGATAATGATTTTTTTTTTTTTTTTTATTATTATTAAAAATAATTATTTAAAACATATTAAAACATTAATGCGTTAAAATTTCCTCAAGCCGACTACTTATACCGCCCAAACACGGCCGCTTAATTGTTCACAAGGCATAGAGTTCTAATGCCAGATGTTTAAACATAGCAGAATATAACACACTCTATTTGAAATTCTGTCAGACGACTTTGCTCATGTTTTTCACAGACGCAATGTTTTTGATGTAACAGACGATTTGTAGGCATTTTACATTGTGAAAAATTACATGTACATTGTTAAAAACATATCGTGTGTTATCTACTCAAGAATTTAACATACATATCGCTCCTTTATTGCAACATAGTCATAACTAAAAAAGCTCGTTTCGAGAAAAACATATTTCAAATTTTTAGTTCCCATACAAGTATTGAAAAATATTTTTAGAAAATGTCTCCTAATGAAAACAGTTTAAAAGTAATTTGAATAAATTTTTGACACAATATAGAAGGTAGTACTGTTAACAATTCTGCATTGTTAACTGGAAAAGCCCAGTCAGGTAACCAGGCCGCTGGATTCCTAGTATGTTCTGAGGTCCTCCAGCTCAGTTGGGTGTTAAATTTTGTCCAATAATTTGAGATTTACTATAGATATAAATTATTTACGTTTAGATAGATAATACTGTGATGCTTTGAACTACAAGTGTAATGAAAAGTTTAAGCTTTAATTATAAAAATGTATGTTACGAGAAAAAATATAATTGTCGTGTGATGGTTTTACAGGTCGTCAGAAAAAAAGGTTTTAAAAAAATTGCGGCAACCTTAGCTGCGATGCAGCGACACCAATTCGCACTTTTTGTACTCTTCACAAAAATGTAAAGGGTATATATAAGTTTGTGATTCCGTTTGTAATTTCTACAATTTTCATTTGCGACCCTATAAAGTATATACTTATATTCTGAATCAGATTAAGCGATGTCCTTCTGTCCGCCGTTGAAATATTGTTTCGTTTATTAAGCATGGTGACTAAAAGGCACCATGCTACTCCATATATACCCGAGATATAGCATAAACCGGGGTTTTTAAACAACTTTTTTTTTGCTTAAAAGCAGTTCTGGTAATAAAATCAGGTTATATAAATATGTAAAATGAAAATTTCCGATATCGGTCTATATAGACCCGAGATGTAGTCTAAGCCGGGTTTTTCATGAAAATGAAACAACTTTTTTGCTTAAAAGCAGTTGTAGTAATAAAATAAGGTAATATAAATATAGAAAATAAATATTTCCGATATCGGTCCATAAAGACCCGAGATATAGTCTAGACCAGGTTTTTCATGAAAATGTCGCATAAGAGAAGTTAAACAACTTTTATTGCTTAAAAGTTATTCTGGTAATAAAATAAAGTTATATAAATATGGAGAGTGAAAATTTCCGATATCGGTCCATATATACCCGAGATATAGCTTAAACCAGTTTTTTCATGAAAATGTCGCGTAAGCGAACCTAAACTTTTTTTTTTTTTTTTTGCTTAAGAGCACTTCTCGTTATAAAAGGAGGTTACTTAAATACAGAAAATTAACATTTCCGATATCGGTCCATATATGTATACCCGAGATATAGCCTAAACATAATTTTCATTGAAAATTTTTTTGTTTGTTAAACGCAGTTCTGATTATAAAAAGAAATTAGTAATATATAATATCCTAAATTGATTTTTCCAGTAACATTTTTTTACTAAAAAGCAGTGCTCGTTATAAAAAAAGTTTACTTAAATACAGAAAATGGAAAATTCCGATATCGGTTCATATATAACCGAGATATAGCTTAAACAAACTTTTCCATGAAAATGTTCATGAAAGATTTACGTTACTATCGTGAAGAGTATTTTTGATTCGGCCCAGCCGAATATACCAGACTTTTACCTTTTTAAACTACACTTTTGCAATCATGATTGGGCTACAATGTTGGTGTTGGGCATTTATTTGTTCAATTTCAGTTTGAACAATATGGATTCCTTTAACTTGCTTACAACTTAGAGCTTCCAAAAAAAAAATCTTTTCCAAAGGTTAAAATGTGACTTTTTGAAATCAGTCGCAGCTAGTTGTTATTAATTCGCGCATATATATACACACATATATGTGTAGATGAAAAAAAAATCATTGTATTTCGCTCACATTCAATTACAAAAATATCTCCGTTTTTGTACTGCACATGTCTATCCTGCAGGAAATGTCAATAGTGAAACTGTAGTGACTTACTATTGAAACTGCCACTAGTGCTAGTGACTTACAATATTTTACACATTGCCATTTATTATCGATGTTTAACATATGCGTATCAGTGCAAATCCACACATTCTTACTATTGACTAGGAAGTTCTTTTAGGATCATATTGTTAAGAATTTTTGTCACATCTAACCCAGAGTGCAGCTGTTACAAACAAACAAGACAAAACTAAAAACGTAATACAAACAAACATACTGGATTTAAAGTACGTAAAATTCCAAGTAAACCAACTACAAATGATGTTGTTTTTCTTGTAATCTTGTATTCGTTTTGTTTTTGTTTATTGTTGCGACTGGCTTATTGTTTGCAAGAATGTGTATGAATATGTATATGCGAAAGATATACATATGTACATTATGAACGACTAGAAAATTTATGTCGATTGTAGAAACTGATAAAGACGTATAAATAGCAGGCAGGTCGGCAGCAATGAGTCAGTTTATTTTTAGGTTTTGTTCAAGACAGTCATAAGCCAAAGTAAGGAAGTCTAGTGTTATGATACACAGTGGTACTAAGTGTAAATAAAATTGTTAATTATTTAAGTAATGAGTGACAAACAAGTGTGTGTGTCATTATTTCATTTGCAATAAAAGAATCCGCAAAAGCGTTTTTAGAGGCAAAAACGTAACAATATATAGACATTGGAACCAGTAGTTCACTATAATATTTTAGTAATTTTGTTAACGGTTTCTATACTTTTCGGAAGTATATGCCGATATTAAAAATGCATATGTACGAGTAGTTTGTTTGCCTTTTGAGTTTTATTACAAATAATTAAAAAATCACGAGCCAGTACTTATTTCTCTCATCCTTGCATATATAAAACTAATATATAATATAAAAATGTAGCCACTTTGTTGACAATGTTGCCAAAGAGTCTCCAAAACAGTACAGAGAACTGGTAATTTGGGGCAATTGGCTTACTTCAAGAGATAATTAGGTTGTATATTTCTATATAATGTGAAAGTGTGTTAGTTGGAATATTGTGATCTTATGTCTAAAAGACTGCTTTCTAGGGTATAGTAGGGTAGGAGTTCCGCGTTTGTAATAGCAAACAAAACCCCAGAATGCAGCATGACTTATGTTATGTTGGACTTTCGAACCCCTTGCCAAGAGATTGGCAAAGCCCCCGGGAGAATCTACTTGTACACCATCTCGGCGCTGATCATGGTTAAGCTGGCTGCAATATTCAGGTTGTGTTTTAAACCTAAAATCAGGGTATTAGTCTTTTAGCTATGGCATATGCTAGCTCTCGGGGGCTAACTGCTGTTGTCTTGTGATCCCCCGGAGAACAGGTTTTGCCTTGGCGTATTCCTAACTTGGGCGCTCTGTTTTTCGTCGAAAAGAGGGGAAGGGGCCCTCGTTTGGTGCGGCAAACAAAACTCTAGGAAGCCACATGACTTTTGTTGTGTTGGCTTCCGAAACCCTTACCAAGGGTATAAATTGGCAGAACGGGGATTAGCATGGCCCCCGTGTAGTTCTGCTTGCGGTTTGACCCGGGCTGATCATGGTTCAGATGCCTACCTTGGCTGAATCGTTCTGGCTGTGGTTGAAACCTAAAATGCAGGAAGGGAGTGTTAGTATCCTTGATGTGTTGTTTGGTGTGTGGCTTTTTTCGGGGACTAACAATCTCCCGAGGATCTGTTGCCTATACAACAGATACCTGTATTATAAGGGCTGATGCGCTAAGTGGGCTTCGCCTACCAACTCACTTAGCCTTGTCCTCCATTGATTGCTGGGAAATTGCATACAGGAGGGATTAGAAGGCCCTAACTCCTCAACAAGAAGTTGCTCATGTGACCTCAATCATATGGCAAGAATTGCTACCTGTGTCAGCCTGGTAAACCGCACGGGGGCGCTGGTGAATCGTGAATAATTCACTCCGTGGAACTGGACCATCATCAGATATACCGCAAGGCAGGTGCTAATGTAAATATTTTTCCTAACTGTTGTCTTGTGACTGATACTTGTAGGTATCAATAGCGATGTTTAAACGGCTAAGTTAGTTTAATGTCTGATACCCTAAATGAGACTTGGTCTACCAACTCCTTCAGCTTTCGCTTTCATTATCTGCCTGTGGAATTGCATACAGGAGGGATTAGAAGGCCCGAGGGTTCGGAAAAGGTTTCATCCATATGCCAACAAACTTATGGCAGAAGTTGCTCGTACAACTTGCAAGCAGAATCCTGAATATTTCACCCGTTGTAGTTGGTCTATCATCAGATAAGGTTGTAAAGACGAATGCTGATGTAGATCAATTAAAATAAATGTTTATCGAAAGCTATCAACTTTTTACAATAATACGCATTAGCTATATCTCAAACACCATAGAAGATATAAAGCTGGGTCTTGCAAATAGCAAAAATTTCTCTTTTGACTTCTTCTAGAAGTTGCTTTTGCGCGGGTACACGAATAGTTTTTATTCCATCGAATAATGTTTTCCAAGAAAAGGAAAACCAAGAAAGATTAAGTTTCATTCATTAAGAGTCATAAAGAAGTTCTTTTTTTGTTTTGCCTAGTAAAACTATATGTAATAAATAGCAATATACATATAAATGTAGTCTGAAAATAATAAAAGAAGTCAAGACTTTTGTGCATAGTTTTGTATTAAATACAATACAAATTCCAGTTTTATTTTAAATTACCAACATATGCATTTTATATTATTTAAGTAAGAGTTTATGACGATAGATCTTAATCACTTTTTTCGCTAAAGTTTCTCCTCTAACTACAAACTAAGATTCTATTCCCTGGCTAGATACGAAGCAAAACGGAGTAGAAATAATAACAAAAGTATGTAACGAACAAACCAGAAAAAACGCAATGAAAAATCAATTCCTTAAATCATAAGAAAAGCCAATTAAGTAGTGCAATATATCAAAAGCTTTCAAAACTCTCATCTTACAACTTCCAAACATACTCTCACACAGCCATGAATATGGGCTTGCATGCATGCAGACCACATCCTTACCTACTCGTATGCTCTTATTTGTTAATGTGTTAAGTTGTTGGTGATGTGAGTTGTATTCGTGCACTTGGTCGCTCACACCCAATTTAACACTCTCTCTCTCTCCTTACATTGTCTCATTGCGGTTTGTGTTTAATTAATACATTCAGCCAATTGTATACATCAAATTGGCCCAGTATACAAAGAACACACTCATACACACATTTCTAAGAAATATGTCATAAAGACAATTTCACACAAACTTAGGAAGTAAAAGATGGTTCAACATTTGATCTTGCGTTGCCTGCATGGGGACATTTATCATAAACTGGGATATACACTTTTGAAAAACAATTATTGTAAATGGCTGACAATGTGAAACCTACGAGGATTATGCACGTAACAAAATATTTTTGATTGCAACATTAATTTTGTATAGGAAACAGAGTTGCCAGAGATCGAGGCAATTTTTAAACTCATTTGATGAATTAATATTGGTTTTGACAACATATTGGTATTTCAGCGATTTATGGTATAGTCGGGAATTTCTGGAGGTGTTTAAGGATAACTGTATAAAGTTTAGCCGTTTCACTTAGAATACTTTATCAGAATTGAGGTAACCTAATAAATAATCCAAAATTAACTCTAGTATTGGAACTAGAGCCTTCTCTGATAATATTGGGTTGGATATCTTTTATAGACTTTCTGGTGAATTCAGCGCATGCCTAACTGGGATACTATCCATTAGGATATGCACTATCTTCTATACGACAATACAATGTTTAGAAAATATTAGCTCAGTTGTAGACAACAAAGCGGCTGCCCTCTTCGTTAAATCGCACATAATATAAACTCATTTGGAAAGCTAATGCATGAACGTTATTACACCGCCACGTTTAATCACTTTTTCTTATAGTATCTACCTGCTTAGATACCAGTTTAGCAATGGAAGACAAGTTCTGTCTTAGATCATTCTTATACTCTATTGCTGAAACTACCATTTAGGATCTGGGATTGCGCAACCATTCACGACTTGACACATTTTAAACAAGAATACTTAGGAATAGTAACCGGGTTGACATTTAAAGATTGATATTTCAACTTGATTAAGCTTCGCTCATCGCGCTTTTCATTGTAATTCGCCGATCTTGAACGAGTACACAGTAATTAATATTCTAGTGTTTAGATCGTAACTGTCGAAGACCCAGACTTTGAATAACTGCAAGCTGTATAGCCTATCCTCCCCAAGTTTTGCCTTGGCGTAGATCAAATCAGGACATTCTGTTCTGTGAGGTATAGAGGGGAAGGAGTCCCTCGGTTTTTGTAGCAAACAAAATTCTAGGAAGTCGCATGACTTGTGTTGTGTTAGGGATTTCCGAACCCCTTACCAAGGGTATAAATTTGCAGAATAGGGATCAGCATGTCCCCCGGTAGGTTCTGCTTGCATTTTAACCCGGGCTGATCATAGTTGAGGTGCCGACCTTGGCTGAATCGTTCTGGCTGTGGTTGAAACCTAAAACGCAGGAAGGGGATGTTGGTATCATTGATAATTGTTTGGTGTGTGGCTTTTTTCGGGGACTAACAACCTTCCGAGGGTCTGTTTTCTCTACAACAGATACCTGTACTTTAAGGAACCAATGGTGATGGTTGACGGAGGGTTGAGAGCTGATGCTGCTAGTGGGCTTCGACCTACCAACTCATTAAGCCTTGTATTCCATTGCTTGCTGGGAAAGTGCTTACAGGAGGGATTAGAAGGCCCGAACTCATCAACAAGAACTTGCTCATATGACTACAAACATAGGGTGTAAATTGCTACCTGTGTGAGCCTAGCAATCCACACGGGGACGATGGTGAATTGTGAATAATTCACTCCGTGGAATTGGTCCATTATCAGATAAGGCCTATCACCACTATGCCTATTAAAAGATGGCGGCCACTGTAATTGCCGTTGTCATGGAAAAAAAACGTGTTGGTAGGATAATAATGGTTACCAAGTTGAATACACCTAATAGCTGTCTACTCTTCGTCCACCGGGGAGCAGTCTTTGTGTTGGTGTATACCAAACCAGGGCACTCCGCTTTCTAGGACATAGAGGAGGAGTAGCAGTTCATCGTTTGTTGTAGCAAATAAAACTGTAGGAACCCGCATGGCTTATATTGTGTTGGACTTCCGAAACCCTAACCAAGGTTTCAAATTGGCAAAACGAGGATCAGCAAAGCCCACGTGCATTTCTGCTTACAGATTATCTCGTAATTGAGGTGTCGACCTTGGCTGCAATGTTCTGGAAGATAAATTAGTTTCCCTGATAACATATGATGATGATGCATTGCCGGTTTTCGGGGGCTATAACCCTGGAGGTGCTATTATCTTACAACGAAATACCTGTAATGTAAGGAGCCAGTAGCAATGGTTCTTAAGGTTAGTTGATTAAGGGCTGATGTTCTTAATAGACTTTGGCATACCAACCAACAACGGGTTTTTAATATGTTTAGCAACTTATGGCAAAAGCTGCGACCTTTGTGAGCCTTCTAAGTTACATCGGCGCGATGGTGAATCGATAATAATTCACCTTGTGGAGTTGGCCCATCATTATCCATCAAGGGGCAGGTGCAGAAGTAAATCAATGACGCATTCTGTCTATTTTTTTGCGAGTAGCGTAATATCTTATCTCTTAAGGCACCCACAGACGATATGTTTTTACGACTGTTTTTAAACGTGTAATTCCTTATGTATTTTGTCATGTCCGTTAAAATTTTTCATTTTTACAGACGGTTTTTAAAATTTGCTCACAAACGTACATGTACATTTACGTCTGACATTGTCTATGCTTTTTATTATTATAAAAAAAATTTTATTTAAAACATATTAAAATATTAATGCATTAAAATTTCCTCAACCCGACTATTTATACCGACCAAAAACGGCCTCTGAATCGTTCGCAAGGCATAGAGTTATAATGCCGGATGTTTAAACATCACAGAATAGAACACACATTTTGTCAGACGACTTTGCTCTTGTTTTTTACAGACGCAATGTTTTTGAGGTAACAGACGCCATGTAGGCATTTTATATTGTGAAATATGACAAGTACATTGTTAAGAACATATTGTGTGTTATCTACTTAAGTAAGTTGAAAGATATTAAGGTATGATTTATAAAGTAACGTAGATATCTATGTATATACCACAAAATCGAAATAAAGACGCTAAAACCGTTATCTATAGTAATTTTTGATAGACTTATAATCTCCGCAGTCGCCAAGTCACTAATGATTTTTTGTTTTGTTGTTTATCCCCTTTCCTTAAAAGTTTATAATATCATAAGTTTCAATTTTTCAAAAATTATAAACGAGTGAAGAAAACTACATATATAAAGTTAGTAATAATTTTTATAAGTTTTTAATGAATTTAGGAAAGAAAAAAGATGAGCGTACGTTTATTGGAAAAGTCTCTTACAGTAAAACATATAATTTTAATTAAGTTTACGAGTTTATTGGTTAAGTCAGCCGAATTGCATTGCTAACGATTATTTATTGCTATAAATAATTAATTATGTACTTTCGTTGCTCTTCAATTTATGATCTCTGTGTAACAGTTTATTTCTGCAAGTGTAAGTTTTATGTAACAATTTTATACTGCTTCATAAATCACTGACTGTGAAATGTTTCAATGACCAAGTGGACGTTACATCTATGTGTACTTAAACAAAAAACTAACGACACATTTAACAATATTGATAAAAGAGATGACATGGCTGACGGACACGTCAACCTAAGAAATGATATAAAACATTTTAATGAAAGTGTTAACTGTTGAAGCAAAAATAGAGGAGGACTCTCAAACGATACAAACAATTCTGTGGTGGATTTCCATTATACAGGGATGGTTAACCAAAAAATCCCCTAAATAAAACTTAAATTGACATCACCAGGATTTTATCGCCACAAGTTGCGAAGAAAAGATATGCATATTAAAGAGCTACACATATATATCACCATTACAATTGCATTGATGCAGTGCGCGAATAGTGAGCAACACCCGCAGTTTCCTCCATTGTCGTTATTAAATTTATGGCTATAATATTGACCAAACATTTTGAAATGAAGCCACTACCAAAATTACAAAAATTGTTTATTTCTTCTAAAAGCGTACAAACAAAAAGTAAATCATGTAAAAAATTTTAAATAAAATGACGTGCTATTATATAAGAAACCTAAAAAGTATTCTCTGATTTGCTTTTTAAGTTTTCAGTTTTTAAAGAAAGAAACAAAACGCAGTTTTGCTTATCAAAAAATAAAATTTGTGATATTTGGTCTGAAATCCATTACGATTCCTGGAAAACTATTATCGATAACAGGCTGCGTTTTTTTAGACTTTGTACTCCAGATGTCCCCATAATATCATAAAATTTAAAGTTTCGTAGTGCATAAATTTGAAGGCCAAAATGGATTTGCAATATTATCCAGAGAACGGCAAAAGTACCTTCTTTAAGGTTCTATTTACTCTCCCAACTTAGCAATCTCATTAAATAATTAGTGCTTTAAATATTATAAAATTCTTATCTAGCTTCAAACTTAACTGCAACATACAAAGCTTACTATCAGTTACTAATGCGTTAATTATATCAAAGTTAAGATATTCCTTACCATTCTACGGATCCTCTTCAAAACCAAAATTAAGCATATTGAACACTATTTTAAACTCAGCTGTAAGACTATCTTTAGGAGCGTTCTGTACAGCTCCATGCAATAATATGCTCTACGAAGCTAACGTGGAACCATTAAAAACCCAATTAAGTATATCCTTAGCTAAATTAGCTAGTTATTTTATATTCGACTCCAATTCATTACTAGGCACTATACTGGTGAAGTTATATAGGTCTAAAAAAACGCCAAAGATCAGCTCAACGCTTCATCAAATTAAAGAAACTATAATCGAAACTAAGATGTCTATAAAAATATTTATGAAAAACAAAAACAATTATCCTCCATGGTTCCTATATTGCAAACATATAAATTTCTCCCTAACAAGGTTTAATAAAAGTCAATATAATCCGTTAATATTCAGAAACTTATTCAATGAACTTCAAAAGCAATTCCCTGATTATAGATTTATATAATCTGATGGTTCCAAAGACCAAAATGTTGTAGGGTTTAGCTTAACAACAAACAATGCTATTTTAATAACATGAGTATTGCCATCATTTACCTCAATTTTACCAGCAGAATTAATCGCGATATACCAAGCTATCAAAATTATCGAACCAAAACAAACGAAATATGCTATTTGCTCAGATTCTTTATCAGGCTTAAATACTAGAAGAAATATCAACAATAATAACCCGTACTCTGCGTACGTAATTTAATTCTAACATTTTAAATACTGTAATAGAGGTTGCTTTGGTCTTTCGTGTTGTTATTGTTCCACATACACTACACGTTCTTTCCTCCTCCTTCTCATAACCTATTTTCCTAGTTCCAGTACAATGCACTGCATATGTAGGGGTACTGGTCCAAGATAAAAATGCAATAAAAAATTTTATTATAAGAAACACCTAAACCAACAAAAAAAAAAAAAAATAACTTAATTCTAATTTGGCCTCCAGTCATTGTAACATTAGTGGAAATGAATATGCAGACATAGTTGCAAAAAACTCAATAAGATCACCTTCTCTCTTTTGTACAGATATTCTCAACCAAAATGACATTTTAAAACATCTCAAAAAAGATTTTATCCGTAAAAAATACATATCTAATTGGTATCAATTTGGGTGAAATTTTAACAGTAAAAAAATTAAATTTTTGTTTGTGCCGCCATCTAGCGCTAGGTAGCCTGCAATACCAATCCGCCCTCGTAAAAATGTGTGGATAGAGCGAATTTGAAACAAAACTTGATTTAATTTTTGGTTTTCTTGTTTTGTAATTATATCACTATACTTTTTGTATTATAATGCAAATTAGATTAGAAATTTATATGTTTGCTAAAACAATTAATAGTAATTTTGGTGATTTTTTTTTTTTTTGTACATGTGGTAGTTTTTTGAAAAATTTTGGTTGTAATAATTTTTTGGTCGTGGTGACATTGCCAACAACAACTGTAATAAGCTTGTCACAAACCCTGGTAGTATACGCAGAAAAAAATATATAACAATATTTTAGGGCACCATACTATTGTTAAATTATGTGGTTGTATCTGATAAAACTAAATTGTTAACTTAAAACGCCATTGATGTGGCTCCCCATAGTATTATACAAAAAAAAACTGTATAAATAACGATTTTATAGTTATTTTGGCTCAATATTATTATAATAGTAAGCAAACATAGTATTAGTTGATGTTACCATATTAGTGTCATATTCAACCATATTATTTTATTTTGAAACCATATCTTTGTCATACATAACCACATTACTTTCATTAAAGAACTATATTAATGTTGCAAATAACTTTATTTTAATAGAACCATATATTTGTCATAATTTAATATATATATATATGATAATAAATAAAAGCTAATATATAAATTTATATATTCATGACATAAAATAATTAGAAAAAATTCGGAACATTTATCTGGAGTTTTTTGATGGGATGAAAGCAGAAATGGTTGACTATAAAAATTGAATTGACTATGGCAATAGTATGGTTGGGTATTACCATACTATGGTTAGCCGCAAGTATGGTACGACCCACAACACATTTTTTTAATTTCAAAGAAAAAATAAAACTGAAAGAATATTAAATGTTAGCGATGAGAACGAAAATATAAGTAAGTTTATTTTGTAACTTTAGTCATGTTGTAGGCGAGTTAGAATATCATACTTATAGTAACAAAAAATTTTTTTGATAGTAGGGGTGATAAAACCTATTGCTGTTTTAAACAAAATTTTCATAAATGCTATTATTGTATGCAACCACATCTTGAAATGTACAGACGGTAACAATAGCATTTCGGAAATGCACACAATAACATAGTTTTAGAGCAATAAACTGTAATTAAATTGAAAATACACTGTTTTTAACCATAACACACAATGTTATAACATCTATACTAATGTTGTTGTAACCATATTTCAAACTGCTTTTTCTTTGCGTGTGTGCAGCATTTTATTTCAATTTTTCAAAGTCAACAAATTTAATCATTTTAATTCCTTTATTGCAAATTGCTTCACTTTGGAGCATCACAGCTCTCGTCTTTAACTTATTGTTATCATAGGTTGCAATCTTTATTCAATCAGTTAATTTTTAATTTTTTTTCACTTCAACCAGGCTGTAATCTGTATGAACGCGTATATAAATGACTTTACAAAAGGTTTAATAATGTAATTTAACGTGTATATTTGTGTTGTCCTGATACGATAACAATGTTATTGGCGTTAGAGTATTGCATGGAGGAAACCGCGAACAAAATGATAGGCATCTTTTCTTGTGTCTTGCCACAACGTGTGTGGCAGAGTGCGCAATTACGAGTGTGTGTACTAATATATCTGAATTCGTTTTATAATACTGTTATTGAACTTTATTCACACATTAGTGTAATATAATAAAATCCTTTGAGAGATTTTTTGTTCTCAAACCGTGGCTAGAAGCAAGAAAAATTTGGCTGCTGCAAGAACTTGGCGATTTTTGTAAAAAAGACAGAGAAAATCGAAAAATATTCTACAGAAAAATATATTTAGAAAATATGATTGGAAGTATTTCTTTCATTAAATTAATTACAATCACTCGAGTAGAGCCAGCTACAATTATTTAGAGTAGAAAAGGGCTTTGAACCAGTGATGTCAGGTGAATTTTTTGAAAATCCCCACGTTTAGAAATAAATTCCGTTTTTCGCTCTACATGCAGCATATTTTTCCCCTACGTTATACCTATATAAATAAAAATGAATCCCTATTTTCCTTTTTCACGCCATCACGTGTAAACGATTGGGCCGATTTAGCTCGTTCTTTTATTTTGTTCTGTTTGTTATTAACTGGGGAAAAATTATATAAAAGCAAAAATGAAGAAGAATTGGATTTAAGAAAATTACCGGCTATACAGTGGGGATCAGAATAGTCGCTGTAGTTCAACGTAGCGAGTAGCGCGGCAAGCTGTGAAAAGTTGAAATTGGGAAGTTGGGTAACACCAGAAAACATAAAAAAGTCTACAAAATCATTTGTATGTAAAAAATCCTTCTTAGGAGAAAAAAAACTTAAGAAAGGAAAAAACTTGAACTATAACCCGTTGTACAAATGTACAAACCAAAAATTTAATTTAAAAAGTCTACAAAATCGTTTTGAATGATCGATAAGAGCAGTTATGTGAGTTAGCTGGCATCGTAAAGATATCAAAAGAACGTGTTGGTTTTATATTGCATGAGCATTTGACTATGAGAAAGCTCTGTTCAAAGTGGGTGCCGCATTTGCTCAATGTTGACCAAAAACGAGAACGTGTTGATGATTCTGAGCAGTGTTTGACCATGTTTAAACGTAACAAACCGGATAGAACAGAACATGGATCCATCACTTCACTCCGGAATCAAAACGATCTGAGTGGACAGCAAGTGGTGAACCTCGTCCAAAGCGCCCTAAAGCACAACAATCGGCTGGAAAGGTGTAATATTCGAAGACTATCTTTAGAAACGAAATACCATTGACAGTGAATATTATATAGCGTTGTTGGAGCATTTGAAGGCCGAAACTGCAAAGAAACATCCGCATATGGCAAAGAAAAATGTTTCATCAAGACAACACACCGTGTCACAAGTTAATCAAAACAATGGCAAAACTACATGAATTGAACTTCAAACTGCTCCCACATCCACCGTATTCGCCAGATTTGGCTCCCAGTCTGTTCGCAGACCTGAAAAAAATGCTCACCGGTAAAAAATTTCGCACAGATGAAGAGGTTATCGCTGAAACTGAAGTATATTTTGAGGCAAAAGATTATTCGTTCTACAAAAGTGGTATTGAAATGTTAGAGCGACGCTGGAGTGATTGCGTTTCTTTTGATGTAAATTACGTTAATGAATAAGGCTACTTATACCGATATCGGGTAAACAATCTTTTTTTTTTGTCTTGTAATGCATATCAAGTTTAAAGCGAAAGAAATAAATTTTTTTTTTTTAATTTCATACAATAATGCAATAATAATGGATATATTTTAGCCATTCGGGAATCGATTGCACTGAATGTCAGCCAAAAATCCATGAACAGGTTGAATAATAGAATTGTGAAAGAAAAAAGTCCTAAGTCTAATGGTTTTCTCAGTTATGACCTTTGTGAGGAAATTTGGATCGTCGTTGACGATATTCAACAGCTCCTGAGCGATGTCCGTGCGACGTTGTTTTTGCTCAAAAGCACACCAAAACAAGACTAACCTTTTTATCTGTCAAAAACCTTTTTATCTGACAAACACAAACTGGCAATCCGAAATGGCTGATAATGCAACAGACCTGTATTCGAACATAACAGAAGAAAATCGAAGTTTGAAAAACGGTTATTTTTAGATCAAACCATGTATATGGACCTATATCGGAAATTTTCATTTTATGTATTTGGTAACTTCCTTATATTACCAGGATTGTTCGCTTACGCAACATTTTCAAGAAAAACCCGGTTTATGCTATATCTCGAGAATATATGTACCGATATCGGAAATTTTCATTTTCTGTAATTTAGTAACCTCGTTTTGTAACCAAAACTGATTTTAAGGAAAAAAAAATTGTTTTCATGAAAAAATCGGCTTAGACTATATTTCGGTTATATATGGACCGATATCGGAAATTTTAATATTCACTGATGTTACTCTGAGAGAATGATACAATTGCCAATTTAATGCTTTTTAAAAAAGGCCAAAATATAAATATGCGCCTTTTGGGTCATAAAAATATGCAAAATTTAACGCGAAAAAGGGCTGTATGAAACAGAATTCAAGTACTGTTAAAAGCCCAATCAGTATAAATACTTTCATTCGATTTTGTGAGTTAAAAGTCTAAACACATTTCTTAAGACTGTCAAAAAATCTAACGTAAATTAGATTTTACATTCACACCATCACACTTGATATAAACCAACGTAGATGTGCCATCATAAAACTTTTCACGGCGGCAGGTGCGCTATTCATCGTAGGCGATAGACGTGCCGACGCGTGAAATTCCTCAACAGTTAAAATAGTAATTATGTACAACACATCCAAATTCAATAGCACAAACATATTTTATGTTCTAAATATAGCATGAGCAAAATACATTTATAAATGACAGCTAAATTCCAAATTTCGAGCTTTTTTATAACGATAAAAAATACTATCAGTGACGGCACCCCATCGGCTACGAAATAGCCGACTACTCAATTTTAAATTAGCTGGTTTGCTAAAAAACACAACCCTGATCCAATGTAAAGTATTATCGTTTTGAAAAGTTTCAAAAAACAACAAAGTCGTATGGGATGTCAAATTTTTATCGTATTATTTTTCGTATGTATAACGGATTACATTCAGACTATCAGACTTGCACGTATTATTTGAATTTTTGACAAGTATTAATACAAAGTATAATAGTCTGAACTGGGCTTAAGCACTGTCATGAAAGTGATTCAAAACTATGAAGTGTTTGATCTGTTTCTAAATGAGGAATCGCAGAACAAAACGTGCTTTTTAATTTTTTTTTAGAAAATGGTTTTTTGATGTATTTGCATTAAAATGGCTAAGTTCTACTGGGAAAGAGAGAGATATCGAATGCAGGTGCATTGAGGAAGATATTAGAATTTTTATTTTTTTAAGACTAACGAAATTGAAATTGTTTACATTAAACTACGTTGTACAAAATAGACACAAAATGGTAATTAACTAAGTACAAGTACTCGTATTTTGATGTGCCCTTCGATCGTTTACTATTCGAAAAAATGGATCAAATTAAATGCGCAAGGACATTTGAAATTTTGGCTGTGGCATTTGGCGAGTCTACTATGCGCAGAACACAAGTTCAATTGTAGTATAACCGAGCACGTTAACAACCGATCAAAACATTGAAGCAGTGAAGAAAATGATTTTGGATAAACGTCGAATCACTATTATATCGTTCAGCGCATGCATAGCAATTTTTACGGATGTATTGGCACGAAACGTGCTGCAGCGAAGATTGTTCCAAAATTGCTAAATTTTGAACAAAAACAACGTCGCATGGACATCGCTCAAGAGCTGTTGAACATCGTCAGCCATGATCCAGATTTGCTCAAAAAGGCCATAACTGGTGACGAATCATGGGTTATGGCTATGACATTGAAACAAAAGTCCAATAAAACCAATTGAAGCGTCCAGAAGAGCCAAGACCGAAACAGCACGCAAAGTTCGGTCAAATGTGAAGATTTTGCTCACTGTTTTCTTCGACTGCAATGGGGTGGTGCATCATGAATTCTTGCGACAAGGTCGTACGCTCAATAAGAAATGCTACCTTGAAGTTATGCGTCGTTTGCGCGAAGCAGTTCTTCAGAAACTCACAGAATTGTGGAAAAAAACAATCATGGATTCTGCACCATGATAACGCAACATTATATCTAAGGGATTGGTTTGAAGGTTGGTTATTGATAAATAAATAAACACTTTTTGAACAAGTTAAAAAAAAAAACGGATATTTTTTGATCAGACCTCGTATATAAAAAATATTTACAATAAAAAAATACGCACATCAAAACGATTAGATTTTATGTTAAACAAAACGTGCTTCTTTTGATTAATTTGATTGATTTGATATTTGCAAATTACAAAACCTTTAAGTTCGTACCACGTTAATATTTATTGGGGCGACTTATTGCCGTCCGATGCAGTATAAAATAGTCGAGTGAACAAAATAATCTTTGATTTTCTAACATTTTCAATTAATCAAAAAGGCACGTTTTCTTCTGCGACTCAAATGTTCTATAGCTTGTTTGTTTTGTTTTAAAGATTGTTCTAAATTATAGTATTTGGAACTACTGCATAGTATTGAGATGTGTTATTTAAAAGATTCTGTGCAGTCTTTTAATAAACATATATTCCGCCATTTGCGTATTAGTTTTGTGTGATTAATTATGTTTTATATCTTTATATTAATTTCAACTTTTTTTAACTTAAATTATATTTATTATTATGCCATTACTTTTAAAACGTTTATCCTCAGTTTTAATTACGAGTATCTTCTTCAATATGTAAATTATAATAAGCTTACAAATATGACTGCAAGGCAACAAATAAATAAATCCATTAAATTCAATTAATGTTTATCAAGTTGAAATGGTCTTCCTTCCAGAAAAAGTAAATAAAAAATCCAATTAATATTTTGTCACGACTTTTTTTCTCATACTGTAATTAAAGTACTTTTGTGATAAAAAAAATTATACTAAGATCTGCTTAAATTTACAAAAATCATTTAATAAAAAATGTCGCAGTAATTTCAAGAAGCATCCCGTTAAGTGATAAGAAATTTTGGTGTACGCGATTTACGTACACCAAAAGAAAATGCGATACCACGCGAAGAATTTAAAGTCATATTATAATTGATTAACATTCGAAACCAGTAAAGAAAACTTATAAGCCGACCAAGCCTTGACAACGCAATGAATTGACTTAATATTAGCAAGGCGTGCACGGAGGAAAAAAGTGGCTGAAAAATACTGAAATCGAAAACATATTCGTCTGAAAATCAGCAACTTCTGTCAGAAGAAAGACGAGTTAGAAGAGAGTGGCAACTTCGCGGGTCTACCCAGCCTAAAAGTAGGCTACGGGAATGCATAACCCAGCTAAGAAATCTGTTTGAAATCTAAGGCATCGCTTTCCTTAAAAATTATCTAGAAGGTCTTGATGGTACCCCTCAAACCGACTATTCTCTATGGAAAGGAACAAAAGGTCTGAAAAGGCCCGTAATAGGTAAGCCACCTTTGGGAACTTCAACTGGAGACTGGGCTAGAATCGATTCTGAAAAGGGGATGGTGTATGCTAATCATTTGAAAAACGTTTTTATTACTAATGACAGCAAATGCTGCATCTGAGTTACCACCATTTGCTGTTAGGCTGCCTGTGCCTTTGAGACTTAGTTTTCAAGAGGTCGAAAAGGTTATAAATAAACTAAACTCCGGAAAAGCTTCAGGTTTTGATAAAATTACTGACAAAATGCTTGTACGGCAACCTCGTGTGGCTAGAAGAATTGCCTGCAAATAATCACAAGCTTCTGGAAAGCTATTTATGCGGCCGGAAGTTTGTTATCAGAAAAGGCGAATTTATAAGCCCAACTCAACCAATCGAGGCAGGAGTTCTCCAAGGCAGCATACTGGGGCCTACTTTGTGTTTCATTTACGCCTCTGACATGCTAACGACATCCGGAATCCACACTTCAATCCTTGCAGATGACGCAGCGTTTTTGATTGTTCATGAAAATTACCAATTATCTTCACGAAATTTACAGGAATATATTTCAATATACAAGAAATGGCTTAAACTCTGGAAAATCAAAGTTAATGAACAAAAATGTAGTCATGTCATATTCACACTGTGTAAGCAAACATGTGCGCCTATCCAAATTAACAACTCACCTATTCCACAGCACAATGAAGTTAAGTACCTTGGTACCTTTGACCGGCGAAGTGGAAACTCTCTTCTGATGCTGTTTTTCTGACATAAGTTGCTCAATTTCAGACGAATAAATTCTATTGTTTTCATTTCTGGATCTTATATGGTTAGTGGTAGCATACTGTATGGCCAGTTTGAGGCTTTCAGAAAAATCGTTAATTGACACATCAATATCCTCAGGCGTTCTCAAGGCGATATTCTCAGTGCAATGTGTACTCAAAAATTTTTTGTATTTCAGTCAATTAACTCTATTGACGATCAACGGGGAGCCAACCTGTTTTCGGAACGAAACAGAGATTATAGTGGGTGAGTGATCTGATGACAAATCTAATGAAGGCTCCACTTGCATCCACTCTAAAGGAAATTTTTTTGAAACTCCAAAATCTATAACATCTGGGATTTTTCGTCGGTCTGACGGCCAATGAGTGGGGTGTCCGCTTGAAACCACATTTTGGAAATGGTGTCAAAAAGCACACGGCCTTTCGAGGTAATTAAACGTGATCCCCAAGAAAGTGTGATTAGCGTTATAGTCACCAGCCGCTAAAAATCGAGGACCAAGTGATTTGAAAAAATGTGAATACTGATTTTCTGTTATTGAAAATCGGGGCGATGAGTAGATCAAAGAAATAACGATTTTTTCATGCAAATATTCAATGCATATATTAGTTGCTTGGAGATACTCCTCACGTGTCTCGTGCAGAAAATAGTGCTTAATTCCATTTTTTATTAGAATTGCTGGGATCTTTTGTGTCATATAGTGTGTAGCCATTAATTTTGAAATAACTATTTCTTGTCAAATGAGTTTCACCAATCAACATTATATCGATTTGCTTTTCCATAAGGAAGTGCTCAAGTTCATTTTTGTGTTGGCGGATGCCGTGTGCGTTCCAAAAACATATTTTTAACCAACTCATTTTTTTTAAATTGCCTGCAAAATAGTGGATTGCATTTTCAGCATTTCCTGCATCATGTTCGTCCATTTATTATAATAAATAAATGTATTTTGACAAAATGCTTGAAATATAAAATATTTTTAAGTTATGTATTTGAAATACAAATACAAAATACGTATTTGAAATACAGCCCAGTTCTGCCTGAAGCCTTCTCGCAGGGACTTAAGCCTAAAACTGCATGAAAGAGAATAAACAATTCCCTGATAGCTATGGAACATGCCGGTTATCGGGCATATGCTGTTGTGTCTTCCATTGACTGCCAGGGTGGGGATAAAACTATGCGAGTAAATACAAGTAAATACTCGATACTTTGCTTTCGCTACCCAGTACTTTTGATACCGGTGCTTTACTACGGAGTACCAAGTAGGTATCGGTCAAAAATACTATTTATTTTAATCTCGATCCAGTACTCAGGGGATGACCCCTGTAGTGCCTTATACTGGAACTAGGAAAATAGATTATGCTGTGGAGGAAAGATGGAGTAGTGTTTGTGGAGGTTTATCTTTAACACTAACAACACGAAAGACCAAAAGAAACTTTATTACAGCATTTAAAATGTTGGAATTAAATTATTTACAGGCAAAAAAACTAATTTGGTCACCATTTTTACCATAATTTAATTTGTTTTCAAAGATTTTATAAAATAAATCCATGCAACCCGTTCATGCAAATGGGACTACCAAAATTTGGCGTATGATTGAATTTTATAAAAAAAGACGATAAGATTGCGGTCTTAAGATACTAAAATCAAAGATTATACCAATGATAAATTCTCGTACATCCATGCCACAAAGTTTTTCTTCCTCCATTGAATGTGTGACACAGTTGCAAGACAAACTATTGGGTGAGTATAGCAGAAGAATTGTTATTATAGAATTTCAGCGTTTTAAAAATCATCGCATCCGGGATCCTAACTAAGACAATAACGCCCATAACGAAGATTTTGATTTTTGGCTCCATGTGTTTTTTCCTGCCATTAATCGTATGAAGAAATCGACAGATACAAGTATGTATCGATGGTTTTTCTTCGATACTTTGCGATCGATACCATTTCGATTATAAGTATCGATACCTTAGTGGTATCGTTTCATCCCTATGTTTGGGAAATTCCACACAGAAGGGATTAGAAGGCTCGAGCTTTTCAGCAAGGGCATTGTTCTTATGACTACAAACATATGACAAATATGTGAGCGCTTTAGAACCGTGAATAGCCCCCGACAGAGTATTATAACATAAGTCATCGTGTTAAGTCAAAATAGGCGCTGATATAAATCAATTACAAATTCTGCCACTATATGACGCATGCTATAAAATTTCGCTTTAGAGTTTGCACGATGTTAAAAAGAGTCCTTCTTGTTGTTAAGCAAGTCACCAACGTCCTATAAAGTTTTCGCGAAAAGCAACTAACAGTTGTCCAAAATAATCGATCTCGAATATGAAAATGTTCAAGAAAATGCAATAAGTGGAGGACAAAGTGAATAAGCGGAAAAAAGAAGATGGAAAAGTGGAATATAGAGATAAAAAGAAAATAAAATATTATTATTTTCCGCTAAGATTGTTGGCTCGCCTGTAGGGAATACCGCAGTACCGGATTACATCTAACACTAACCAAAGGTTAACATCCCATGGCAGGAGGTTAGGGTGTGTGCTAGAGCCGACTTAAATCCAGCGGTCTAGTAGGATTACATCTGCTAAGCCAGGGTCGACGTTAAGTTTGCATGAGCTTGTTGACACTACATAGAACTAGAAATACCCGCAAGTTATTTTCCGCTGACATTGTTGGCTCCCATTTAAGGAATACCGCAGTGCCAGATTAGATCTAACACTAACCAAAGGTTAACATCCCATGGCAGGAGGCTAGGGTGTGTGCGAGTGGGATATTGTTGTGACAACATTAGTATATACCCAATCACCATTTGTATTGTTGCCGCTAGTAGTGTATTATACTTTATAATATAGTTTAATCCATTATAAATATTTCTATTATTACCTGTCCATAGTTTTAAAATATGGTTGTATGAAATAATATCGTACAAAAATTATTGTACACAACAGAATCTTTTGTAATGTACAATAATACATAATTCGTTGAAAGCATATGTATGGTTAATACACATGTTTGTATACAAACTAAACTAGATATTGTTGGTTGTAAACACGTTGACATGTGCATGACATAACAACGTGTTTAGTTTGTGTGTACGTTTTTTTTCAATTTTAATAATATTAAAAAAAATTTTTTTTTTTTCTCATTCATTTGTTTATTGAATCTTCACAAAGTGAACTAACAATAAGTATTCAAATCTTAAAACTAAATACATAAAATTAATTAAGTCCAGCCAATGCTAGACAAAAATGTTTTATTTTGCACGATCAATATCGGTGAAATCACCTATTTAACGTTCTGATGGTGGCAAGTGTATCCCTCCTTCTCAGCCGAGAGTGGCCTGCAAAATTAAGTATATTGGAGTGCAAGACGATTTGGATGAAGTTCCAATTTATTGATATGCCTTGTTGCGTACTTTGAAAATTCGTCTTTTACAAGAGGAACACAGAGATCCTTATGAATTCGTGAGTTTTTTACGTACCATGGAGCTGCGGTAATTGTTCGAAGAATTTTGTTTTGTCGCCTTTGAATTTTTTCAACGTTTGAAGCGGAGGCGGTGCCCCATAGTTGAATTCCATAGCACCATATAGGCTTTAGAATTGCGTTGTATAATAAAAGTTTGCAATCCAGCTTCAATGTAGAATTTCTGCCCATAAGCCAATTCAGTTGAGCTGCTTTTAACTTTAACTGAGTACAGTGGATGATGTTGCTGAATTTCCGCCATATGCTGTTAGACCGCCTGTGCCTTTGAGACTTAGTTTTCAAGATGTTGAAAATGTTATTCGTAACACAAACCCCAGGAAAGCTCCAGGTATTGATCAAATTATCAAAATAGAAAAGCTTGTTTTTTTGTGTTTTGACGGATATTATTAGAGCATTTTTCTTTTTAAATTCTCAGCAATTTATTTGGATTGTTGGGATATAAAGTTGAATGTTTGAGAATATCTTTCAAAAATTTCCAAAGTCTACTGATGATTAGGGTAGTTCCTATGAAATGTCGACATATAGATAGCTAGGAAACATAAAAAACAAGTTATTTATAATTTTTTACTGGTATAAATGTTAGAAGCTTAAATAGCGAATAAAAAACTTAATTGTTTATATTTATATTAAATAAATTAAAGAAAAGGTCGTTTTAATTTATAGAAGTGTGTATATATGTACTTTTATTATGTAAACATATGATAATGTGAGGTTCGACACTAGTACGGTTGATCGTGACAATAGATTTTATAATAATTTTTCAATACAAGCAGAAGAGATAATACAAAGAGATAAAACAAATAAACAACAATTATAGAAGAGATAATAATATGAGGTTGGACATGACAGTTAAATTTGAATTTTTATAACAACAGTATTAGTCATCACACAATTTTTGTAAAATTTTTTGGTATTCTTTTGGTTCTTGGCTACACTTAGTTGTGTAAATAAATTTCAGACTTGAACCATACTATATGGTTGTGTTCAAACATATAATTCAATAATAGTCTTTTGCCCTTAAAATATTGACATATCAACCATGTTTTTTCTTCTACGTGCAGGCGTAATTTTTTTTATTTTTTATTTTGTTAGATTGAAGCAAGTCAGGGGAGTGTGAATTTGTTCAAACTTCTAGGCGGAGTTCGTTACAGTTGAAGATTGTCTATACGCGAAGACTTAAGGCCCATTTAGCCGACCGTAGAAATTGTAACTGTAAGGTAAATGTAAATGTAACGTAAATGTAAATGTAGTAGCACTTATAGAACACGTAATCAAAACACGTATCATGTGTTTTTGATACAAACAAAAAAAAACACAAGTGCATGTGAAGAAAAAGTGTTCACTTATTAATGATTTACAGAAAAAGTGTTTTGCTTTTCATTTTTATATTATTGTATGTTAAAGAAAATAATTAATTTTTCATCACCTATATCTTTATATCAAATAATTTGTAAAAATAAAATAAAAGCAATACAGCTGTTCATAGCAGTGATGAGAGCTCATAGTATTCAGTACATATACAAAAGGTACGAAAATTGTTTAAATGGTACCTAAAATTTCTAATATTTCTTTTTCTGTCTATTGTCGACATTTCATATGAGCTACAGCTGGAAAATATAAAAAACAAGCTTTTTATAATTTTTTGATTAGTACCAATGTTGGCTATAGCGAATAAATCTCAAATGTTAAAATTTCTGTTCTCTGCTCTTTGGTACTTCTAAAAAAACAAATTTAACTGCTTTAAATATATATAATAATATTAATATATAACAGGAGCGTAGTACATTCGGCTGGGCCGAATCTAAAATACCCTTCACGATAGTCACTAAATATGCTTGGATATATATGGACCGACATCGGGCAAAAAATATGTTTGCCATTCCAAAAAGGAAATCTTTCATTGAAATCATCATGCAAAAATTGGTTTAGGCTATATCTTGGTTAAATGTGAACCGATAACGGAATTTTCCCTTTTCTGTTTTTTACGAGTAATTAATTACCTCGTTTTATAATCTGAACTGATTTCAAGCAAAAGAAATTTTTCACTAAAACATCGGTTTAGACTATATCTGGGTATATATGGACCGATATCGGAAATTTTCATTTTCTCTATTTGGTAACCTCGTTATATTATTAAGTTCTTTTAAGCAAAAACAAACATTTATAGAAAAATCGGTTTAGGCTATATCTTTTTCGGAATTTCGAACATATTTCAGCTATATGTGAACCGATATTACTGAATTTCAATAGCAATCCCATGACTCGATGGGATAATAGAATGGTGAAAGAAAAACGTTTCAAGTCTAATGGTTTTCTCAGAAACGGTATTTCAACAACCGACGGATGGACAGACGGACATCGCTTAATCGACTTTTCTATTAATTCTGATTCTTGAGAATATATATACTTTATACGGTCGCAAATAAAAATTGCAGAAGTTATAAACGGAGTCACAAACTTAAATATACCATTTACATTTTTGTGAAGGGTATAACAGTGCTAAAATTCTAGTTATATATAATTATTAGCTTATTATACTTAAAAAGTATTAAAACTTTTTTATTATTACATTTTCCTTTCATCACAGACCAAAATTTATACTGTATTGCTTTCTTACACTTATATCAGCATAACTATATATTATAACGCAATTTTTAAAATGCATTTTATCGTTGGAAGATTGTGTTTGAGGAATATATTTTGGAAATCGGGCTAATAAATGTTGAGGTTACAAATAATGTGAAAGTTACAAAAATTGTGCGCACTGTATAAATTATGCTACCAATGTATGTATATCCATCTTGCGTATTTTACAGAAAATTCCAAAATTTTTTAAAATATATTATGTGTGTATACAAATTTAACTACTTAAACAGTTCAATTATCAAATAAAGAAAAAGTAATAAACAGGGTTTTTGTACCGTCCTGCCATTCACAATAATATATACCTTCACTGACTACATTTGTCACGTAAACACGTAATGAAATTCTATTTTCTACAGGTTACATTTCATTACAGTCAGATAAGCATTTTCATTGTTTCTCGTATAACAAAATCGATCAGCTGTTCCGACTACATTTACATTTCTACATTTACGGTCGGCTAAATGGGCCTTTAGGATGGATGGAATTGTTACGGAAACACTGGCATCCCTTTCTGCTGTTATGCACTTCAGAGCGCAAATTTTTTTTTTTATTTTTTTTTATTTTTTTTTTTTTTTAGCTTTTATTTATTTATTGAATCTTCACAATGTGAACTAACAATAAGTATTCAAATCTTAATACTAAATACAATAAATTAACTAAGTCCAGCCAATGCTAGACAAAAAGTTTTATTTTGCGCCAATTATATCGGTAGAATCACCTACTTAACGCTCTGATGGTGGCAACGGTATCCCTTCTTCTCAACCGAGTGTGACCGCTAAAATTAAGTATGTTTCGTGCGAGAGGGTTTGGGTGAAGTTCCATTTTGCTGACATACCTTGTCGCATGCTCTGAAAACTCATCTTTTACCAGTGGAACACACAGATCCTTGTGAATTCGGGAGTTTTTTACGTACCATGGAGCTGCAGTAATTGTTCGAAGAATTTTGTTTTGTCGCCTTTGAATTTTTTCAATATTTGACGCTGAGGCGGTGCCCCATAGTTGAATTCCGTAGCGCCATATAGGCTTTAGCATTGCGTTGTATAACAAAAGTTTGCAATCTAATTTAAATGTAGAATTTCTGCCCATAAGCCAATTTAATTGCGCTGCTTTTAATTTTAGCTGAGTGACTTTCGCGTCAATGTGAGGCTTCCACGTTAACCTACGGTCGAGATGAATACCAAGGTACTTGACTTCACTTTGCTGCGGAATAGGTAAATTGTTAATTTGGATAGCTGAACATGTTTGTCTACGCAGTGTGAATGTAACGTGAGTACACTTTTGTTCATTAACTTTAATTTTCCAAAGTTTTAACCACATCTCTAATATTGAAATATACTCCTGCAAATTTCGCGAAGCTACTTGATGGTTTTCATGTACGCTGCAGAATGCTGTGTCATCTGCAAAAGTTGAGGTGTGAATACTAGATCTGGTTGGCATGTCAGAAGTGTAAATTAAATATAAAGTGGGTCCCAGAATGCTACCTTGGGGAACTCCTGCCTCGATTGGCTGAGTTGGGCTTATAAAGTCGCCTTCTCTGATAACATACTTCCGGCCGCATAAATAGCTTTCCAGAAGCTTATGAGTGTTTGCAGGCAAGTTCAACTTTATTTTGTGCATTAATCCCTCGTGCCACACTTTATCAAAAGCTTGGGAAACATCAATAAATAGAGCTGAGCAATACTTTTTATCCTCAAAAGTCTTTCTTATAACATTAACTAGTCTATGCGTTTGTTCAATGGTGCTGTGTTTAGCCCGAAAACCAAATTGATGAGTCAACTTCGCCATTAACAATTTTTCGAAGAGTTTTGAAATTGTTGGCAGTAGACTTATTGGTCTATATGACTCTACTTTAGTGGGATCCTTCCCTGGCTTGGGTATCATAGTAACCATAGACACCTTCCACTCTGCAGGATAATATTCTAGGCGCAAAATAGCGTTAAAAATGAAAAGAAGAATTCTTCTTGCAACACGAGGTAACTGTACAAGCATTTTGTCAGTAATTTTGTCAAAACCTGGAGCTTTTTTTGAGTTTACTTTATTTATAACGTTTTCGACATCTTGAAAACTAAGTCTCAAAGGCACAGGCGGTCTAACAGCATATGGCGGAAATTCAGCAACATCATCCACTGTATCATTTGCAGTAAAAACGTTTTTCAAATGATTACCATACACCATCCCTTTTTCAGAATCACTTCTTGCCCAGTCGCCAGATGAAGTTCGCAAAGGTGGCTTACCTATTACGGGTCTTTTCAGACCTTTTGTCGCTTTCCATAAAGAATAGTCGGTTTGCGGGCTACCATCAAGACCTTCTAGATAATTTTTGAGGGAAGCCATTCTTTGGATTTCAAGCAGATTTCTTAATTGATTTATGCACTCCCGTAGCCGGCTTTTAAGCTGGGGAGACCTTCGAAGTTGCCACTCTCTTCTAACTCTTCTTTTTTCTGACAGAAGTTGCTCTATTTCAGACGAATACGTTCTATTGCTCACATTTCTGGATCTTGTATGGCTAGTGGTAGCATGTTGTACGGCCAGTTTAAGGTCTTCAGAAAAATCTTTAATTGATATATCAACATCCTCAGGGGTTCTCAAGGCAATATTTTCTGTACAATGAGTACTCAAATATTTCTTATATTTTAGCCAATTAACTCTAGTTATGGCGAGCGTCAAGTCACTAAACGGGGAGCCAACCTCCTGGGGGAACGAAACGGATATTATAGTGGGTGAGTGGGCCGATGACAAATCTAATGAAGACTCTACTTGCATCCCTTCTAAACGAAAATTTTTTGCAACTCCAAAATCTATAACATCTGGGATCTTTCGTCGGTCTGAGGGCCAATGAGTGGGATGTCCGCTTGAAATCACATCTAAGCCCAGTTTGGAAACTGTTTCGAAAAGCACACGGCCTTTCGGAGAAATTAAACGTGATCCCCAAAAAGTGTGCTTGGCGTTATAGTCACCAGCCGCTAAAAATCGAGGCCCAAGTGTGTTGAAAAAATGTGAGTACTGATTTTCTGTTATTGAAAATCGGGGCGGTGAGTAAATTGATGATATAACTATTTTTCCATTAAGATGTTCAATGCATATATTTGTTGCTTGGAGATACTCCTCACGTGTCTCATGTAGAAAATAGTGCTTAACTCTATTTTTTATTAGAATTGCTGAGCCTCCACAAGACCTTCCACGTGGATCTTTAGTGTCGTACAGTGTGTAGCCATTAATTTTGAAATAACTGTTGCTTGTCAAGTGAGTTTCAGCAATCAGCATTATGTCGATTTGTTTTTCCATAAGGAAGTGCTCAAGTTCATTTTTGTGTTGGCGGATGCCGTTTGCGTTCCAGAAACATATTTTTAACCAATTCATTTTCTTAAAATTGCCTGCAAAATAGTGGATTGCATTTTCAGCATTTCCTGCATCATGTTCGTCATAGAAACAGTAAATGTGTTTATGGATTGAACAAGAGTCTGCAGAGTTGCCTCAAGATTGTTAAAATTTTGATCGGAATTTTGGGGCTTGGTCTCCTGACTCAAGTTTTGTGTATCGGTTTTGACCACATTGGCATATGAAACTTGTTTGGGGGTTTGCATTATTATATTGCTTGTTGACTGGCCTACCTGGGGAAAATTGTTTGCAGAAATGATGTTTGACTGCTGGGGTTGCTTAAAGGTAATTGATGGCTTATTTGTCATTGACTACTTAAAGTGGATGTAGACAGGGCAGCCCCTGTAATTTGCAGTATGGTTGCCTCCACAGTTACTGCATTTTTTAGCACTTGAATCAGTTTTTGGCTTCTTGCACTGTGATGTGCCGTGCAGTTCACCACACACAACGCAAACTGCGGGCAACTTACAATAGGCCTTAGTATGACCGAATTCCTGGCAGTTTAGGCATTGAATGGGCCCTAAACGCTTGTGCGGCTCCTCAACGGTAACCCTGCGATGAAGAAGAAATTTGAGATTATAGATTGGGTGAGTTTCATTCTTTTTGAGAATAACATCCCCTGGTTCCAGTTCAACCCTAAACATAGGTTGAGGCATCTTTTCACGGTTCCGCATATTTACCACATTTTTTATTTTAAAGCCTTTATCTAGCAGTGCAGTCTTAACCTCATCCGTGTCTACTTTTAAGTTGATAAGTATAAAAAGATCTTTTTTCTTTTTCCAGAGCGGCAGAGAGTTTTCGGTAATCATTTTCGCAGTTGACTTGAATTTTTGTTTCACTTATTTGTCCGTGCTTCACTGATGTTACATTAAAGGTGTCTTTACCAATTGCCGTAATAAGTGCTTTTACCAGCTCATTAGATGTAGGTTCTCTCAAGTATATTGGTGGCGGTTTAAATGTTTTTTTTGATGAAGTTGGCTCGTCAGTCTGAAGGATAGCAAACCTATTACTATCCGTAGCCGTAGTCCTATTATCATCTTTGGAAATTTTCGGATTTGATGATATTTGAGCGGATTTGGGGCTTCGCTTACGTTTAACCACGGTTACATACCTATCCATGCCTACTTGTGTTTTCGGCTTATCTGCAATTACTAAACTGGTGGATGGTTGGTCTTCTGTTGTAACAGCAATGTTTGGCGAACACGACCGCGTGCGTTTTTTATCTCTTAGAGACAGGAGATTATCCAATGACTTTTTTAAAGATTCTTCCTCAGAAATCCAGAGGTTTTTTCTAGTGGAGCTAAGCTCCCTCTCAGAATTGCATCTACTAGGTGCACTCATGCAATTTTTTTTTTTTTTTTTATTTATATTTTTTTTTTTTAATTTAAAAGTATATAAAAATAATTGTCATAAAGTTTTTGTTTTGTATAAATTCGCTCTTCCACTTATTGCGGTTTTGTAAGAAAACAAAAAATTTTAAGGTATAGTTTTTTTCCCACTGGGTAGTTAATCTTCGCGCACAATAACAACAATAACAATGCACTTGTTTTATTGAAATTGATTTTATTGTTTAGTTATTGAAATGTAAGGAATTTATTTTCCCGTTGTTTTTTTAAATAACTTGTTATTGTTTTTACAATTTAATTTTAAAGGCGTTTAAGCAATGATTTTATTTTATTTTTTTGTTCACTTTTTACGACCGTTCGGTTGGAGAGTCACAATGATAATGTGAGCGCAAATTGAGAGTGAAAAGCTTTTGATACAGCTCGCTTACTGTTACGTTTTTAAGATAATAATATCTTTATTTGTTATATTTTATCCTGGAGGGTCCCGTAAGACCGTAGGATTTATCATTAAATTATGTTGTTATAAGCTGGAGGTCCCCGTGGGAATCGCATGGTTTACTATTAGATATTGATTATATCCTGGAAAGTCCCCGGAGAATTTGCGTTATGGTTTTTTCGAATGAAAATTCCTAATGCGTACGGGGTATTATAATAGAGTCAGTGTAATTACAGAACACAGCCAGCTAGCCAAAAACAGCCTTCTGTATATACGCATATAGGGTGAACTAGAATTTGGCAATAATGTCCGTATATTGTATGATACTCGTACTCAATCCGAATAGTTGGGTTCTTCCATCTTTAAAAAATTGGTTATCAGTATTAAAAATAATAGCAACCATCATCAGTTACATACAGTTTACGAGCACTCGTAACTGCATTCAAATTCAACTCAGTTTCGGAAAGGCTGTATATCTGTATGTATACGAGTATGTAATTCCCGTTAAAAATAATTGAAAACATTTTGATTTAGAACTTAATAATAAAACAATTTATAGAGAAAGACTGCTTCAAAAGTCTTATTAAATTAATTTTCAACAAAATATAAGCAATAGCTTTCAGTTGCAACTATAGACAAAATGCAACTTAATACAAGAAAAATATTTCTTTGCTTAAAAAAGAAAATGAGTTGAAAACAAAAAGAATTGCAAAACCTCTGACCTTAAACATATTTTAGATGAATTGTTGTTATCTTACGTGGTAAAACGGAAAAAAATCTTAAGAAAGTGGGTGGTTGTGCGTGTGTATGGCCGCCTGCAGGTTGGTTCAGACTTATACTCGTAGCATTAACTACGAGGTATATGTATGTAGGTATGTGTACAAAGTCCTTATTGCAGTATAGTCATCTAAGAAACTATTTATAAGTAGAATAGAGATTCATTTCGCTTTATTAAATATTTGCTGCATTTTTTATTCTCCTTTTTTTTATTTTATTTTTCTTCTTCTAAAGTGAGTTTGTAAATGTGTTTTATTAACTTGGTCCTGTCAGCATTTGGATGATTGTTTTGCCAAAATTAAACAAGCGCTTCTATACCGGCTTCAAAAAAATGAAAAGAAAATAGTTTTCTAATGGATGACTCTAAAAACTCTTTCGTAAATTCGCGGCTAAGAAACTGTTTTTTTTTTTTTTTTGGGAATGTATTTATTTTCAAACTGAAAGCGGAAGTGTGGATGTACAGGTTTGATAAAAGGTTATACGAGTATAAAATGCTGACTGGGTGAAAGCGATGCCAAGGGAAGACATCACCGTCTGTGTTGCTTTGGTTACCTTTGGTCAAGAAAATGTTATTACAACACTTTTTGTTGGCAAACGTTTGTCTAAGCATTTTCTTCTTTTTATATATTTTTCCCCCAGTTATAATGTTTATCTTTTTATTTTCTTTGTTTGCTTTTTAAATTAATCGAGTTTTTTCCGGCATTTATGTGGTTGACTTTTATGGAAAAAAATTTATAGTTTCGGGTAATTTACCTGATGGTTATTATTTGCTTTTGTTCATTTTCGTTCATACTTAAGAATGCTGCATTTTCTTTTTTTATATACGAAAATGTATCATGTAGTTATTGAATTGTGTTTATTTTATTTTGTGAGGGATGATACTTGAGCAATATGTTCACGACGTTGCTGGAAAATTTAATTTTTTCTTGATAATTATATTGTTTTAGTGAAGGAAGAAAGAACAATAACATTATTGAAAAAAGGTTTTTTTGTATGATAAGTTTAAAGAAATGTTTTATGGAACATTTGGACTCAAACACATATAGAATAAAGTGTTTTCTTGCAGAGGTATTAAGCTTTATGTTGGCAACACTTTATTTAACTGGTGGCCCTGTTTTAAGTGATTTATGAATAGTTTAGCGCTTACATACATATAAATAAAACGACGGCTGCTCAAAAAAAACCCCCCGTTAATTTAAATTTTTTCAAAAAGTATTTATTTATTCATCTTGCCCCCTTCAAAGTAATCCCCTTAGATATAATAAATTTATGCCAGCGTTTTTCCAATCCCCAAAGCACTTCTAAAACGCGCTTTAAGGTATCGCCAACAGCTCCTGTTTCGATTTTTTTTATATCTTTGCAAACGTTGCACAGCGCTTTACATTACATGAAGTAGGACAATCTGAATAAGAGAAAATCAATTTTCAAAATTTGTATTTGTATATTTCCATAGAGAATGATTTATAGAGGTATAAGGTATTAATTATATACATAGTTTAATAAAACTTAGTGCCAGTTCACTGATAACAAAAGTTCGTTCGATCGCACAATTACATTTAAAATAGTACTGAAATTCTATGTTTCCCAGCTATCTATACGTCGACATTTCATAGGAGCTACCCTAATCATCAGTAGGCTTTGGAAATTTTTGAAAGATATAAGCTGTTGAGAATTTAAAAAGAAAAATGCTCTAATAGTACCTGTCAAAACACAAAAAACAAGCTCAACATTTCTTCACAAGGTCTGTAACATTTCTTCACACCTTTCAAACAAATGGAGAACCGTTGCTACGATTTATTTTTTGAAAGTATCGAAAAGCAGAGAACGAAAACTCAAACAAATGAGTTTTTATTCACTATTTTAGCCTCTAACATTGATACCAATAAATTATTAGGGTAGCTTCTATGGAATGTCGACATATAGATAGCTGGGAAACATAGAAAACAAGCTATTTATAATTTTTTATTGGTATCAATGTTAGAAGCTATATAATAAATAAAAACTCAATTGTTTGAATGTTGCTTTTGTTTTAAATGTAATTGAGCGAAGGAACGAACAGCTTCGTTATCGGTGAACTGGCACTTAATTCATAAGAATTTTCCATTTTGTTTTTATATTATTATTATATAACGTTATAACAAAATTGTGATTAGAGTACATTTCTGTTTATTTTTAGATATTTTGTAGAAGAAAGACAGAATAGTTATGCGATTTAAAATTTCATCAGTTGTGTGAAAACCAGCACAAACAACATAACAATTTTCTAGGACTGGAACTAAAAGATGGATTTTAACTCCCAAAAATACTTTTTTAAGATAATAATATATACCACTATATGGAAGAAAAATATGGTTGATATGACAATATTCCAAGGCCAAAATACTATTGCTGAATTACAAGACTAAACACAACCACATAATATGATTTCAATCTTAAATTTGTTTACAAAACTAACCAAAACTAAAAATTAAAATTTTTCTATCATCTCTATACAATATACGAGTAAGAATATATTCACTTCCACCCATATTATTCAAAAACTTTAAATTATACGGTCACGATTAATCATATTATTATATGTTTGTATAAAAAATATCGTACAAACACATAAATAACTTCTATGAATAAAACCACATGTTTTTGATTTATTCCATATAAATTTATTTTTTAAACAATAGTTCACGGATAATCACGTATATGTATAGTATATATTACAAATTTGAACTGAATCTGCTCGGATATATATGGACCGATATCGGGGAAAAAATATTTTTGCCTTGTGAACACCATTCCATAAAAGAAATTTTTCATTGACATTTTCATGGAAAAGCTTGTTTAAGCTATATCTCGGTTATATATGAATCGATAACGGAATTTTCTATTTTTTGTATTTTAGTAACCTTTTTTTATAACGTGAATTGCTTTTCAGCAAAAAAAAAAAAATTTAATGGAAAAATCAGTTCAGGCTATATCTCGGGTATATATGGAGCGATATCGGAAATTCTCATTTTCCATATTTATTTAACCTCATTTTATTACCAGAACTGCTCTTAAGCAAAAAAAAGTTGTTTCAGTTCGCTTATACGACATTTTCATGAAAAACCCGGCTTAGGCTATAATTCGGGTCTATATGAACCGATATCATAACCTATTTTCCTAGTTCCGGTACAATGCACTGCATATGTAGGGGTCATCCCCTGATTACTGGTCCAAGATAAAAAAAATATCGGTAATTTTTATTTTCCATATTTATATAACCTTATTGCATTACCAAAACTGCTTTTAAGCAAAAAAAAAAAGTTGTTTAAGTTCGCTAACGCGGCATTTTGTTGAAAACCCCGTTCTAGGCTATATCTCGGGTATATATGGACCGATATCTGGCAAAGAATTTGTTTGCCTTTTAGTCACCATACTTTATAAGTGTGTGAAGGTTGAGGCAAAACAAACAACTTTTTTTCAAAAATTTTCACACAAATTGGCAAAAAATAGCTTTTTTCGGAATTTTGAATATATCTTATAAATGATCCGATATTACTGAATTTCAATATCAAACCCATGAATCGATGGGGTAAAAGAAAAAAGTTTCTAATTTGCTGCAAGTAAATGCATTAATCCATACGTCTGCCTTAACTTTAGTCGTCTATTATTTTACATTACAAAACTTTTTCTTTAAACTCTAACTTTTTTTAAACATTATTAGTGCATGCGATTATGTTTTCAAATGATAGAAATGTAACAATAGAAATGTGAAAAGTGCAATGCTGATATAATTATAGTGGATTTGAAATATTGTTGTGTCAACATTAGTATTTGTTCTGTCACAATTTATATTTTTGCCACTCGCAGTATATTATCGTTTTTAATTCTGTATATAACTATATGTCAGAGTTGAAGTTTCCACACTTCACTTGTTACTTTTCTATTATTTTGAAATATGGTGTCATGCAAAAATAATAATTTGAACACAACAATAGCTTCTGTAATGTACAATAATTGACTGCTTTTATGTGCGAGTAAAGTACTGGAACATATCTACAGCGCGTGTCCATTCTATAACTATATTTTTATTTAAAGAACTACGGGCCAATGATTCCAGCCTATAGAACATTCCGAATAGTCAGCTTTTCTGGATATCACGATGTGTATGTTGAGGATTGTCCTTTCCTTCAATACGGCAGTTTTGTTTATTGACGTATCTATTCAATCAAAAGTGAGCTCCGTCATTAAACAAAATTCTATTATGAGTATCAGAATCAACGGCATTCTTGTTCTGGGCATTGCTAGGTGATCGCGAAATGCGAAATCAAACTAAATGTAAGTCAATTAACAGCTGACAAAATGGCCGCCAGTAAAAAAAAGTGTTGCCAACTTAAAGTAACGTTCTAAACTGCAAATGTCACTTTTAATCAATTCATTTTTAGAATTTTTTGATACTTCCTAGTTTTTATCGACAACAAGTTGGAAAGTTTTGACGTCTATAGATTTTTTCAATGTAACTAAAGTCTTTGCTCTTAATAGCAATTTCAGTTGCAAGTTATTGTTGTCATATCCATATATGTTTTGCAGCTAAATTGGTTTTAAAATAAAGCAAAAAAAACATACTAAATAAATTTCTAAACTACCAAAAAAATTATGCTAAAATAATAGTTTAATTGTATCTTTATAAGTTATTTATTTTCCATAAACACTTATTACACAACATCAATAACACGAACTAAATTAATTTTGCTTTTATTTATTTATTGAATCTGAACTAACATTAACCGCCGTATTAAAAAATACTTAACAAAGCTTGGTAAGCAATTGTTAAGAAAAATATCTTAAGGTAGCTTACCATTCGTTTAAAGTTGAAATGGGTACACTTTGATATGACATTTAACTTTTCAATTTTTATTTCACCTACAAAATACAATTTTGTGAAAATTTATAATAAAAGCAATGTTTTATGCTTATTAAATAGAGAAATTAACATATTTCATTGTATACAAATTGAAAATTTTAATTTTGGAATAATAATAAAAACAAGAGATATATTAGTGATGACTTTCAATCAAACGAATACAACGAAAAAACGGTATTCGAACAATAAAAAGTTTTCTAGTATAAGTAATCCTATTAATTTTTCTCCTCTCAATTAATATACTACATATTATATTTTCGTCATTTATTTAAGAGACAAATCCAGAAACTCCAACTTTGTGATCGTCAATATGGATTTCGTAAGGGTCGTTCAACTGGCGATCTTATGGCATATCTCTCAGAGAAATGGTGCCACTCAATCCATCATTTCGGTGAAAGTAGGGTGGTGGCTCTTGATATTTCAAAAGCGTTTGACAGAGTGTGGCATCGTGCACTATTGGCAAAACTTACTGCTTTTGGTGTCGGTGATGACTTCTCTCGGTTTATATCGAGCTTTCTCAGAGACCGCTCTATACGAGTTGTTATAGATGGGGTCTCATCAAACGAGTTCAAGATTAATTCAGGGGTACCGCAAGGCTCCGTTCTTTCTCCTACCCTATTTCTTATTTTCCTCAACGACCTTCTCTACCAAACTTCCAACCCTATCCACTCTTTCGCGGATGACAGCAGCATTTGTCACTCGTACTCTTTTAGTTATAGGCCCAGCCTATCAGAGATCGCTGCCAAGAGACTAAATATGAATGATTCACTGAATAGTGATCTTCTATTGGTCTCTGAATGGGGTCGTAAAAACAGGGTCGCCTTTAATGCTCGTAAGACCCAGTGTTGCTTATTGACGCACAAACAAACGACCGCAAATGCTGCTTCATCTGTACTCATGGATGGTATAAATATTGAAGAATCGGATGCTCTTGATGTTCTTGGAATGAAGATACAGTGTGACGTTCGCTGGAATGAACACATTTTTCATATCTCTAAAGAAGCATTCAAGTGCCTCGGTTTTTTGAAACGGTGTAAGATGTACTTCACTCCATCCGACCTCCTTACTATTTATACCACCTACATCCGACCGAAAATGGAATACAACTCTCATGTTTGGGCCGGTGCCTCAAAGTCTGTTTTGGGGTTACTCGACCGTGTGCAGGAGAGGACGAAGAAGCTCATCGGTGACAGTAGGGTATCCAACTCTATTGACTCACTGGAGCATCGACGCAGTGTGGGATGCGTTACTCTGTTCTATCGATACTACAATGGATTTTGCTCTGACGAAATTAGGGATATTGTTCCCGAAACGCGCACATTTTTACGTAGGACGCGTTCATCGTCTAGAGCTCACCCATTTGTGGTCGATTGCCCGGGGAATCGTACTACGCATTACAGAGAGAATTCGTTTTTCAGCCGCACGCTTCGTCTGTGGAACAAGTTGCCTGCAGAAGTGTTTCCTGTCTGTTATAACGTTGGAAGATTCAAGTCAAATGTTCACAAACACTACTCCCGCTTTCCCCCTCCTCACAACCTATTTTCCTAGTTCTGGTACAATGCACTGCATATGTAGGGGTCATCCCCTGAGTACTGGTCCAATATAAAAAAAAAAAAAAAAAAAATTTTTGTATGGGTAATTGAAATCAATTAAGGCGTTAATTACAAAATTTTAATTAAAAGTGTATGTATAAACAGCATATTACTACATTTAAACGTTAACGTGCATAAACTTTTTTGTACAAATGTATGGTAGTATTACTGCGTTTGGTAACTAATGTACGCGTTAAAACTCAAATAAATTTTTTTTTGATATTGCTCTAAGTACTCAAATCTTAATACTAAACGCAAAAAAAAATAGTTAAGTGCAGCCAATGCTAGACAAAAAGTTTTATTTTATTTTATATATTATATCGGTAGAGTCACCTATTTAACGCTCTGATGGTGGCAAGCGTGTTCCTTCTTCTTAATCGAGTGTGGCCGCCAAAATTAAGTATATTGCGCGCAAGTGGGTTTGTATGAAGTTCCAGATTATTGATACACCTAGCCGCATACTTTGAATATTCGGAATTCGTGAGTTTTTTATGCATTTCATTAACTCGTATGTATTGGCATTATCAAAGGCGTAATTCAAATATAAAGTAGGTCCCAATATGCTACTTTGGGGAACTCCTACCTCGATTGGCTGAGTTGGGTTAACTCGCTCTTCTCTGGCAACAAACTTCCAGCTCTCCAGAAGCTTGTGAGTGTTTGCAGGCAAGTTCAACTTTAACATGTGTATTAAACAGGCGTTTCACACAAAAAAAAAGCTTGGGAAACGTTAATGAATAGAATTCAGCAATATATTTTGCCTTCGAAAGTATTTTCGTTGCGTTTGTTCTATGGTGCTGTGTTTAGCCCGAAAGCTAAATTGATGATTAGGGTTACAAACAATTTTGAAATTGTTGGTAGTAGACTTATTGGTCTATATGACTCTTAGCGGGATCCTTCCCTGACTTGGTTTCATAGTATTCGTATACACATTTCACTCTGCAGGATAATACTCGAGACATGTAAAGCGTTAAAAATAAAAAGGAGAACTCTCCTAGATACACGAGGTTCTAGCATTTTACCAGTAATTTCATCAAACCCTTTAGCTTTCCTTGGGTTTGTACTACTGATAATGTTTTCGACGTCTTGAAAATTAACTCCCAATGACGCAGGCGTCAACAGCATAAGAAGATAATTCAGCTGAATCAATTACTGTATCATTTGTAATGAGAACGTTTCTCAAATGAAAACACACCATCTTCTTTTCGGAATAGGTTCTTGCCCAGTCCCCAGACATATAGAAATATGTTTTTAATATACAAATATACTTTTTATAATACGTAATAGGTTTTTAAAAATGAATAGACAAATGCAAATTTCGGTACGTTTTTGTTGAAATAACGCGCTTTTTTCCCCCATTTTGGTGCGTTGCGCAATTTCAAACTTAACAAAGCAGATGGGCAGATGTTTGCATTTAGAGGAAGAAAAAAGTTCAATAAATACCCGATGAGCATGTGCTATGCGATGACGCATTTACCATTCGACCAGTGAGTGACACACAGCCTGACTGACCAGCACTTCCGGTCCGGTCTTATGAAGAAGTCCTATGGGAATATTTATAGTATAAGCTGCTACCCAAGACAAGTTTTTTGTTAAATATATTTCATTTTCACTATTATTATACTTCTGCTACTCTAAAACTTAAGTTTTGTTGTAGAAGATTTCAACATAGATATATACAAACACAAGTAAAAATTTGGATCGATTCGTGGATGACCAGTTTTTTCAACGCGGGGTTCGTACGCTACCCGGAAGGTGAGAGAAAGTAGCCAGCGATGGACTTTACTTTGATTCATAAATTTATAAAAATTTTCATATTTTTAAAATAAAGCCTCAAAATTCTGGAAAAAACGTCGAAAGTTGTACAAATGTGTACACAGAAAAAATTATAGTAAAAATAAAATCAACAAAATTTTTGTCTGAAAAAAGTAGTTTGTGTGCTTGTACATAAATATCAAAAAAATAACCTTGGATATCGTATTTTGTTGTTATTAAAAAAAATAGTTGTTTTCGGTCAATAATTTTTTTTTTACTAAACTTTTGTTTGAATCCACGAATTCCTTTACAGGTCCGCATTCAAACAATTTATTAATTGGTTCAACAAATTTCGTTATTGAACACGAAAAAAAATTTTTTCTGTGTACTATATAAAATAACGGCCAAATTGGGACTTGTTTTTCTGGTAACTTGAATTGTGATAGAAATGTCTGTAACAACTACGAATGCTTTGATAATTTTTTATTCGTTCGCCTCAAGTTTACTGTCAAACAATGTAAAAAATCATTATTTGTGTTTAGTATACTTAGCTGTTGAGGCCTAACTTTTTTTATGTCGATAAAAATGGAAAATCTTTATTACATATGTATATACTAAAAACAAATAACTAAATACGTTGGCCAAAAATATAATTACTGCAATGTAAAAAATCAACCTGCAGGTTATGCCAGATATTAGTTTTCACGTTATTACCAGGGTTACAGATTATAATGAGTACTCAATTGTCGATTTTCAAATTAAGGTCACTATTTAATATACTCTTAAATTAAATAATGCTGAAAAATTCTCAAAAAAGTACTAGCTGCTAAGTAAAAATATGCAGCTAAACTTAGCCGCAAAAATTCCGAAATGGCCACGATAATACTCTGGGTCAAAACACGAAATGGAGTAGGTTTCATTTCGGCTTTGCTAAATTTTAAAATTTTTTATTCTTTTTATTTGATTTTAAATACTTTTTATTTGCTTCATTAGATACTTTTTTTTTTATAAAATACAGTAGAATAATTGCATTCAAGCGAATAGCTAAAATACTCAGAATTAAAGAAACGGAAGTTACACATCAAATATTTCTATTTGCCCCCAAAAAAAATTCATCAAAAAATTTTTTTTATTAAGTAAAGAAAAAGAAAATTTAAATGTAACCAACCCATCATCATAACAACAAAAATAATATTGTATGTCCTTCAGAGGATGTTCAATAACCCGTAACATAATCATAAATATGGAAAGTTGATATCGATTAGAAGGACATACATACAATAAATAACCAGGCAACAGATGATAATCAACAACAGCAACAATAACACAGTAATAACTAAATATTTGTGCAATACAAATAAGCACAAAAGATACGAGTTTAAAAGGAGAAAAAAGCTTTGGTCATCCTTTTCCGTAATAAGAAATGTGTACGAGTATATTTTTGTAGCTGCTGCATTCGTATTACGAATATATCGTTTCAATGGCATTTGTAATATTGAAGTTATTTACGTGTTTAATGGACTCAAATAAAAGTATAGACCGTTCGTTGTGTGTAGACTTGATATCTTTTCTTTTACTTTTTCCATATTTTTCTCAGCCAAATGTCCACTTGAATAAATGTTACTTACGAGTTTTTGGTTTTTCTATCATTTTGTAGCAAATACAAATGTGGATTTTGCTTCTTTGCTGGAAAATGAATCAATGATAATGTTTAACAAAAAGTATCAAATTTAAATGAAGGAATCTTATCTGGTTGTAAATTTTCTACAGAAGGGAACAAAAAATTAGACTTAACAAAAATGGTGGTCTACTCGTATTGCTGCGAAACAACATTTTGGGAGTTTACGATTGTTGAACATTCATTTGTTTTAAAGTGTCATCTGTTTTACTGTTGTCGAAATAGAAATTATCTTAAAGTTATATTTTAGTATTGAGTGCGAGTAAGTATTCTATGTAAGTATGTATCTATAGGGTGGCGCATTCGTAACTTTATGTGCTCATTACACTGTACAACAAATCTCAAACTTTTCTTTTTTATCTTAGACCAATAATACTGAAATAGGCTATGACGATGAGGAAAGAGGTAGGAGTGTTAGTGGACATTTGACTGGAACTTATCAATAACAACACAAAAAGCCCAAATAAATGTTATCGTAACACTTAAAATGTTGGAGTTAAATTAAAGTCACTGTTCAGACTAACAAAATTTCTTCCAACACCTCCCACACTGCCATTTAATGAGTTAAATAGCAGGAATATTCAAAGGAAATTAATAATAAAAGCAGTGTGGAGCAGTTCACAATAGGCCTTAGTATGGCCAAATTCCTTACAGTTTAAGCACTGAACGGGCACTAAACGCTCGTGCGGCTCCTCAACTGGAACCTTACGATGAAAAAGAAATTTAAGGTTATAAATTGGGTGAGTTTCATTACTTTTGAGAATAACATCTCCTGGTTCCAGTTCAACCCTAAACATGGGTTGAGGCATCTTTTTACGGTTCAGCATATTTCATTTGTTTTCAGCTTGTCTGCAACAATTAAACTGGAAGAAGGTTTGTCTTCTCTTGTAACAACTGCATGTGGCGAAAACGAACGCGAGCGGTTTATCCATATGGAGTACAACTCTCATGTTTGGGCCGGTGCCTTAAAGTCAATTTTGGGGTTACTCAACCGCGTGCAAGAGAGGGCGAAGAAGTTCATCGGTGACAGTAGGGTATCCAACTCTATTGACTCACTGGAGCATCGACGCAGTGTAGGGTGCGTTGCTCTGTTATACCGTTACTACAATGGATTTTGCTCTGATGCGATCTCGGTCCTGAAACTCGCACATTTCTACATAACCCGCGTTCACCGTCCAGAGCTCATTCATTTGTGGTCGATTGTCCGGGGAATCGTACAACTCATTACAGAGAGGGTTGGTTTTTAGCCATACGCTTCGCCAATGGAATAAGTTGCCTGCAGACTTGTTTCCTGTCTGTTATAACGTTGGAAAGTTCAAGTGAAATGTTCACAAACATTACTTTCTCTTTCCCTCTCCTCATACCTATTTTCCTAGTTCCGGTACAATGCACTGCATATGTAGAGGTCATCCCCTGAGTACCGGTCCCAGATAAAAAAAATTATTTTTTTAAAGAATCTTTCTCAGAACGAGCTGTACGAGCATAAGTTTGTGTTTTCACATCTCCTACAGACCGGGTTTGCTCAAATTTTTGCACGATTTTTCCGATTGTGGGCACATTGCATTGCCTGCATAACTTTAGCTCTTTGTGGTTCAAATTGAATTAGTCTGAAATGCAGAAAAAACTTGACGTTTAGGTGTGGATTACGTTCAACATTTGCCCTTAAAATTTAACCACCCCATATATAAAACAATGCAAATAAATCATTCTCTGATTCCGTTTGTTATTTCAACAATTTCTATTTCCGACCCTACAAAGCATGTAATCTGAATCAAAATTGATAGAAAATTCGATTAAGCGATGTCCGTCTGTCTGCCGTAGATTTAGAAATTTTTTTCTTTCGCCATTCTGTTAACCCATCGATTCATGGGTTTACTATTAAAATTCAAAAAATCGGTTCACATATAGCTGAGATATATCCAAAATTCAGAAAAAAAACATTATTTTTTGAAATTTTGTAAGTTTTGCTTCAAACTTTACACAATTGTTAAACATGGCGATTAAAAGGCAAAAAAATATCCGATATCGGTTCATATATACCCGAGATATAGCCTAAACCGATTTTGTAGTGAAAATGTCACGTAAGCAAACTGCAAAATTTTGTTTAGCTCAAAATCAGTTCTGGTAATAAAACTAGGTTATTAAAATACAGAAAATGAAAATCCCCGATATCGGGTACATGCATACCCGACATATAGTCTGAACCGATTTTTCCATGAACATTGTTTTTTTGGCTGAAAAGCAATTCCCGTTATAAAAGAAGGTTACTAAAATACAGAAAATGGAAAATTCTGATATCGCTTCATATATAACTGTGATATAGCCTAAACAAATTTTTCCATGAAAGATTTACTTTTTGGAATAGTGATTACAAGGTAAAAATATTTTCCCCCAATATTGGTCCATATATATCTGATCATATTTAGTTCTAATTTGTAATGTATAGTATATATACGTGACTACCGTGAATGGTATTTTAGATTCGGCCCAGCCGAATATACTACACTCTTCCTAGTTTTTTTTTGCTAGTTTTTGCTTTTGTATCTACTCTCGGCGAAACTGCGGGAGAAAATAATATGAAATGGTCCTTACTGTTTATTTTTGTATTCTGATTTCATCCTTTGAATGCCGCAATTCTGTGTTTTGTTCAAAATATAACGTAAGGAAAATCGTATGGTTGAAAACTTCAGACGCCGATTTTTCTAAATTGTACGAAGACCTTTCTTTCGAGAGCTGTCATATCAGCACACTCAGATTTCAATTTATTTAACATGTTTATGATTATGGTCCAAACTGAACTGCTCACAAGCTTCGCTCTTCTTAAGTGCAACTGTAAATCTCGTAAATAATTTTTTAAAATAGCAGACATATCGAGAATATTCTTTATATAAATGCTTTTTCTGAAACAGTCAATAAGTACTAAAAGAGTATAAGCTCATATTTATATATTACAACTTCCAATTGATTTTTAAAGTATTTTTCAATTAGCCGCTTTAAAAGACTACTTGCATACTAAAAACGTGAGCTGTACTTAGCAAAATAATTTTACAATATTTATGGCCATTACGTCGATACCGTGACATTTTGCCGCACTGTTAGGTAACATAATGTCTATGGGCACTATGACATGCCACGTGCGAAAACGGCCCGTTGCACTGCGACCGTTCTTGATCTGTTGTGAGCTTAGATGTCAAGAGAACGAACGACCTTTTTTAACGAGAGTGTTACCAAGTTACGTTTGCCCAACGTATGTCTCGTGTCCAAAATGCCCAACAGTAAGTGATCACGTGTTCCGTTAACTCCCCTTCCTCCTGGTAAAATTTGCGAATGCCTGTGTAAGAGATGCCTCAATCTGTATAGATGCTGAATATTTGTATAAAGGCTAGGGAGTGCAGCTATTAGTTCTTAAGTACCCAGGCTTTGAGAAAGCTCCTAACAGCTTTTAGAAGTGTTCAAAACATTTTTCCTTGTTCCAATACTATTGCACGATATCCGCTGTAGATTTCTTTACTTTCTTCTCAAGGAGACTCTTTGGAATAGACGTTTCCCATCTCATTAGCTAAATATATTAAGTAGACAAATGTTGAGGAATTTTCCTCTTCCCGATTTTGAGCTTTTAGTAGCTATGGTAGTTGCCCATTGATTTTCATCGTCGTTGGTACATATGTAGTTGTTTTGAATTAGTCATTTTTATATTTAGATCAAATAAAATTGTGGCGTCAAGCGATGTCCGGCTGTCAAAATTTTTCTATAATAATTGTATGAAGCAAACCATAATAACGTGATATCAACGCCATGCAACTGAATAGCTAAATATTCCCAGCACGTGAAAACCTTATGTTGTTGAAATTTAAAAATGGCAAAACAGCCTTTGTTGTTATTAATAACTTTATTAGAAATAAATAAAAACTAAAAAAACACGCTTCGGTATTGTTCACTATTGTTTAAGGCTCTTCTTAAATTATATATATAACCGGATAATTATCCGTGTAACGCATTCCGAGTTTTTTTCGGAATTCCCAAAATCGGCTTCAAGAATCTCTAAAATCCGTTAAGTCCCCGGAAACAAGATGTCAACTTCAGTTTTCGGTTAGCGTAGCGGTTCTGAGTTTTCTGGCAATTTCCAAAGTCAGCTTCAAGAAAGATCAAAATTCCCCACTTTTGCAGAAGCTATACGGTAAATTCAATTTTTGCACCAAAGCGAATGACCGTTTATAATTCATAAGCATGTGCCACGGAAAAACGCGCACCGAATATGAAAACCCGGTTCCAAACCGGTTAGCAAAATGGTTCACATTTTTTTTTTTTTTTTTTGGAATTTTTAAAATCGGTTTGGTAAACACCCAAAATCCCCCACGTCACCGGAAACTATACAGCAACTCGTATACTTGTAGTAAAGTGGCAACACTGGATATACAGCATATACGTGCATATGTAATAATCATTTGTATGGCATGGGCTTCAAGTGTTGCAAATATAAAGGGTGTTTTTTTAAGCTAGATAGAACTTTAAATTGTAAAAAGTAACACAAAAAATTAAATTTTGATGAAACATTTTTTTTATTTGTTTCAGTATACTCTGACAAATCATCATGAATAGACTCACGCTTGAACAACGCTACGAAATTATCCAAATTTACTTTGAAAATCAGTCGTCGATTCGCGCAACTTATAGACGCAAAATTGTGTTCAGCGATGAGGCGCATTTTTGGCTTAACGGGTTTGTTAATAAGCAAAATTGCCGCATATGGAGTGAGACCAATCCACAAGAGACCCTACAGACTCCATTACATCCAGAAAAATGCACTGTTTGGTGCGGTTTTCATGCTGGTGGCATCATCGGACCTTATTTCTTCAAAAATGAGGCCGGAGCTCGCGTTACGGTCAATGGAGATCGTTACCGCACCATGATCAATGATTTTTTGTTTGAAAATATGGATGACATTGATCCGGAGGAGATGTGGTTTCAACAGGATGGCGCTACGTGCCATACGGCGAACGCAACCATCGACTTACTGAAATCAAAATTTGGCGATAAGTTGATTTCGAGAAATGGACCTGTCAATTGGCCTCCAAGGTCGTGCGATTTGACACCTCTCGATTATTTCCTGTGGGGCTACGTGAAGTCACTGGTTTATGCTGATAAACCAGCAACAATTGACGCCTTGGAGGCCAGCATTGTTCGTGTTGTTCGTGACATACGGCCAGCAGTGCTCGAAAAAGTGGCCCAAAATTGGACGTCCAGAATGCGCTTCGTCAAGAACAGCCGCGGTGCCCATATGCCCGAAATCATTTTCAAATGTTAATGTCACGTATTGATCTTTCGAATAAAAAAAAATTTTGATTACAATTTAATTTTTTGTGTTATTTTTTACAATTTCAAGTTCTATCGGGCTTAAAAAAACACCCTATACATACCAACAACTACAAGTGCAGCAAATACAAGCCTGTTAAAAAGGAATACTATTTTAGCTGTCTTCATTTCATACCTTATGACTTTGCATATTTATTTAGAGGATTTTGTTAAACAGCCAAGTTAGCAATATTGTTTTTGGCACAGCGTTAGCGCTTTCATTTAGGTATGCTAGTTAAGAATTATCACGAAGCCAACGACCAAAGCAACGTTCAACGCGCCAATAAGGCTATTAGACATAAGTGGTTGCCTTAAAATTTTATTGGTATTTAAAACATATTTATCAGCCATGTCACAAAATTTTGTTCGAAAACGGAATTCAATACGTTTTTTTTTTTGTATCTTCAGAACACAAAAAACTAAAAAGTTTTCCAAAATGAAATCACCCTAAACAGAAATTATTATTGTCATATTTGAAATTTAAAAATGGTTTCATTCCGAAAAACTTTTTTATTTAGTTATTCGTTTTGTGAGGAACCAAAAGACGTACTGAATTCCGTTTCCGAACGGAATTGAATTCTGTGACATGGCTGTTAACATTTCTTTCTCAACTGTGAAAACGATCACATTGTTGTGCTAAATTTCTTTAATGCAGCCATATGTTAAGCTACATCGAATTTGTTTAAAGTTAAATAAATAGGTTGATGATATTTCACCTACGGAATAATGGGGGAAAAAAATTCAAAAATAGCAACTTTATTTACACAACAAATCTACCATATAAAATCGTCTGCCGAAGAAAATAACAATTCTTTTGAATTTTTTCTTTCTCTCTGCCAACATTGGTATCATTGTGCAGCAATTTCTTACAATTTTTTCATATTCACGGATATCTATTTGAATGAACTATGGAAAAGCGACTCGCATTCATCGTGTATGTGAACATGGATGTCAGCCATCGGTAGTTGTAGCCTTTGGCCCTAGTTTTCACTGAGTTACTAAGTGTGTGTATGATTATTATAGTTACCATTGATTTTATATGGAATGACTTTTTACCAATATTTCTTACCTGTTTTTTCTTCTCCTTCTTCTTCTTTTTTCTCATCTGCAAATGCGAGTTTCACATGAAAGCAATTCTATATCCAGCACACTGTTGCTAGCGGTTGTTGTAGTCGATGCTTTAATTCGTTTCATTGCAGTTCAATGAATATTTGGGTCCATAACAATCGGTTATCAATGAATTGTACCTAATGCTTTTTGGAATGCGTTGTTAGCCGACTACTATTACGGGATTGTTTTTTATTCCTCCTACCGCCCCCTTCCCAATTTTATTTACAATACTCTTGTGCGATTGGCTGTCTACCTGTGCTTGTGCTTCATTCATTCTTTACGTCCATTTATGTCTTTAAATGCTTGGTTAGTTAACGTTAGTAAATTCCCATACACACAAACTCGTTTAACCCATTAAAAGAGTTGAAATAAAAATTTATGTAACGTGCAACTTAACAATAATTATGGGGTTTGTGTTCTAAAAATTGTTATTGCATATTAAATGATGAAATCATGTGCGGTTGTGTTGAAAAGAAAAAAAAAGATATTGACGTTTTGGCAAAAGTTGAATAGTTCATTTAAATCAGTGATGCCCACAAGTTCTATATGAAAGAGTAAACACCAATACATTTAAGGAAAAACTATTTTTATTTAATATTTTTTGTTGTAAAAAGCAAAACATTTACAAAAACAAAGTTCACACTGGTAATCGCTGTCGTCAATGTTTACCAACAAAGCATGCGATAGTGTTGTTGCTTTGCTTTTGTGTATGTGTGGTGAAGAACGAAAAAAATATGAAAAGACGAAGTTGTTTGTGTATTTTTCATTGCCAGTACCGAGCGCAGTATTTGTGTATTAAAGAACACAGCTCTATAGCTAAGTGCATTTACAAAAACAATTGAGTATCAAGCGCATAGGGCTGGGCACACTTGATTTAAATCCTGAAATTCTGATACAAAATTCTTCTCGGTGAATAGCAAAGGAAGAAAAACTTTAATAATTGTTAGAGCGCTTTCACATTTGGCAACTTAGTTGCGCAAGTCTGTTGACCAAATCTTATACTTACTCATGTGTGCGGGAAGAGCAGCTTGTAGGGGGAAGAATTGCTGATATTTGTGTACCGACTTGCTTGTACTCAGTGTTGCCAGAAGATGTTTTGAGAAATCCATACCATAGCGCATAAAAATCGTAATTAATATGATTTTTATATATATTGTGAATTTAAACTAAAAAGTAAATTAGTTCAAAAATACGATTCATATGATTAAAAGTGTATGTATGTGTTAAGTTATATAAACAAATTCTTTTGAGTGACTTGATCTACATTCTAATTCAAACAATTTTGTAATGGAATAAGTAGGAATACCATACATAATGTTTCAATACATAAATGCAACTTCGTAAAAGTTAGAAAAAACACATCAGAAACTAGTTTCACCAACATGCGACTTTTATTGTATAATTACGTGTAAAAGCTCATTGTTTATTTCATTAAATCTTAGCGACGACAAACTCTAGTTAGGAAAAAATGCGTGTTAGGTCCTTTCTACTAAGACCAAAGATTAAAGATATCCAATCATTCAATACGCTTAGTTAATAAATCTTTGTGATTAAAGTTTTATAAGAAGGTTGAGGGCTGTACATCTAAAATTTATGCCATCAATTAAAAAGTTTGCAAATGAGATCTTAGATCTTTTTGTACGTCCGTTCGTAGTTATAGAAAAAAATCCTTCCATCAGTCTCAATACGATTTTAATAATTTTAGCGAATTGGGAAATACTTATTGTTAAAACATATAACGTTGTATAAAAATTGGATGAAAATGCATCGATATCCAATTTGTGTAACGATTTTCCGCAAAGTCGAAAAAATGATAATAGTATAATAATAAATAATAATATTAATCACATTATAATAATAAATAACACAGCTCTACAAATTTTAAATTTGGAAAAATACCAAGAACGCCACATGCCTAGATAAGTTAATTGGGACCTTCTGAACACGAAAAACGTTGTAATTTTTTATTCTATTATAGATTATAAAGGGAAGATATAGTCTTTAGCGTATTAAATCTGTGCCTCTAATGAATGAGTGTCTGTGGGCTTATTAACATAGACCTGTAATTTCAATTAATCCCATAAGGCCAAATTTTGCTGAATATTTATTTTCTTTCATAACCACGGACTTGTTAACATGAACCTATAATTTCAAATAACGTCACAAAAGAAATCTAATGGTGTTAAACCACATGACCTAAAGGGCCAATTCTGACACCTAAAACGAGAAAGTACTGGTTCTGGAAATGGCTCAAGCAATAACTGAATTGTTTCACGGGCAAACATCTTCTTGAAAGCAAATATTCGCCACATCAAGGTAAACAGATTTTCCCATTTTCAGTAATATGCCTGTAGTCCGAAATCCACACGTCATGAATGCATTTGTTTTTTGACAAACCCATGTGGGATTTGAGAACCAGAAGTGGCAATTTTGGTCATTAAAGGTACTCCATCGCTTAAAATAATCCTACTCGAAAATGCAGCCGCCAAGTTTAATTCGCCTACATGTCTACATGACGAGGTAAATTAGAGGGTGTATTTTAAAGAAGAAGAGCTTCGCGACATTATTTTATTTCATTTTTTAGTTTTTATTTGCTTCTAATATCTGATTACCACCTCTAATTACTTTCATCTCAGCTGTTTGCTGGAGTCTATTAAAGGAGTCTATTAAAGTCAAAAGCATCAAGCTTCAAATCGTATCCACTCTTTTGCAGTTGACAACAGTATTTGCCATTCGAACTCATTTAGTTTTATGCCCAGCTTATACTAGATCGGCGCCAAGAGTCAAAATATGAACGACTCATTAAGTAATGATTCTTTCAAATATTTTTGATTTTTGTAAACAAAACTGAAAAAAGATTTTCATGAAGAAGTCGAAATATCGAATATGATTAATTTAATTTATAAAAAAAGGTCAAATAATTAGGATCAAGGTAATGATTTACTTTTAATCTCCGAATGGGGTCGCAAAAACAGGATTGACTTTAAGGCTCGTAAGACCTAGAGTTGTTCATTATCACTCATACTCATGATCGTGTATGCTGCTTGATCTGTACGCAAAGAGAGTATAGATATTGAAGAATCTTGATATTCTCGGAATGAAAATACAGCGTGATGTTCGCTGGAATGAAAACATGTTTCATGTCTCCAAAATAACATTCAAGTTTCTTGATTTTCTGAAACGATGTCAGATGTACTTCACTCTACCCAATCTCTTTACTATTTATATCACCCATATCCGGCGGAAAATGGAATACAGCTTTCATGCTTGGGCCGGTGTCTCAAAGTATATTTTGGAATTACTCGACCGTGTGCTAGAGAAGACGAACAAGTTTTTCTGTGACAGTTGAGTATCTAACTCTATTAACTAACTGCTAACTGCAGCTGTGTTTCTCTGTTTTATCGTTACTGCAAAGGATTCTGCTCTGATGAGATTAGGGATCTTGTTCCCGGAAACCATATATTGTTATGCAATATGTGGCCACCGTACATGTAGTCGCTTACCCAGTGAATTGCATAATACAGAAAAGAAAGGGTTCGTTTCTCAGCCGTACGGTACGGCTGTGGAGCAAGTTGCCTACATCAGTGTTTCCTGTCAATTATAAAATTGTGAAGGTCAAGTCAAATGCCCATAAACATTACACCCTTTTTCCGCCTTCTCATATATAGTGCACTGCATATATAGGGGTCATTCCCTGAGTAGTTATTCTAATGGGTTAATTTTGATTGCATTGTGTAAATATGTGTTTGAATTAACTGTTTCGTTAGTTTTTATTCATTTATTTTCATTTTGTACTTCATATTCATTTTCATCTTCATTTTTGCTTCGTTCAGTTTTTATTCTACATCAGTTTCTTTTTTTCTGTTTTTGGTTGTTTTTAGCTGTCGCTGCTGGTATTGGGATTTTGCATATCGGTTACGTCTGTGTGCATACGATATACAAGAAAAAAAAAGTGAGTATTTGGATGTACCTGCTGGTATGTTTGTATGTTGTGCATGCACATACATACGTACAATACTATATGCCAACATATCCATACATACATACATATGTAGGTGTGTATGTAGTTTATTTGAAAATTGTAAATTCCTGGTTCAATTGCACGTAAGCAAGGTTAGTTAGATTTGTATTTATTGTAGTTTTTATACCAGAATTATATTTTACTACTACAACAACAAAAACAATAAAGACAAAAGCTTTTGGCAATGAAATAAATATTGTAATTCCAAGTTGCTTTTTTCTCTTTTTTTTTCTTTGTATAGAAATTGTTATTGACACATTGTTTTAAAAGTTGATCTTTTTTTGTTTTTGTTTTATGGGTGTGAGTGGATTTATTTTAACTAATAAATTTGCCATAAAGCATTTATTTACTTTTGATCTCTATTTGTTTTTTTAGTATTTAGTTTTATCTAAATTGTAAATAAATCTTTATTCCCAGAGAGCTAAATTTAATTCAATTTTAAATGACACTATCTAAATCGTTTGTAAATGTATTTTCATGAACTGGACAATAACAGGGATATAAATTTTCACTGTCGTACAGAGAGCAGTTAATATGTTTAAATTAAAAATTGAAATACAGGAGACTCACAATTTGGACGTTTTTACAATGTAATACTGATTGCTACGAAAAGATCTAACTATTTTGCAAACCAAGTACTTGCGAAAGCTAAGTTCCTGTTTTTTGTATTCTATATGTATATCCAAATCATACAATCTCCGATGGCTTCCATGACGCAGTGTTTACACATGCAGGTTCAAGTTCGAAGAACTCAACACATTCAAACTTTTTTACTTACACACTCACACTAACACATTCAAACTTTTTTACTTCTTTACACTCACACTTTCTGCACTTGCAGCCAACTTTCAGCTAAACTAACAAGAGATTTCGGACGGCAATGATTTTTTGACACTTACTGAAAGTCTATTGACAATTGAAGTAAAGTGTTGCCACATAACAAGTTTTGCGGAAACTGACTTGATTTTGACTTTGCTTATAATTAAAAAAAACTTTGGGCCAGTTTCACGATAGCGAAGCTGTTTGTTCGTTCGCACAATTACATTTGAAGCAAAAACAACATTCAAAATTTTGTTATTGTTTTAAATGTAATTGTGCGAACGAACGAACAGCTTCGCTATCGTGAAACTGGCTCTTTATATTTTTTGCTTGAAAATATGTAATTCAACAAGTCTTTTTTGTTTTAAGTTGGAAAATATTAAAAATAATTCTCATTCATTTGTTTATTTCAATTATGCTATTTATTTTCCTAATATAATAAAATTGTGGTTTTGGGGCTGTTTTTTTTCACTGACATTTGTAAAATGAACTTCCATGTTGCTGTTTATAAATTAATGCAACTTGCAAGAAAGTTGACTTTTTCGATAATACATACACAAGACTTTCATGCAAGCACTGGTACGTCGAAACGCTATGTAAAATTGATAGACATATAAAATAGATACAGTGACCGACAAAAGTATACATTCAGGACATTTTAATATGTTGATGCACAAAATACCGTTTTTATTCAAACGCATTGTTATTAATAAATACTGTTTAAATTTTAAGGGTCGATGTTGATTTTGAATAATATATAAATTATATAGAAACTATTGTCAAATCTTTCTACTATTATAAAATTGGTATCGTTCAATTATGTATGAAACAAAATTTCAGCCAAATGGACGCCGCAAACTCGGCGACACACCTCCATCCGATGGTTCAATTTTTCGATGAGGCTGAGGCATAATTGAGGTTCTATGCCGTTAGTGTGCCAAATTGTCTCATCCTTTAGCTTTTGAATTGTCGCTGGCTTATCGACATTTTCTTTCAAATAATACCAAAGAAAGAAATCCAGCGGTATCAAATCACGTGATCTAGACGGCCAATAGACATTGTCACCACGTTAGGTAACACGGTCATTAAATTTGTTGCGCAAAAGAGCTGTGAAGTAAGTCACACCGTCCTGTTGAAAATCGTCGACTACCAAATCTTACAATTTGGGCCATAAAAAGTTCGTTATCATCTCGTGATAGCGAACACCATTCACAGTAACTGCCTGACCAGCCCCATTTTGAAAAAAAAGTAGGTCCCGCTAATGCCGCTAGCCCATAAACCCCACCAAACAATCACTCTTTATGGGTGCATTGGTTTTTTGCCAATCACTCTTGGATTATCGTTCGCCCAAATGCGGCAATTCTGGTTATTGTCGAATCAACCGAGGTAAAAATGTGCCTCATCACTGAATTTTCTTCGAAAATTGATCTACCACTTTTGCCATTTGTTGCCACCATCCTGACCATGCTCGATTGTGTATCTCTCCATTGAATTAGTTTGAAATTGAGAAATGTCAAATGAAATGTGTGGTGCACATTCAACATCGGCCCTTAAAATTTAACGAACCGATACAACCCTAAAAATAAACCAATTTTGGCATAAACTTCATGAAAAAACTAAAAGAATTGATTGACAGAAGTTTGTTTATTAATTTAAAGAACTTTATTATGGTTTATTAAAATTATATTTCATTATCACGGGCATCTAGAACTGTCTATAATCGTCTGGGGGTAGAAATATATAAATGATTAAACTTCGTGGAAATAATCCGTTGACATTCTTCTTGGAAATTCTCTCTCAGCATGACACTATTAATATGATATTAAATATAATTTACAATAAATGATGAAACAGAATTAGAGCTTTATGATGTTTTCCATACAATTAGACATAAAATTATGCCCGAGAACGCAGTCGTAAAATATAATCTATGTTGACAGCAGCGTTGCCAGATTTTACCTTAATTATCATGTTCTTATTACGAGTGTCACTGCAGTTTTCGTCCCATCTTCGAAGAAGTGAAGCCCTATCACAACGCCTAACCAAAATCCGTACTGGGCAGTAGTTCGTTGAGAGTGCGTTTATTTCTTATGTATTGAATGTGTATACGAGTATTCTGAGGAATTGGCTTCATCAAAGATGACATTTTATATATCTAATTTTGGAATAAAATTTTATTGAATAGGACTCATAGTTTTATGTTATTATGTTGTTAAAGTAATCATCTCTTTGCCATAATTAATTATTTCATGTTCGAAAAGTCAAAAGCAAAATATTTTAAGATTTTTGAAGACTTTTTTTTTAAGAGTGAAGATATCTCTACTAAAATTTCTGGCATCACTGGTTGACAGCGATTTTTCTTACTCTCGTACTTTGGAACATAAATGCTCTCAACAATGTTACCAGACTTTCAGTAAATTTCATACATTTTGTCAGCAAACCCAAAGCTTAAGAAGCTTTGGCGTGAAGAAAACGAAGAACAAATGGAAATCAGAAGAAACATTTAAAAGTGTAATTGCATTAATAATTATCCAAATTTCCAAAAAAAAAATTCTTATATTATAGAAAAATTTATCAAGGAAGTACAAAAGCATGACGATTACTTTTTAACAAAAGAAGAATAGAAGTTTACTTTGTAATAACTTTTTTCCCAACAAACTTAACGCTGCTCAATTGTGTAACTTTCCATAGTTGAATTTGCCAAACACTAAAATGAAGCAATGTCAAATTAAATTGAGCAAACCACTTGACGTTAAAGCTGAATGTCCATACCACGCGTTATATGCGTTAACGCATTCTAGTTGTATGAGACAAGTTACATATCACAACGCATAGGAAGCATAGATGAAAACGACGCAAAAAGTATGTTTACTTTCTACTTTTGTGCACGTCATAAAGGCACCTTTACAAGATATAATACAAGATATTTAGATTTTGTGGGAGCAAAATATTATGAAATGCTCTCCGTACTTAAAAAACTGAACAAGAATGTTAATTTCTTAAATTTTTGTTGAACTTTATAATTTTTAAATTAAACATTTTTTGGTTTGTACATATGTACATCGGGTTTTCGTTCAAGTTTTTCCTTTCTTAAGTTTTTTCTTAAGAATAATTTTTTACAATACAAATTTGCTGTGATCAATAATTATTGATTGAAGAAGACAAGAAAAATTATAATCAAATCTTTAGCTGGCGGACAACTAGCTGTTTGGTAGTTGCTACACTACTCATCAGCACCCACTAGGATTTGAACTCGGGTCGTGATGTATCATGATCTACTGCTTTAAAAAATCCTTCTTAAGAAAAAACTTAAGAAAGGAAAAACTTGAACTAAAACCCGATGTACATATGAACAAGAATGTGTTGAAAGTATTTTTTATGTTTACACTTGTGGGCTAAGTATAATCAAAGTATTATTATAAAAGTCTTATAAATTTACTGATGGTTACAATTTATAACATTTACAAAAACAACACGCAATATTCCTTAATTGCAGTTGTTTGAGGTTGTAAATGTTGTACCACCTTGATTAAATACTTGAAGTGCTGCCAATGCAAACTTAAAAATATACTTCTGATGTGATGAGAACACAGAGTTTTCTAAAATGATTTAGAAAATGAAGATTTACCGACCACTTGCCAATTTTTGCATTTGGATTTCTCTCTTACTAACACTGCGTTTACATGTACAAGTACTTGCATGGAAGTCCTCAACGAAAATGTCGAAAAAATACTCGACTTTCTTGCAAGTTGCATTAGTATTTAAAGAATAACATGGAAGTTGAGCTTAAAAATGTCAGTGGAGAGACAACAGCTTCTAAAACAGCATTACCATAGAAAACCATAGTTTTATTTTTCGGGGAAATGAATAGTAGGAATAAAATAAATAAATGAAATAGAATAATTTTAACTTTTTTCACTCAAAACGGCAAAGACTGCTTAATTGATATATTTTCAATAAAAAAAAATGTGAATTGTTTTAAAAATATGTTTTGAAAAATGTAAATAAACATTATATTAAAATCAGTTAATCTCCGCAAAACTTGTTGTAAGGTAACACTGTTATTTCAGTTGGCATTTGACTTTCAGAAAGTGCCAAAAAATCACTGCATACTAAAATTGCTTGTCAGTTCAGTTGAAAGTTGGTTGCAAGTGCAGAGGTTGTGCGTGTGTTAGTAAAAAAGTTTGAATGTATTGGGTTTTTCGAAAATGCACCTGCACGTGTAAACACTACGTAAATACATTTTGTTTTTACACGGTAAGATTTCCTTTCCATATTTTTGAGAGCTCTAAATACTTTTATTACTATTTAAAAGTGCCTTAAGCGTTATAAAAACTGTCAGTGGTTTTTGATAGCCGCAGATAAGAATATTTGTGCCGTTGATTAGTTTTTTATATTTTTGTGTTAAAAAAAGTTTGAATTTAAAAAATACTTCAAATACAACAAAAAACTTATCGCATTAAAAGCGTTGCATATAACTCACGTTTGGAAATATGTAGAACGCGTAAAAAGCGACAACGGATATAACGCGTGATATGGACCATCAGCTTAAGTTGTGGCTCATAATTAACATCGTGGATTATGGTGGGACCACTCTCTACTTTTATAAATAGATGTGTTAGTGGATGTGTTGCCATCTAAATATGTTTTACCATTTCGGTTTGAACCCACTTCGGCTTTAAAAACAGTGTGTTAGATATGTATATGCAAATAGTTTTTATTCGCAAATAACTTTGATATATACTCGTATTATAAATGAGTTATATGTGGATTGTAAAGAGTAACAATCGACAAAAACTTGTCGGAAAAAAAATAGTTGCCGCTTTTGTGCAACTTAATACCAACAAATTTTTTTTAATTTAATCACTCGTATTTAAACTTAGGATTTCACTACGGCATTCAGCTAAGTTCTGATCGAAAATGGGAATTCCAATATAAAATAAGATAGGAATTTTATGTTTTATTGTCGGCTTTTTACACTGAAACATGAACAAATAAGGTTTGATATCGAATAAATAATGAAATTACTTGCTTGGTTTAAAAGGGGGAATAAATGTGGAAGATGATTATCTGGAGCAAGGATGCCCCCAAAAATTTTATATGGAAGAGCTAACAACAGTACATTTAAGGAAAAACAAGTTTTATTTAACAAGCAACGTACGCGAAAGTGGTGTTGCTTTGCAGTTTTGTGTGTACACACATATGTGTATATTACAACGCACAGCCTATATAGATAAGTGCGTTTTTAAAAGCAAATAAGCTATGTGCTTGGGCACTTCTGATCTAGAGCTTTCACCCTGGTTCAATATTATAAAAGGTTACATACATATATAGCGCGAAATTTGGTGGAGAATTTGCTCTTTGAAACTTGAAGAGTTAACACTGATTAATAGCAGAAACTGATGTGTTAAAGTAAATAGGCAGTAAGAAATTAGAGTTCCGATGCAATTTAGTTGTTGTAAGCAAATAAATCCGAAAAAATTACCTTATATGTGGTAAGAGAGTGTCTTCATTTATTTTATCTTCACAAATAAATTCAAAATACAAAGTAAGTAATGCACAATTTTATTTATACGACATGTTTGTATAATTTTTGTCAACCATAAATAAAAATTATTTTTTATTTATTTAACTATACAGTTGCAAAGTATAGGATGCACATCGTGGCTGGGGTGACGGAGAAACAGTTGCAATATTTGGCGATTTGTCATTTTGACGATTTTGCGTGCTAAATATAGCACTTTGACGATTTAAGGTCTGTTTTTACCAAATTTTGTATAGCAAATTTTTAGCAATTTTGGTTTCACAACTACATACGTACTTCTTTTTTTTTAAGTTATTTTTATGCAGGAAATGAAACTAATATGTATGGTTTAAAAAAACCGGTAGTAAAATAAATGTGTAGGTAAATACGTATGTATGTAATACTGAAATGTTATATGTGAGTTATTTGGGAGCATACATAAATTTTATATTTTTATATGTATTTAAAATAGCATTGTTAACGCAACTCCCAAAATCGCCATAATTAAATGCGTGTAATCTGGCAGCACCATTTAAACACCGTGAAAAATAATTAGAGTTACGTAATAAAAGTTTGATTGTCGAAAAAAGTTCTACCGCCCTCGCCATTTTGTAAAGACTTAATCACGAGGCGGTTCAGAACTTCTTGATTATAACCAAAAGAACATAATTTCCAGAAATTTCCCTACCAAAAAGTATATTATTTTTTTCTTGAATTTTCTATATATTATTAAAATGAATTTTAATAAAAATACACTGCATAATAAATCAAGTCTTTTATTACGCTTTGTACTTTGTTCAAAGTCCCCAGGGAAATTGCTGGCTCGGCCTATAGCCCTCTTAACAAACATGTTTGAATAGCACTTAACAAATTATGAGCAGAAAATTGTAAAAAAAATTTATGTAAAAGCGTGTGCTCATATTTTAAGGAGACTTAAATTTGAAGATAAATTCAAAAATCTAACTTTTATAAATCCTTACATTATTATTAAAGAAGAAAGCGCCTTTTTCTCTGGTTAATCAAAGAGTTTTTTCATTTCATCCTAGATATTTAAAGACGATTAAAAATTAAAGCTGCCAAGTTTATTAAATTTGGAAAAGTTGTTTTGCAATACAGATACGAAAATATTAGATTTTTAAAATATAATATTCTTTATGGCTAAGTTTATAGCAAAAAGATTAGTCTTATCGTCTTCTTCTGCAAATGTGAAGGTTTTCATCAAGGTACATGAAACTTAACAAAACTAAAGTGAGAAATTAATTGAAGAAACCATTTCAGAAGAAATGTTATATACTAAAGAATACTTAAATCTTTGCAACTGCGGTTGTTTTGGCTTAGATATGTCCGATTTAATAGTGTTTAGTATAATTTTTTATTAAATGAAATCTTAAGAAATTAACTTCATGTTTGTACGAGTATATGTATATTTGTTGTTACAGCTTTAAATGTTGTAGTTTTTTATTAAAGGCCACCGTCATTTTTTTTCTATACTCTACCACTTTCAAATACTATATCTATTGTTCAAAAACAATTAATTTTACTAGCTGACGATTTGCGATAATAATATTGACGATTTGTTTCGCCGAATTTGATGATGAACCAAATTTATCTGGTATGGACAGAGACCATATGGGAGCGAGATGCAAAACTCTCGAAGACCGAACAACAAAAGTCACAAGCCTGACCGCACTTAAGAAATAATTAAGATGACGCGAGAGCTGTGTTTCAGCTCAGAGCTGCGTGACGATTGATATATAAAAATTATTAAAATTTATTTTCGTTTCTTTTTTAAACAAATAAGGTATCAGAAGTTTAAGAGCAAATCCTGACACTCAACAATATAAACTAAAATCGCTCGTGAGATCAATTAAAATATATAGAAATGTACGTACTATATACATGAGTACATATAAGGATGAAATCGTTAAAAACATTCACAAAATTGAAACAATCCGCAGGGTTTGTCTATTCCTTAATTTAGCTTATAATATTGTAAAGAAAAATACTTGCCATTTATTAAATTTCACCGTGTACGCGATTGTTTTATAACTAGTAATGCTTTGATATACGGAAAGTTTACGTTGCAAAGTCTTGATTTTGTTGGTGGTAAGGTTAAGAAGAGGGGCTCTCTTACATTCTTTGTTTTTCCTTGCCACCACCAATCTCAAGAATTTGCAAAGTAAACTTTCCGTGTGTAAAAGCTGTGTCACGAAAAAAGCCCACGGTGTTGGCCCTTTAAGTGCAAGAGAGGAATTATGTAAATTTTGTTGGAAGAAATGCCACGAAAGGAAGGTATTAAGCTGTCTACAAAATTTTAAAGATGTGCCTAAAACAGCGATCGTGTTAAATAAGCGTTTATATAAACTTATAACAATCATTATTTAGAATTAAATCGCTCTATGTGAAACAGCGACCTAAGACATATTTTTTAAGAAGATTCGAGAGAGTCGAATCATTCCATTCCATCAGTGATCTTTCCTACTTTTTGGGTAAAAGCGGTGAAATGCTTTTAACAACTTCTCTTTAATTATTAATTTATTGAATTTTTGTTGAACTCTATAATTTTTAGATAAAATTTTTGGTTTGTACATTTGTACAACGGATTATAATTCAATTTATTTCCTTTCTTAAGTTTTTTCTTGAGGAGGATTTTTTTACAATACAAATTTGCTGTGATCAATAATTTTTGATTGAAGAAGACAAAAAAAAAAAAAAAATAATAATAATCAAATCTTTAGCTGGGGGACAACTAGCTGTTTCGTAGTCGCTGCACTACTCATCAGCACCCACTGGGACTTGAACTCGGGACATGACGTATCATGATCTGTTGCTTTAACCACTCAGCCACCGAGCATTTAATTATTTTCTATCTATATTCATCTCCCAAATCCCATTAGGAGCTGATAAGTAGTGTAGCGACTACGAAACCCAGCTAAAGAATTGATTATTATTTTTCTTGTCTTCTTCAATCAAAACTTATTGATCACAGCAAATTTGTATTGTAAAAAAATCTTTCTCTTTAATTATTTTACTGATTTGTTTAACATTGAAAATACACTTACGAGTACAATTATTTCTTTGCTACTAATACTACAAGTAGAAGGCAAATTATTAATAGCAAACAAAAGTTTTTCTCAACACTTCATCTTCATTCTAATTTTATGTCTGCCCGCAAATACTAGCTACAAGCAGAATCACACCGTGCCCGGGGTGTCAGGTCAGAAGTCATGAAAAAGTCTTAAAAACTTTTAACTAAAATTTCTCCCAAAAATATCTAAGACACGAAAAAACAAAAACAACAACAATAAATACGGGAAAAACTTATTATGTTTTCTTGGTTTTGTAGAACATTTTGAAACATTTTTGCACCCAAAAATAACAAGAAAGTTTCCCAAGACAACTAATAGAGTTCAAACAAATACACCCGCAAACACTTGTTTTCAATGGAAAAGTTTTCTTAAGATCCCCCTTTTGTTCCACAAAACCGTTAATACATACAAACAAACACTCGTTGCCTTGTCTAAAAAATTACACAACTACATACAAACATATTAAATTTTTTACACAACCACCCAATTATGTTTAATAAGAGGCAACAATAAACAATTTAGTAGAGATGTTTTCGTCTTTTTTCTGCTTTTGGAAGGTAAATGGAAGTAAAAGGTTTTATTGGACTTTTAGGAAATTTTACTTCCTCTAAAATTAAAATCAAATATGAAAAATCATGAGCAAAAACAAAACTTTTTGGAAACATAATTGAGAAGTTTTGTTGTATTAATATGCTGTCTATTTACTCAGTGGAGGTCTGAATTTTAATATTGCGAGGGTTCAGGCCGTCTACTTTATTTGCAAACATATGAAGTTTTTTTACTTGGCTTAACGTATTTAAAAAAAACTTTTTGGTTTTATATGAGGAAGTATAGTTATGACTCATAGGGCAGTTGTTCTTGGTTGCTTGTAATACATAATAATTTATGTAATTTTAAGTTCAAAATCGAGAATAAACTTTGTCAAATTAGATCTGAAAATAAAATGAACTTTTTTTCTATACATACATCTGACTTCGACAAGCTGTTTCAAAATTAATGGCTGCATACTATATGACACTGGGTGGCGTTTACAAAGAAGAATTTAACTCTAAAATATCTTTTAGATTATCAGATGCATGCAGTGTTCTTCAGGCTCAAATATCGGCTATAAATAAAGCGGCCAGATGGCTGACGTTTTACAGGATATTCGGTACAGATATCATGATAGTAACGGACAGCAAAGCCGCCATCAACTCCCTGATTGGAATATACACCAATTCTAGTCTAGTCCAGGAATGCCGGACATCTCTAAATAAGATGACGAGACATTTCAACATAACCCTAAAATGGGTACGTGGACATGGGTCCAAAAATGGCAACAACATCGCCGATGACAGGCCTAGAGGATAGGGATATAGACCCCTTTTGCGGACAACCATTAACAGCGTGTTGGAAAAGAATAAAACTCTACACACTGGAACGTGCATAAGAAAAGTGGCTCACAGAGCCCATATGCCTTATATCAAGGAACCTGCGGCCGCATATTAACTCTAAGAGAACGTGGGAGCTATTAAAACTGCCCAGATCTCAACTAAGAGTGACTGTAGCAGACATCACAGGACATTGCCCGTTTGGGAACCATGCCAGGAGGCTAGGACTACCCCATAACGACTTCTGTAGGAGCTGACAAGACAAGGAGGAGCAGGAGGCGATCCTTCACCTAATCGGCACATGCCCGGCATTGAAGCATCATAGTCTAAGATACTTAGGTGAGCGGAGCTTCAATAGTCTGTCTTGTCTGGCCTCGGTCATACCGACCGCGCTACGCTCTTTCATAAGAAGCAGCGGATGGCTAGTATAGCAACATGTAACGCTACACTAAAAGGTTCCTGCCTTTCCTTTCCATCCACGACCATCCTTTCCACTCACTTTATATTTCTACAACTTCTTTTCTTCACTCCACTATCTTATTTTTCAGGCAATCACAAAGCGAACGACTACAGGACCCAAGTGAGCTGGACAACCTAAACTATTCCGGGGTATCCAGTGGCCTGGCTACCTAACCTAACCTACTATATGACACTAAAGATACCCGTGACAGATCTTGTGGAGGCTGGGCAATTCTGATAAAAACCAGAAGTAAGCACTATTTGCTAAACGAGAAACGTGAGGAGTATCTCTAAGCAACAAATATGTGCAATGAAAACTTTCATGAAAAAATTCATTAACAGAAAATCAATATTCATATTTTTTTCAAATCACTTGGGTAATCGTTTTTTAGCAGCTGGCAACTATAACGCCAAACATGCTTTTTGGGGATCAGGCCTAATTTCACCGAGATGTGATTTCAGGCGGACACCCCACTTATTGGCTGTCAGACTGACGAAAGATCCCAGATGTTATAGATTTTGGAGTTGTAAAGAATGTTCTTTAGAATGGATGCAAGTGAAGCTTTTATTAGAGTTGTCATCAGATCACTCACCCACTATAACCTCAGCTTCGTTCCCCCAGGAGGTTGGCTGCCCACCACTAGAGTTAATTGATTAAAATATTAGAAATATTTGAGTACTCATTGTGCGGAGAATATTACCTTGAGAATGCCTGAGAATATTGATGTGTCAATTAATGATTTTTCTTCAATACAGTCGTACAGTATGCAACCACTATTCATATAAGATCCAGAAATGCGAACGATAGAACTTATTCGTTAGAGACTTAACACCTTCTGTCAAAAAAAAGGAGGCTTGGAAGAGAGTGGAAACTTCGCAGGTCTCCCCAGCTTAAAATTAGGCTACGGGAATGCATTACGCAACTAAGAAATCTGCTTGAAATCTAGAGAATGGCGTGCCTTAAAAATTATCTGGAAAGTCTTGATGGTACTTCTCAATCCAACTACTTTGTATGGAAAAGGTTTGAAGAGAGACAAGCCGCATTTGCATACTTCAACTAGCGACTGGGCAAGAATGGATTCTGAAAAGAGGATGTTGTATGTAATAATACAGTAGATAATACCGCTTGCATCTTTGAAATTTTATTTTCTAGACGTTGAAAACGTTATAAGAAATACAAACTAAAGGAAAGCTACAGGTATTACCGCCAACAATTTCAAAATTGTTCGAAAAATTGTTAATGGCAAAGCTGACTCCAATCCAAAATCATCAATTCGGCTTTTGAGCTAAACAGATCACAATAGAACAAACACATAGACTAGTTAATGTCATAAGAAGGACTTTTTAAGACAAAAAGTTGAGTTCAGCTGTATTCATTGATGCTTCCCAACCTTATGATAAAGTGCTGCATGACAGTTTGACGCACAATATAATGTTAAACTAGCCTGCAAATTCTCACACAAGCTTCTGGAAAACTATTTATGTGTCCGAAAATTTGTTATCAGAGGAGGCGATTGTTTAAGCCCAACTAAGCCGATCGAAGCAGGAGATCCCCAAGGTAGCATACTAGCATCTACTTCATATTTGATTTACGCCTCTGCCATGACAACCAGAACTGTTATTCACACTTCAACTTTTGCAGATGACACAGCATTCTGTAGCGTTCATGAAAACTATCAATTAGCTTCACAAAATTTTCAGGAATATACTTCAATTTTAGAGATATGCCTTAAACTTTGGAAAATAAAAGTTAATGAACAAAAATTTACTCATGTCACATTCACACTATGTAAACAAACATGTGTGCCTAGTGCAAAGCAAAATATTTTTTTTAAATATTTCATAACAAATTACAAAAAGTAATGGCTTTTTTCGAAATTTTGAATATATCTCAGCTATGTGTGAACCGATTTTACTGAATTTTAATGGCAACCCCCTGAATCGATGGGCTAAAAGAAAGATGAAAGATAAAAGTTTCTAGGTCTAATGGTTTTCTCAGAAACTGTATTTCAGCAGTGGATAGACAGACTTACATCGCTTTACCAAATTTTTTATCAATGCTGATTTTAAATATGTATACTTTCTATGGTCGAAAATGAAAATTGTATATAGAAATTACAAACGGAATTGCAAACTTAGATATAAACTTTAAATTTTTGTGAAGGGCATAAAAAGAACTTTGTTAATACCTTACACATAATTTGTTTTATTCTATTACAACATTTGCTCACCCTTATTGAAGAAACAATTATATATAGGGTGGTCCGACCATAATTCACGAGGATATGTACCTGCGTGAATTGTGCTTGCAACAGGATGGTGCCATTGGCCACGCAACAAATCAAGCAAATACTCATTTTTATGAGAAATTAAAAAGGCCACGTAATCGCACAGTACATTGATCATACATATATAGCGCTGGGACAAAAATAAAAGGAGTGTTGTCAGAGTTTTGAGATTTGGTTCAGTACTACAAAATATTTTGATTAAGAAGAATTTTGTTTTTGAAAAATCGCGCAAATGACACACCTATAGACCTGCCATATATCGTAAGAACAAAATTTTCAATGGTACATATCTTTTATTGTAATTTTTATTGCGATTGACGCAAGGGCTCTAGGTCCTGGCATATATATTTTTTCGTTAAAAACTATAACTTTTAAAATAGTTATCCGATTCTCACAACTAGAATGCTGCAATCAAATAAACCATGATAACCAACGCGATGGTCTGCAATCAGAATCTTCGTTTCAAATTAATATTTTTATTTTAAGCCATTTTTTCAAGTTTGAAAGCAGAAAAAGTCACTGGGAGCTAACTCTGGACTACTTTTTTAAGATGAAAAATTATGTAATTTTAGCATTGTATCTGTGTTAACCCGGGCATTGTCTTGAAGAAAGATACTTTTTTCTTCTTTAAATGTGGTAGTTTTTTCTAGATTGCATCGATCAATTGATCCAATAATTGATCATAATACTTTCCTGTGATTGTGGACCCTTTTTCAAGATCATCGACTGGCAGTAGTCTTGGTGCATCCCAAAATACTTGCCAACCGATTTCACTGTCTTTGCCGTCTTCCGGGCACTTCCACCAGCTTCCACCCATTATTTCCATTGATTTTTAGTTTTAGGTGTGTAGTGATGGACCCACGTTTCATCACCATTTATTAATCAACGGCAAAGATCACGCTTTATCATGTCCAAACACCGCTGTGAAGTGGTCTATCGAACTCGTTTTTGTTCGACACTGAGCAAACGTGGCACCCATCTTGCCGAGCTTTTTCATACGCAAGTGTTTATGCAAAATGTTGAACATACATTCGTATGACATGTTTGTCATTTGAACAATCTCACGTAACTTGACTGGGCGATCATTCATAACGATATCGAAGATTTTCTCTTTTGGCCTTCCTATTGATGGTATTGTTGCAGTACTTGTTCGGCCGTATTTAAATTCAGCAATCCCATGTTTTCGCATGTAGTCTGACGGAGTAGACTAATAGTAATATTTATCGAGATTTCCTTTTGTCTCTTTCGCCGTTTTCCCTTTCAAACAATAGTATATCATCACAGCACGAAAATCACTTTTTTCCATTTTTCAATAAACACATAATGAAGAAATGCGGCAAGCGGGTTAGAGAAATATTTAGGGGTTGAATAAGTTGAGTGCACTGTAGGTTTGCCCCTAAATTAGAATGCCTACCGCTTTTCTTAATAGTTTAGGGAGGACGTTTAGTTTAGAAAGTTAAATCCTCATGGAAGAAAAACCGTAATCTTTCAACTTTTACGTGTGGCTTTATTGACACTTCGTTCTTAAATGTCTACATATATTTCTTTTTGCTTTAAGTACTATTTTTTATAGCATATTCGAACATTATAATTAATAATTCACAATAAACTAGATTAATTATTCGTTACTTCACGACAAGACAGAATTATGTTATAAGATATAGTACTTTAATAATATTTTAACTTTATAGTTAGTTCAAAATTCATCGATGTAAATATTTTTTGTTTAAAATATTTATTTTTAAACACCTAATAGTGAAAAGCCAATGCAAGCGGCATACGACAGCGGGCGGCAACAATGTGACCCATTTAAAAAAAAATTATATTTTTTATAAAACTATTCGTACATAAATTCAACATATTGAATTTAATTTAATTTGGCAATGCCGTTAAAGGCGACCGAGCGGCAACGTCGAATTCAGTTTAACTTTTTGTTTCGCAGCTTCAATTTGTCAAACCAAAAAGTAAAGGAAATAAATAGAAGAAATCAAATTTCGGTTTCATTTCAACAATTGAATTTATTTATATATTTTGGCTTTAAAAAAAGTCAAATATTTTTTTTGTTTAATCTTCGAAGCACAATTTTTTTTTCAATTAGCCGCGTTCATTTGCCTACAACAAATAAACTCAAGCGGCAAATAGAACAGGTGGTTGCCGCTCGTTGCCGGAAGCCGCTTATATTATCCTTTCACTATAAGTTGCTTGCTTCAAACGGCTACAACAAATAAACTAATCGATGAATTGGGGCGAACAGCTAACGTTTGACAGATCGCAAGTTAAAAAAAAACAAAAATTGTGTTTGTGCTGCCATCTAGCGCTAGGTAGCTTTAATATCAATCCGCTCTCATAATTGTCATAGACGTTTCTATTAAAGTAAGAAATATTAAGATGCTTTTTTGAATTTATTTTCTTTTATTTACAAATAACATTGTGCGTTTCGGTTGGACCACTCTTCACTTCTCTTAAGCAGCAAATCGAATAATAACATTTTCTTCTCTGTTGAAGCTAAAAATATTTTTAGGTTTAAAAGACAGTAAATCAAACAGAAAATAACTTGTTTTCCTATATGATTATCTTCGATTTTGAAACGCCAAACTTTATAAAATATGATATCGGACAATACATACATATACTATAGTATTCATATATTAATTTCTTTTTTCAACTATTTTTTTTGTGTGTGGTTCTTCTAACTTTTTAAATAAACACTCTTACTTTTTTGCTAAAAAAAAAAAAATAAATAAATACACATTTAATTATTTAAACTCAACCAAAAAATGAAGCTCTTGATTTAACTATTACTCTTTATATACAATACATTTATATATATTTTTTTTAATTTTGAAGCTTTATGGTCAAGTTAACAACTTCCGCTTAGTTGTACTGCCAATGACAAAACAACAACAATATAAAAAATAAAATAAATTTTAATAACATAATAACAACAACAATCAAAATGTTACACACATGAAAAAGTCGCTAAATACTTGAGTGGTGGTGGGTTCGGCTTGAAACTATAAAATTATTACACGTACATACATACATACATACATACATACATACATACATATACTGTGCATATACATATCGTTAGCTAAAGTGCAAAAAGGCGAAACTATCAGGAATATAATCAGTCAGGAGAAGAAAAGAAGGTTGTAAAACGAAAATTATAAATACTTTTAACGAAAGTTATTTTTAATATCACTAAATACCAGTGGTGGTCAATATCTCAATTTCCTATACTCGTCCGTGTATACAGCTATTGACAACTAATTAGAAATGCTTTTTTAACTTTACGGCAAAGTCAGTTATATACAAAATGTTTCAAAAATTTACTACTATGTTGTATTCCAAATATTTGTATTTTGTTTATTTTCGTCTGTAAATGATATTACTTTCCTTATTAAGCATTTCAATTACGGTTAGTTTTTTGCAAAGTTGTAGACAAGTTCTTAGTATAATGTAAAAAAATAATTATGCATAATTGGAAACGACCATTTGGTGCTTAAAATTCAGTATTTTTTTTTTAAATTCATCATATTAAGACGGAAAATAGAAGAAGTCCTGAAGTAAGGAGCTCTGTTTTGCAACTGCCTATAACTGAAAAGTCTTATAGAAAAATATAAACTGCCTATAACTGAAAAGTCTTATAGAAAAATATCACAGCAGCTATAATGTACAAAAAAATGGTTTTTAACGCTCAAAAATATGACACCAAAACAAACATTCCACGAGAGAAACGGCTCAGGAAAACATTAGAATATACCAACCGCATGATAACGCGATACCCTAAAGTTGATCCAAAAAAGTCATCTGCAACAGGTTTAATATTTCGATATCCAAGAAAACCATTTCACATCGTTTGGTTGAAGTCCGGCTAAATGGCAGAGCAGTCTGAAGAGACGACTTGTGAGCAAAATTGAGAGAAAGCGTCGCGTTGAATTTGTTAAATTCCGCTTGACTTGGCCAGCCATTCAGTGGAAATACATGCTTTGGAGCGACGAAACAAAGCTTCATCACCTGGGTCCAGATTCTTTTTTTTCGTGTTTTATTTATTGAACCTTCAAAATGAAGTTCTCAAAACTTAATACTAAATATAAAAAAAAAAAAGTAAAAATGTGTTTTTACTTAAATCAAGCCAATGCTAGACAAAAAGTTTTATTACACGAGAGCAATATCGGTAAAATCACCTATTGAACGTTCAGGTGGTGACGGTATCCATTCTTCTCAACCGAGTGTAGCCGCCAAAATTAAGTATATTGCGCGCAAGAGGGTTGGGATGAAGTTCCAGTTTACTGACATAACTTGTCGCGTACTTAGAAAATTCCTCTTTTAGCAGCGGAACACTCAGATCTTTATAAATTCGTTCATTTTTTACGTACCATGGAGCTGCAGTAATCGTGCGAAGAAATTGGTTTTGTCACCTTTGAATTTTTGCAATGTTTGACATTGAATTCCGTAGGACCCTATAGGCTTTAGAGCTGCATTGTATAACAAAAGTTTGCAATCCAACTTTAATGTCGAGTTTCCAAAGCTTTAACCATTTTTATAATATTGAAGTATATTCCTGTAAATTTCGCGAAGCTAATTTTTGGTTTTCATGAACGCTCAAAAACGCTGTGTCATCTGCAAAAGTGTGGACTCCATATGTCGATGGCATATCAGCCGTAATTCAAATACAAAGTAGGCCCCAGCATGCTACCTTTGTGGAACTCCTGCCTCGATTGGCTTATAAAATCGCCTTCTCAGATAACAAATTTCCAGTCATATAAGTAGCTTTCCAGAAGCTTGTGAGTAGTTGCAGGCAACTTTAGCTTTATTTTGTGCATCAAGCCGTCGTACCACACTTTATCAAAAGCTTGAGAAATGTCAATGAATAGAGCTGAGCAATACTTTTTCTCCTCAAAGGTCTGTCTTATCATATTGACTAGTCTGTGCGTTTGTTCTATGGTGCCATGTTTAGCCCGAAAACCAAATTGATGATCAGTGATGCATTCCACATTGTTCAATATTGGACTCAACTTTGCCATTAACAATTTTTCGAATAGTTTTGAAATTGTTGGTAGCAGACTTATTGGTCTATATGATTCTACCTTAGTCGTATACTTCCCTGGCTTGGGTATCATAACACTCCACAGTGCAGTATAATACTCAAGGCATAAAATAGCGTTAACCTTGGATGATGATCAACAAATTGTAAGAAAGCTCACCAAGCCAAAATTTAATTCTCGATATGTGTTACGTGTAGTGAAGCAGGATGGAGGATAAATTATGGTGTTCCGTCAATCCATAAACTTAATGGAATTTTAGATAAAACAAAAAGTATGTTGATATACTCAAGGTTATTTTACTGCCATGGGCTTAAGAGAATTTGCTATTATCTGGAAATTTCAACAGGAAGATGATTCAAAGCACATTGCCAAGGTAACAAAGAAGTAGGTTGAAGATAATTCCATCAATGTTTTGGCTTGGCCATCGTTAAGTCCGGGCTTAAACCCCCTCGAACATCTGCATGGCGATATGAAATAAGCAGTGAGCATTCAAAATGTTGCAAACATGGCGACTCTTCGAAAAGGTGAAGAAAGCATGGGAGACAATATCGGTGCAGCGTTGTCGTAACCTTATAACATCAATAAGCAGGCGACGTGAGGCAATGTTAAAGCAAAAGGGGTTTGTCACAATATATGAGAATATAAATATAATATCACAATGGTTTTTATCGCTTCTAATTAGGTGAACTATCTAAAAATGTATATAACAAATAATTTGGGTTAAATACAAAATATGAAAAATATTTTTATATTCCATTAAATTTTTAAGCGTTTGTAATTAGTTGTCAACAGCTGTATGTATCTAGGACATAAACTTCAGCTGCCGGGACACCCTCATACGTAAAAATCTTCGTGCGAACTACAGTTGTGCCTTCCAACGTTGTGAGCCGATCGTTCAATAGTGTACCATTTCATTTCGTTCAAATTTTTTTGTCGTCCTATTTATGTCATTTTTTGTTTCAGTTGATATTTTGTATAGAAACATAAGTATGTATATAGTATGTGTGTACCTACATTTCCGTTTTATACTAAATCATATCTGAAATTCATTTCCAGCGATGGGAAGAAAAACTTTTCTTAAAATTAAAATTTTGGCGGTTTAGTATATTTTACACATACTTCTTGATTAACACAGAAGCTCATGCCATTTTTTAATATTATTATTTTTTTTATCCTTTTGTTTCAAGAATTTTATACTTTGTTTATTTTAAACAGCTATTTTGATAAAAGACCAGAACCAGAAATAAAATATAGTATCGTGCCGTTTGTTCAAAGTGAACGATTAAACGCAATGAACGAACGGTGACCGCTTGCCAAAATGAACTACCCGAATACGAGTAGCTCTAGTGCCAAGGTGCATTAATGTCTACAAGGTGGCAGTGTTGCAGTATGTGTCAGTTTTTTGCTGCTGGTAATATCGTGAACACTGAACGTCAAATATGTTGTTTATATTTTTATTCTGAGTTAAACATATAAAACTAATTTTGTGAAAGTAAAAATAGTTCAAGTAAAATTAATTTATAATTGTGAAAAAGAATGTGACAAGCACATATTAAGGCACGTTTACATAGTAATAGCGCATTTACACCAATTTAAAAAGCTAGTAGATTTGAATTGAAATCTACAACGAAATCTACATCGTTTACACCACCGTTTTTTGACATCTAGCAAGATTTCATTTGCACAAATGCATGCGGGTTTGACAATACAATATTATCAGAGACTAAATAGCTTTAAAGCATTAAAGTGTATATTTTTTGTGCCCAGGCTCTGCATACACCACATTATAGTACAATTTTTCTTGCAGCGTAGTATTTTTAAGTACTTTTTGCAAGAAATCACAGTTGCATCGCTTAGTACTGAGTAGATTTCAGAAGATTTCGTCGAAATCTACTCATAAAGTAGATTTCATTTTGTATGGGAAATCTCGAACGGGCAGATTTCGCTTTAGTGTAAATAGGCTATAATACAAGATATTTAGATTTTGTGGGGGCAAAATATTATGAAATTCTCTCCGTATTTAATAAAAAAAAGTGAACAAAAATATGATGGTTACAATTTTACAATATTTACAAAAACAATATGCACTATTCTTGAACTGCAATTGTTTGGGTTTGCAAATGTTGTACCACCTTTAATAAATACTCGATGTGCTGTCAATGCAAATTTAAAAATACGACTCTAATGAGTTTTCTCAAGTGGTTTAGAAAATGAAGATTTACCAACCGGTTGTCAATTTTTGCATTTGTATTTCTCTCCTACTGAATACATATAGCTTTTATACGGTAAGACTTCCTTTGTTCTACATACATTTTTGACAGATCTAAATATTTGTATTACCATGCAAAGGTGCCTTTATTACATCCTTTTTTTTTTTGTATTATTGTAATTTTGCTCCAGTGCTGCCAACTTATAGATCCGGTTGATGCATTGTTTACGATTTAAAAAATAGCATCATTTTAGTTGCTCTCCAGATTTTAGGCATTTACTCGTAACAAATCGTCCACAGCAGACTTTACGAATACATGACTACAAATGTACAAGTTATATAGTTGCAAAAATTAAGAGGTGTAATTCATAGACTTGCGCCGATCAAAATTTTCGGCGGCGGCATATATTTACTTTGTAATATTTATAGGCCGAAATATAAACACTTGTATTTTTATATAATAAAATTCAAAATATGTAGCACAAAAATGAGAAATTTTTTTTTTTTTTTATAAATTCATTCATTCATTAAATTAAGGACACGAAGTTTAGCTCAGAGCTATAAACATTTACGGAAATATTTACGGCCACATTTGAAGAATTTTCCATAGAAATTTGTCAAATAACAGTTTAATAAGCATACAATATTTTTTATGAATAAGGCCATTAATTTATAAAATAGTTTTCTTTATAAAAAAATTTTAAGCAACTTGTTCGATATGTATTTTTATGTAATAAAATTCATGATATGTAATATAAATATAAATTTATGAATTCATAAACTTTTTTTTGTTGTAAACTCATTCATTCATTAAATTAAATCATGTTTTAAGGACACAGCGTTTAGGTTAGATCTATAGATATTTATTTCCCAACTGTCTCAATAATTTATTTAGATTGTTGGAATATCAAGTTGAGTGTTTGAGAATATCTTTTAAAAGCTTTCAAATTTACTGGTGATTAGGGTAGCTCCTATGAAATAAAAACAAGCTGTTTATAATTTTTTTTCCTCAGTAATTTTTGAGTTTACATTCAGTTTCTATATACGAGTATGAGCAATATGTTATTCTATATATAAAATTTTAACTTTTTGCAACTTTTTCTTCGCTTTTCGTACAAAAAAAAATACAGTTTGTTTTGCAAATATTTGCAAAATTAACTCTATTAGGGAAATAAGGTATAATTTGCAAATTTTTCTATCTCCTGTCAATTACAGTTCCATGCAACTAGTTGCAAAAAAATATGCAATGTGTAAATATGCTTTACTTTATGTAATAACTGTGATATAACTACAGCCAAAGTGTATTCATTTGACGAAAATTAGTTTACATCATATTTTCTTGACGCTATAAACTGAAAGCATAAAAATATATAAGAAGAAAAGTTTAAATTAAGCCGAATTAGCTGACAAAATTTTGGCGGCGGCGGCTGCCAGATTTCATAGGCGGATTAGGCTTACTCGGCTCGACGCAAGTCTCTGGTGTAACTTTCCTACAATTAGTGATGGAGACTTGGATCTTGGTATTTTGTAATTAAGATAACATGTGTAACCAAATCATTTAGAAATATATATTATACCTCAAAGGAAAGGAACTTTTCTAAATTTTTCATTTATTTAAAACAAAAAATATTTTTAGGGTGGCTTACAAATAATAATACGAGTATATTTTTGAGTCCTGAATGATTTGCTTTTTTGTAATTTGTTTTCTTGCCTTTATATTATACACATCGTATACAAATTTATTTTACCTTTTTTTGGAGTATACTACAAACCATATTTAACCTTATAGACTTGTTTTGGAATTTTTCATTAATAAAATAGAAAAATTAAGTATATTTAAGCGTTAATTTACTTTAGGTAATTATATATATCAACACTGATTTATTTATAATATTATTAACACTGATTTCGTTTTGTATTCAAAAATAGAAATAATTGGGCCACAACGAAAAAGTCAGCCTGGACAAAACCTGGGGGCTAATTCTGTCATTCGTGATCGAAATTATTATAGAGTAGAAAATAATTTCGATATCGCGTAAATTTGTAATGATGTGACTCGTTACGTAACGAGTCGAGTTATCACTTCAGTGTTGCAAAATACTGACAAAATGTGTTTTATAACACTGCCGAAAATTGTATGTATTTGGATACTTTGTATACATGTTGTACATTAAAAAGTAAGTAAATAGAAATAACAATTCAATAAATATGTATGTAAAAAACAACTATTTAACTATGTATAAGCATATGTATCATATATATGAATTTGCAAAAAAAATCCTTATACAGCTGGTTTCCTAAAAGACACAACCCTGATCCAATGAAAAGTGTTATCAATTTATTGAATTTTTGTTGAACTTTTATAATTTGTTAAATTAAATTTTTGGTTTGTACATTTGTACAACGGGTTATAGTTCAGGTTTTTTCCTCTCTTAAGTTTTTTTCTTAAGAAGGATTTTTTTAGTTGTCCCCCAGCTAAAGATTTAACTATTATATTTTTTCTTGTATTGTAAAAAATCCTTCTTAAGAAGAAAAGTGTTATCGTTTTGAAAAGATTGAAAAAACAAAAAAGTCGTATGGGATGTCAAATTTTTAGCGTATTACTTTTCGTATGTATGACGGATTACATTCAGACTATTAGACTTGCACGTATTATTTGAATTTTTGACAAGTATTAATACACAGTATAATAGTCTGAACTCGGCTTAAGCGAATGACAGAATTAGCCCCCTGAAATCGTGTCGTTTTACTGCTTCCAAAATAATCATTCGTATATGAATGTGTGTATTCTATGTTTGGCGGGTTGTAGTTGGTAGCCTGCTCCTCAAATGTGTTTAATGCTTTACGAAAGTAAGATCTTACTGTGTTGCTTTTCAAAAATACATGTTAATTTTTTTCTGCTGGCCACAACTGCTTTAAGCACATCTATAATTCCTTAAACAAATTACAAAGAAAATCATTTCATATTATTTTGCTACAAATCGTGTAATTACGTCGTATTGTATTTATCGAATAAACACATTGATAGTTATTTCACTTAATATTTTGTTGCGAGTAATAAAAGCGCAATTGTTGATCGAAGAAATGCAAAATTTTGTCAGAACATGTAGTTTAATAGCCTTCACAATAATCAATCAAGAACTCGATTTTGAATTTTTGGCTAGTTACGCCTTTTAGCGCTTTACCTAACGATAAATACATTTTTTTCCAAATTAAAATAAATGAATCATTGTTACAGATTTCCGGCTTGGGTACAAAAAGCGAATGTAAAGTATTAAAAAAATTTTCAAACAAAGTTCAATGACTACTCATAAAAAACAGTGTTGCCAGGACCAAAAAACAATTATCAAAATTATGTTCAACAGCCTCTAAGAAATTTAAAGTTACTGGCACTTACCCAATTAACCATTCAACTCTAAATATGTAGTTTGCAAATTGAAGACTTATCACGTTTTTTATAATTATATAATTTTTAAAACAGTTTACCGAATGCTTCAGACTTACAGTCATTTAAGCAACCTTCAACGAATTGCTATTTTAGCAACAATATAAGTACAGGACGTTCGCATGGGTCTTAAAAACATAATATCATTTTTGTTTATATATATTTTTATTTTTTCACATTGTACTCGTACGGGATGGCACAAAATTAATGATTCTATTAGAGCTTTCACACATGGAAACACTTTGCAAAGTGTTAAGTTTGGCGAAGGTAAGGGAAAATAAAAAGCGTAAGCGAGCCACTCTCTTTTTCCTTGTAACCACCGAACTCAAGACTTTGCAAAGTAAACTTTCCGTGTGTAAAAGCGGAGTATCGTAAGATTATATCTTACCATTTTGTTTTTGCAAAGGCATTGTACGTCAGTCATACTTGATATTTGTGAACTAGACGGCTACAGAATACAAACGAGCAAACATTCCAGCGCTATACTCAGCAAGAGGGGGGATAATTGCGTAGATTTTTTTACCCAGTAATCGGTCGGTGGTGTTAGCGTCAATTTCGTCACACATTTCGTAATAAAAAAAATTTTATTTTCTGACGCACTGAAAATCTGCGTGTGGTATATGGAAAGCCGTAACATTCACTCAATATTAGTGTACGTTCCGTTGTACACACGGCTAAAAGGATTGAAAAGACGCGAGTGTGGCGAGTGCCACAGGGCTCTGAGAAGATATTTTTTACTGTCGGAATAGTATGAGCTGGACTCGATGAACATGTGGTTTCAGCCAGACGCTGCAACCATATACACAGCAGGAACCACAATGGATATTGTGAAGAAAGCATTTCCTGGTCGTATAATCTCCCGTTTTGGCGATTTAGCACGGCCGGCGAGATCACCATATTTACACATCTCCGAATTTCCTCTTGTCTACTTGCAGTCGCAGGTTATGCTAATAAGCTCCAGATAATCTCAGCTCTTAATGAGATTTTTTCACAGAAATACGAACAGTTATCACCAGAAATATGTATGGAGGAAATTATGCAAAATACGATAAAACAGGCACAAATGTGTATTTACACTGGCGGCAGTCACTTGACTGATATCATTTTTACAATACATAATAGCAATTTATTTAAACTACTTTTTATATTACTGGAAAATATTGTAGTATAACTTACATAGCCTCCATTTTCTACTGAGAGCGAATATTTTCCAGAAATTCGGACATATTGGCCAGCGCGTTCGCTTATTCGGCGGAGAGGGTATATGTGAACAATCCCGAAACAATTCGTCCTTCTTAAGAAAAAACTTAAGAAAGGAAAAAACTTGTACTATAACCCGTTGTACAAATGTACAAACCACAAATTTAATTCATCATCATTATTGCCGAAAATCTAGCATCATAGCCACAAATTTTAAAATATGTTACGAAAAGTGCTCTAAAGTAAGCACATCGTTGCGCAGCTGACAGGGGATTATTTACGAGACGTTACTTTTCATACTCACTGGAAAAAATTGCCATATATGCATATAGTGCATCCCACATTGTATATTGAGGAATGGATAAAGACTACCAGTCCTAAAGTCTTGTTTCAAGTTATTGGCATATTCCAATATATATTTTTGGTACTTTTTGGAATATCAACAGTGATTGCCGAAAACATCGCCAGTGCTATTGGCTGATCACAACAACAACCCTTGCGAGAGAAATAATTACTTTGTTGAAAGAGATATATACTCGTATACTAAACAGACAGCGTTAAGAAATGATAAAAAGAGTAAAAACTAAAAAGTCGCATACATTGAAAGCTATTTTACTATATGTGTTTATACGAGTACAAGTACTTACTCATATATAATCTGAAGCGCAATTATTATAAATAAAGATGGAACCACACGAATGCCGCAACGCAACAATTTGTATGCCCCAATCGACTCATTGCATAATTAATAGGATCGCGCGGCTATCACGGCCATTATTGTATTTTGATCAAGCAAATGCAACCCTGATCCGTCAATGGTGTGACTACTTGGTAATGTGCTGTAATTACTTATTATATTATTTTTTAATATCATAGCATTTACCGCCTCATTACTTATAATTAGTTAAGTAATGACTTGTTTAATAGAACAAAAGTGAAAAATGTAGTAAATCAATATTTGCTTTTATAAATTTTTCTGTTCTGGCAATTTTACTACTCGTGTCGTTTGTTTTGCTCTCATTAGGACTTAGAGGCTATGAAAATCCAGTGTAAACGTGATGTTAATTTTACATAAGTATGCGCTACCAGTCTCGTTCAAATGTATTAAATTTTTAATATGCCAAAATGATAAATCACAGCACAAAAAACCAGTTCCATACTTAATTCCATGACATTAAAAATTAATTTTTATGAGAAAGGTTTTATTGAATATAAATGGTACTTTTATCCAAAACAGCCTTTCCAAAAAACACTCATACTTCTGTAAGGCCTTTTTCAAGAGATATTGTTTGCAAGAATGCATTTATAAAAGTGACCTTTATACCATGATTTAATGCCATGTCTTTTTTATATTACAAAAAATTAAGCATTACAGTTTATGCATTTATACAAAACTTCTTTAGCCAAGGACTTAACGTAGGATTACATGATTTCCGTAATACATAAATTTTCGTATATTTTTATATCCCAATCGTGTGATTGCACAATTAATTGAATTATGCGTCAATCGCGGCCAATATTTTCTTTATTTTGCCCAGCTCAATGCACCTTGTATCGGCAATTTTTGAAAGAAATACTTTTTTTTGCAGTGTTTTTCTATTTATTTTTAGCTTGGCTGATACTACTTTACTTATTTTTTAAAAAGTATTTTCGTCCACAACGAACTAAAAACTAGTGCAATAGCTGGTTCGTGGTATTTCCTTAATTTAGAACCATCGTGTGACTGATCTGTGGCAATCAAATTTGTGAAAAATAGGGCAACCATGGATTGCAGATTTAATTCCGACAATTTTCTTTTATTGGGCATCAATTCGCCACAATAAAAATTGGGTCAGATTGATCTATTTGCGGCAATCGTGTGATCCCATCTTTATAACCAGTTAGCTTTTCTAATGCCTTTTTTGTAATGATATTTTCAAATATTTATTCGGAAGCGAATGATAAGTACTTGCTTCCAATGACATCGCCATTTTAAAATAACGACTTAAAATGCCAAAATAAGAGTAGTGAAGAGTATGTTTATTAACATTGTAATACATTACTTTGCAATAGAAGAAGCTGGGTACTTAATGTGTAACAAAAAGGCGGCAATTAAAATGCCAAAAATGCACCAGTATTTATTATGTTCTACGAGTAGTGGGGCAATGCAATAAGGCAATATTCACTTGGGCATGCTACACTCCCAGACGGTCAATGGAAGACAAGACTCATGAGTTGGTAGGCCAAAGTCCATTAACAGAAGATGCTGATTGGTGAATCTAATTCCCCTTCCTGTGACTTGAGATTTAAACTACAGCCAGAATGTTACAGCCAAGATGGTTACCTCATGATCAGCACCGAGGTGGTCTGAAAGCAGAACCCCCTGAGGACTGATTCCCGTTCTAAAAATTAACCGTAATTCGTAAAGGTTTCGGAAGTCCAACGCAACATAAGTCCTAGAGTTTTATTTGCTACAACAAACGAGGAACTCCTTCTTCTCTATGCCCTAAAAAGCAGAGTGTCCTGGTTTGGTGTACCCCAAGGATCCCAGAAGAGATCATCCGCGAACGCAAATCCTTTTCTGCACTATTTCTTGTTTCATTTCTGTTTATCAAAAGGCAGTTTTTTAAGATAACATTTTCAGCCATTACAAAACAAACTTAAGACTAGGCCAACAGCTGATTTGTAATGATATTTCAAGACAAACAATCCTGTTTCTGATATGTGGCAGTTCTTACAAATAAATAGTTTTTCGGAATCTTGCAGCAATAGAATTAAGAATAGAGCGGGGCAAATTCTGATGGCAAAAAATTTTTTTTTGTGTATTTTCAGCAGTCGTGTGATCCTGCCTCAAGTCTTGTATTATAAAACAGGATCATACATCTCACTCAGCATTAAATATGTTCTCATATATAAACTTTATAAATTATTATGTATCATCGTCTTTGTAAGTTTCTTGATAATTTTGAAATGTCTCTATTTGTTATTAAAACCAGTTTCATTGCAATCAAATTGAAAATACTCTTGTTTTATAAATTCTTCACTTCGCAGTTAGCTCACATAAATCCTCACAAAAACTTAATAAGTTCCAATAATTCTTGTTAATGAGGGAGGGTCAATTTGCAAATAAACTCGTAATTAACAACGAGAAAATCTAGTTCCACCTTTTTACTTTTTTGGTAATTATTTTATTTTCATGGTTTAAAAACACACCCACACTCCAAAACTTCTGGTAAAAAGTTGCTGAAAACAGGCGCAGCTGCGGGCGGTATTTCTTGTGTGCGGTGAAAGTCATGGAAAAAGGGTCGTAAGTTCGAGTTCTGCAAATTCTGGCTTCACCATCACTACAACCAACAGCATCGCAATAAAGCATTGTAGCCCAGTTGAGCTACAATGCCTCAATTTTCTCAACGATTAGTTTGACATATCTTCAACTTTTAATTAGGTTTACAGTGCTCTTGGGCGTATGAAAAGAGAGCTTAAAGATTTTTCAGAACCTGATATTGTCTTTATACTTCTTTGGTTCAACAAATTCTTAAATATGGATCGATTATATTTGATGCTTACTTCTTTCTTAATATTAATAGTATTGAACCAATCCAAAAGCACAGTTTCCGTGGTCTAGGATGGAACTTGTACGTGCTGCCATCATATGAAAGTAGACTTGGACTCATTAAACTACTAACTTTAAAAAATCTTCGAACTATCTTTCTTTGAATTGATTCGTGATGATGTTGATTCCTAGTATCTGCTGAGCAAAATAAAGTTTCGTGTACCAACAAGAGAAACCTGCGACTGCCTCTTTCATCGCATATATAAAACGTTCCATAAATTTTATCACATCCTAGATGTCTCTCAATCGAATTAAAACAAAATATAATTTTGTATTTAAATACATAATTGTACATTTTTATATTGCTTATTTGGTCTGTAAGGAGTAAATAAATAAAAAAAAACCCCGTCTTTTAAGATGTCTACAGCACATGGTTAACTGGGAAGTTGCTTACTGTTTATGTTAATTTCCTCAAAAGATAACTGACTGATAGTGTGTTTTGCAAATTTGTTGCTAAAGTAATAATTTTTGTGGTGCAGCATATGCTCGTAAATTAACACCTTTTATAAGAATTACTGATTTTTCTTAGTTCTGGATGGGCTTTTCCGCAAATTATTAATATTATTATAGTAAGCTGAGAGAAACCATTTTTTGTATTTACGTATTTTTATATAATATATAACCGTAGTTTACTTGAGCTTGAGGTCACTTCTTTCAAAGTTATTCGTTTATTAATTTTTCGATATTTCGACACCCCCTTGTGTGTCTTCTTCCTGAAGACACAAAAAAAGGTCGAACAACTAGGATCAAGATACGAATTTATATAATATAAAAAGCTATAGAAAAACGAAGATATGCAATGTATACTTTTATTATTCTTTTTTTAATTAATTTTTAATCTTTTAACATGTAATCTTTTTAACATGTAATCTGTAGTATATTGTTACTTTTCTGCCTTTAAAGACGATCTGCGGATTCTTCAAATGCAAATTAAATAATGAGACTCATACTTGTTCTTTGAACAGTATTTGTATAATTCATAATTTTATTTACTCTTATTATTAATTTACTCTTTGTATTAACACACTAGACTTGCTTACTATTACGACTTATGACTGTTTTTAACATTTTCTATCTATACTTCTTTATTACCTTCTATTTTCATCAGGAAGTTTCTAGTGAATGGTAACTCCAGGATCAAATGTACAAATATATACGCATATGGACACTCACACATGCTTCCTAAGCAATACGAACGCAACCACAACCAATAATAAGAAATGCAATACCAAGAAGACAACAACGAAATTATTTGTGGATTGGAATATTTCGTTTTTTAAATTATGTATGTTCGTTTGTGTATTATGTTTAATGTTGCTTTTGTGGATATGCGTGTCAATTTATAACAACCAGATCAACGGCTGCACAATGGGCTTTTGAGTTTTGGAGCTCTCACAAAACCATATCGTAGTGTATTGATTTAGTGTTTTGTCGTTCATCCTTTGCACACGATGTTTATACTGTCATCCGTGTTTTCTTTATATGTCCCTTATTAATTTGATTTGAATGTAATTACTTTTCAGTGTGGAAGCTTTTGGACTAATTTTTATTATCTAAGCAGCGTCGAGGGTAAATACACTGGGCACTGTTCAGTTTTAACCAATTTAATGCCAACACTTTAAATACTATCTTTAACACTTGTTGTTATTGGTGTGTTGAAGCAAAACGTCCACAAACACTACTTCCTCGTTCCTGCTCATAATCAATTTTCTTACAGAAATTAGTTCAATACTGTTAATACCATCGTGGGCATAAGGTCTACGTTACTCCGCCCATGCTGTGCATCTTATACTTTGCAAATTATTTGCAACTGTATAGTTACAAATACAATAAATTTTTTGTTAATATTTTTTTCGAATCATTTTTTATTCTTTGTTGTCATTGCTAAGTCGAATAAATTTTTCAATATCATTGGTTGATCACAAAATTTTCATCAAAAACGTACTTTTAAAAAAACGCCTGTGGAAATGTTACATTGAAACGAAGTAGCTTTTGATAGACGCTTCTGGAATTTTAAATAATATCTCTTTTTAAAAGTATCAGAAATATTGCACTATACAAATAGCAGTGCGTAAAACCTCTACTCTTTCCGCACAGCATAAATTTCCGTACACTTAAAATGAGAGCATAAATCGAAATAGAGTAAGAAAATCTGAATTCCGAGCTGACTGCGGAAGTCACATCTTAACGTCAAGTTTTTTGCCAGACTTAATTTGATATTTCTTTATTTCAGTGTTTGACCAATTTGCCCATGGAGATGTACACTATTGAGCTGCGCGTTAAGATTGTTTGAAACCTTTTACATAAATTAATTGGTATTCAAATCCAAATGCATTTTGCGCTTTTTGCAATTTTTTTAGTAAGCATAATAGACCAAATGTGAATTTGGGCAAATAAGAACCCACGAGTGATTGCTGTAATGCCTATACATCCACAAAGAGTGACTATGTGATGCGGTTCTTTGAAAATAAGATCGGTCAAGCAGATAACATGAATGGTGTACTCTATCGTGAGATGATAACGAACTTCTTGTGGCCAGAAATGGAAGATACCTGAAGGACAAATGGTGCCAACAGGACAATGCCACTTACTACACCGTTTGAGTTCTCTCTTTGGGTACATTTAAAAGAAAAGGTATGTATCAATAAGCCAGGAACAATTCAAGAGCAAATGGATGAGATAATTCGGCACACCAACGACATTGAATTTCAATTATATCTAAGAGTCATTGGAAATATAGACTATCGGATAGAGGTATGCCACCGAAGCTAAGGAGAATATTTGACCGATATTTTGTTGCAAACACAATTGTTCCAGATCTTCCTACTGCTATAAAAAAATATCAAGACGATTTTTTTAACATTTTTTGTTTTATGTACAATTAACACCGTGCGTTGTGTTCGGACTACTCTTCATAGTAAGCGGGTAGCTATCGATATGTCGGTCGACAGGTTTTACGTAGATATCACAATCCCTTCACTCCTTGTCAAATGATTGTATTGTCACAAAAACTATTGCACAAATTAAATGCTAATTTGAAAAGAAAAATCATTATTATATGTATGTATATATAAGTTATCAAAATTTATATATAAGTTGAACTGGCAAGGAATAACAACAAAAAGTAAATGATATAAGTTGTCAACAAATAAATTAAAAAAAAAAATTTAAAATACTAGCTTGCATTTGAAAACATACGATGGGGAATTAGCACAAATTCCCCTTAAACAATCAAAGGTTTTAGAAGATGCAGAATTGGAGGTATTACTCTCGTGTGAAGCGCAATAAGAATTGGCAGAACCAATAGGAAATGTCTGAAAGCCATGAAAATGATGCAGAAATAGGGAAATTGAGTGCCGTACGAGTTGAGGTCGAGAGACGCGGAAACAAATAAATGTCACTTTTGAACAGTTGCTCACAGCGCAAAGACGGAAGTAATTTCTGCATCGCATTGTGACTGGGAACAAAAAAAAAAAGATTCATTACGATAACCCTAAGTGTAAGAAATCATGGGAATATCCCGACTATGCTTGCACGTCGTCGGCCAAACCGAGTATTCACGGTCCCGTTGAGTATTATAAGTAGTTAAATCTACTGAAACAATTGTTATGGAATGCAAATAATGCCTTTGAGCCGAGCATGAAAGACAAACGGCTGCAATACAACGACAAGTGATTTTACAGAATGACAGTGCTCGACCCAATGTTGCGAAAGTGGTCAAGACATACTTTCAAAAGTTGAAATGGAAAGTCCTACGCCACCCGCTGTATTATGCATACGTTGCACCATCAGATTATCAATTGTTTCGATAAATGGCTCACGGCCTGGCTGACTATCATCCCTCCTCTTATGAAAAAGTAAAAAAATGGAATCGATTCGAGGATAGCTTCAAAGGATGACCAGTATTTTCAAAGTGAGATTTGTACGGTGCCCGAAAGATAGGAGAAAGTAGTGGCCAGCGATAGATAATACTTTGAGTCATTAATATATAGCCAGTGTTTTACAATAAAACCTCGAATTTCGGGAAAACCCGTCGGAATCAAAGTTGTATTGTCTTATTAATACCACATGTTAATCAAGTCCAAAGCATGCAGTTGTGACGCTAAAAACATTTCAATCATATCACGATATCGCTCCCTATTCACAGCTACCGTTAGGCCGTTTTCATTTTCAAAGAATTAAGATCCACTGATTCCTCCTGGCCCAATTGCACAACAACCTGTCACTTTTATTGGAAGCAAAGGTAATTTCACAATTCCATTCAAATACAAATTTGCCTCATCACTCATTATGATGTTTTCATGACGAATAAAACACGTTGGTTTATCGAATATTTTTCCATAATAAATTTGTCACTTATCTACTTCAGTACTGCCAAACATGAATTGGTAAGACTAATGTTAACCACAATGGCAGCAAAACTACCTTCCCGATAGATACCCTGTACATGAAAAGATAAACCAATATGTTAAAAAATAATATATTTAAAATAATAATCGCTTTTTTACACAGATATTTAAATATTACTCGTATATTTATTTGGTCTAACATTGTTCTTGGCTCATTTCCACAAATAAAATTTTTTTGCTGTTCATCAATTTCCAGAGGAGATACGGACAGTGAATGCTGCTCCCTGTTTTGTTCAAGTTCTAAAACAGATGAACAACAAAATAAATAAATATATAACTATGTATCGTATGTATGTATGTATGTATGTACATATGGCATAAACAGAATAAACACGTACCAAAATCAAACCGAAAGTGTCACGCTCAATGAACAACCAGCAAGCCAGAATGACAACAGCAATCGTTTACAAGCAGACCTATTCTTCGTGTTAACTAACGTTTCCTTTAACCCAAGAGCAGCAACAGTTTAACATTTTTAATTATGTACATACATATAAACATATATACATATAAATATATTTTTTTAATTTACTAGCAAACAATGACGTTATTAATGGGGTGGTAAAATGGGGCTGCGCAAAAGCCGACATTAAACTCCCCTCAGACAAAAAATTGTTTGTTCAACAAACAGCCTTCATCATTATGATGACGTTATTAAATATAAAAGACGAATGTAAATGCATATGTATGTGTGTGTGTATGTATGACCGGTTGTGGGCACGAGTTGAAGACACTGATTTTTAAGAAGCAACAGCAACAATTTGGAAAGTAAGCAACAGGCTCACACACCAACTTCGGTACAAAGGAGAATGTGTTTACTACGACTACTTTCTAGAATACGAGTATAACGTTTTCGCCGTTATTGAAAAAAAAGTATTTACTCGGCTTTACTGTTTTGCTGCTATTTTTTTAATTTGGGTTTTTTTCTCTCTTTCTTTTACTCTCTAATATTTTTCTCTTCTTTGCTTACTCTCGTTGTTGGAAACAAATAAAAGTACAAAAACCGTTAGAAAAGTGGGGTTGTTCGAAACAACAACAGCTACAAGCAACTCAAATAACGAAAAATATTTGTTGACATGAATTGAAAAGTTGTGTATTTTCTTTATCGTTGTTTTTTTTTTTTCTTTCTTCTTTTTGCATCGTGTCATGTTTTCGTTGTAAATGAAAAACAGTTGTTGTATCATTCGTTACGGAACTCTCAAGGCGGAAGTATCTGTTCGTGTCAAATAAACAAAAAATATAAAACAAATATGAAAAAGCAAACCGAAAGCAATAAAATGTACTATTGTTAAAAGAAAAAAAAAAATAAATAAAACGAACATGTGTTTTACTTTGAACGGGTTTGAAAAATTATTCGTTAGTAACGGTTGTTTATTTCAAAAAATAGTACAGAAAATACTTATATTAAAAAAAAAAAACAAGAAAAAATAAAACAATATGGATTAAATATTTTTACATACATATATAAAAAATAAAGTTATAACAAATGTATATCCTGCGACATATTATGCTATGGAAAAGCTTTTAAATCAACAGCTAAATTGTGTAAACTAATAAATATGTACATACGTAGGAATCTAGTTCAGAAAACATAAAAAATATGTCAAACTTGACACATCTGTGCTTGTGTGTATAAAAACATATTGTCTGGATTTAAATTCAAAATTGGAAGGTACTAAAAATATTCAATAATGTTCTAAGAAATCTTCAAATACAAACATATGTATTGCAAAAACATATATTAAACACTTGAAAAAATCATTATATAATAATAATAAAGAGCAATTATTA